>PVHT021183506.1:5494744-5516629 GCA_004024745.2 Catagonus wagneri | reverse complement strand
GGAAGTGTATTTTTAATTTCAGAACAGAAAGGGACCTCCCAGTTATATTTTTATTATCTCACTGTGGTCAGAAATCATACTCCATATGATTGCTCTGCCTTTCAAGCTGCTGAGATTTGGTTGTGGTCCAGTGTGTACTTGTCCTTAACGAACGATCCATGGGCATGCAAAAAGCATGAAAAGAGCATGCATTCTGCAAATGCTGGGTGCAGTCACCTAGACAAAGACCTTAGATCAATTTTGTAATATACTATTCAAATATTCTCTGCTATTAATGAATTTTATCTGCTTCCTCTATCAATGAATGAGGTAATTGTTGGGTTACCCATTTCTACTTATAGTTTTGTGAATTTTGCTTTTTATATTTGAGGCCATGTTATTAAGGGCATGCAAATACAGAATTGTTATATTTTCCTAATGCACTGAAACTTTAAGTAAACCTCTCTGTAGTAATGCCATTGGCTTACTTAGCCTATCTTACTTAGGCTATCTTTTTCTGTTGTTAGTAGCAGCAGCTTCTTTTTGATCACTGTTTCCTGGCATAGATTTTTTCCATCCTTTCACTTTCAGCATTTCTGTATCCTTGTTTTAAATGTGCCTCTCAGAAATAGTACATAGTTGCTGTTGTTTTAATCCAGTTTGACAGCTTCTTTTACACGAGAATTAGATCTGTCATATATAATTTCTTTTTTTTTTTGCCTTTTTGTCATTTTAGGGCCGCACCCGCGGCATGTGGAGGTTCCCAGGCTAGGGGTCTAACAGGAGCTGTAGCCGCCGGCCTTCGCCACAGCCACAGCAACGCGGGATCCAAGCCGCGTCTGCAACCTACACCACGGCTCACGGCAACGCCAGATCGTTAACCCACTGAACAAGGCCAGGGATCAAACCCGCAACCTCATGGTTCCTAGTCGGATTCGTTAACCACTGTGCCACGACGGGAACTCCTCATATATAATTTCTGACATGTTTCGGTTTCAGTCTTTTTCACTGCTTTTTATTTATCCCACCAGATTCAAGTTCTTTTATCTCTTTTCTTGCTTTCTCTCAGATTAGACTAGAATGATTCTATTAGAATTCTATTACTATTATTCTATTTTTCCTTCTATTGATTTTTCTCTTCTTTTAATGGGCAAGGAATTAAAAATATCCATTCTTGGTTTATCAAAGTAGTGTTGATACTTTTATCTTCATCCTAGAAAATGAAAGATCTGGAGTTTCTGTCGTGGCTCAGTGGTTAATGAATCCAACTAGAAACCATGAGGTTGCGGGTTTGATCCCTGGCCTCACTCAGTGGGTTAAGGATCCGGCATGCCCTGAGCTGTGGTGTAGGTTGCAGACGCGGCTCGGATCCCACATTGCTGTGGCTGTGGCATATGCCGGTGGCTACAGCTACCAGCATTAGACCCATAGCCTGGGAACCTTCATATGCCACAGGTGCAGCCCTAGAAAAGGCAAAAATACAAAAAAAAAAAAAGAAGAAGGATCTTAGAATAGCTTAACTGTTTATCTCCTATCTTATATGCTATTGTTTTGTGAATTTCAATTATGTATATATAAATGGATATAGCTATGCATTACAAATACATTATTTTCCATACCAATTGACATATCCACAATAATTTTCCATTGCTTTTCATTCTTCTCTCCTTCGCTAACTTTCCCTGTTGGGGTTATTTTTCTTGTGCCTAAAAAACATCCTTTAAGGCGTTCCATCCTATTAGACGTAAAACCTTCCAGCACTTGTTTACCTAAAAATAGTTTATCCCACCTTCATTCTTAACAGGTTTTTTTTTCTGGGAATAGAATTCTAGATTGAGTATCATATTCTTTTTTTACATTGGTGGTTTTTAATTTTTCTTTTGCTAATATGATGTGTGATGTTAACTGATTTTCATATTGAATCATCCTTGTGAACTTGGGATGAATCTCGATTGTGGTGTATGATCTTTTTTATGTGTTGTTGTATTCAGTGGGATAAAAGTTTGTGGAGAATTTTTTTTTCTGTCTTTTTGCCTTTTCTAGGGCCGCTCCCGTGGCATATGGAGGTTCCCAGGCTAGGGGTCTAACAGGAGCTGTAGCTGCCGGCCTTCGCCACAGCCACAGCAACGCGGGATCCGAGCTGCGTCTGCAACCTACACCACAGCTCACGGCAACGCTGGATCCTTAACCCACTGAGCAAGGCCAGGGATTGAACCCACAACCTCATGGTTCTTAGTCGGATTCGTTAACCACTAAGCCACGACAGGAACTCCCGTGGAGAATTTTTACATCTATATTCATCAAAGATATTGGCCTATGATTTTATTTTTTGGTAGTATTTTTGTCTGGTTTTGGTATTAGGGTGAGAGTGGCTTCATAGAATGTCTTTGGGAGTATTCCTTCTTCAACCTTTTGGAAAAGTTTAAGATGGATGGGTATACATTCTTCTTTGTATTTGGTAAAATTTGTCTGTGAAGCCATCTGGTCCTGGACTTTTGTTTGTAGGGAGTGTTTTTATTACATTTTCAATTTCATTTCTAGTGATCAGTCTGTTCAGTTGATCTATTTCTTCTTGATTCAGTTTTGGCAGGCTGTTAGTCTCTAGAAAGTTGTCCGTTTCTCCTAGGTTGTCAAATTTGTTGGCATATAATTGTTCATAGTATTTTTTTATATTACTTGTATTTCTGCAGTATCCACTGAGATTTCTTTTTCATTTCTTATTTGAGTTCTTTCTCTCCTCTTCTTGGAGTCTGACCAGAGGTTTGCCAATTTTGTTTACATTTCAAAGTACCAGTTCTTTGCTTTTTTAAATTTTTCTATTGATTTTTGAATATCTATTTTATTGATTTCCTCTCTGATCTTTATGATTTCCTTCCTTCTGCTGACTTTAGGGGTTTTGTTGTTGTTATTGTTGCTGTTGTTTTTCTTTTTCTAATTCTTTTGGGTTGTAGGCTGTTTGATTTGAGATTTTTCTTCTCAAATCTGGCCTCTGAGGAAGGCCTGTATCATTATGAACACCCCTCTGAGAACTGCTTTTGTGGCATCCCATAGAGTTTTAATAGTTGTGTTTTCATTGTCATTTGTCTCATTAATTTTTAATTTCTCATTTGATTTCCTCATTTACCCTTTGGTTTTTTAGTAGGATATTGTTTAGTCTTCATATGGTCAGTTTCTTTTCATTTCCTTTACTGTGGTTAATTTCTAGTTTCATGCCATTGTGCTTAAAGAAGATGCTTGAAATAATTTATATACTCTTAAATTTCTTCAGCTTAGTTTTGGGCCCCAGTATGCGGTCAATCCTTGAGAATGTTCCATGTACACTTGAAAAGAATACATATTCTTCTTTGTATGAATGTAATGTCCTAAAAATACCGATTAAGTCTAATTTTTCTGCTGTCATTTAGAATCTCTGTTGTCTTATTGATTTTCTGTCTTGAAGATCTGTCCATTGATGTGAGGGAGTGTTAAAGTCTCCTATTATTGTATTCCCATCAATTTCCCCTTTTATATCTGTTAGTATTTGTTGTATGTATTTGGGCACTCCTATATTATTGGCATATATATTGATGAGTATAATATCCTCTTCTTGAATTGGTACTTTTATCATTAAATAATATCCTTCTTTGTCTTTCCTTATGACCATTGTTTTCAGGTCTATTTTGTCTGATATGAATATTGCATCTCCCTCCTCCTGTCTTGTCCATTGGCATGAAATATCTTTTTCCATCCCCTCACTTTGAATTTTTATGTGTCCTCTGCCCTAAGGTGAACCACTTGTAGGCAGCACACTGAAATCTCTTGCTTTTTTATCCAGTCTGCCGCTCTATGTCTTTTGATTGGAGCACTCAGTCCATCGACATTTAAGGTAATTATTGATAAATATGTACTTATCGCCATTTTCAGCGTTGTTTTGCAGTTGATTCTGTGTGTCTCCTTTGTTACTTTCTTTTTTACTTTCTTTTTTTTTTAGTTGGATCGTTTCCTTTATTTTATGCTTGTGTCCTCTTCTTTTTAGTTTTTGTGAATGTATTGTTTGGTTTTGACTGTGGTTGCCCTGCTTCTCAAGTATGTTAACTGCTTCCTATATCTGTTTGCTTTAGCCTGATAGGCACATAGGCTCAAAAACATTATTTAAAAAAAAAATGGTCTAGGATTTTTACTTTGCTTCCCCACATTTTATTATTTTGATGTCACTGAAACTTTGGTTACCTCTGTGACTGCTGGCATCTACTATATTCTGCAGCTGTTCACACTCCACTGGAGTCTCAATATACTGCTGGGGGTGAGGTGGAACTGAGGGACGAGGAAAGGAGTAAGACTAGCAAAAGCTGTACCACAACATACTCCAGTACAAGGCAAAGAAGAATCAATCCTGATAGCTACTGAGGTTTCAAGGAGAGAGTGGCATTTAAGCTGGTAATAGAAGACTTCTGAGGATTTCGGTGGGTGGAGAAGGAAGCGTGGCACCCTCAAGCTGAGGGAAGGCATGAGACAGCCTGGGACCTGGAACCTAAGACCCTTTGCTGCAGTACTTGCACCTGGACAAACGTCTCCCTGTCTCCGCAGCTGCAAAATACAAAGAAACTACAAGGGACTACAAATAGCCGTGTGCATGCAGCTGTTGGGGCAAATTATGGAAAACAAGATACGAAAAGACCAAAAACCCAAGTGCTACTTCTGAGGAGCTAGAAGCAAAAACAGGGTAGTGTACATGCCCCCCGCACAAAGCATCACCAAGGGGGTGGGCAAACCACCAAAGCCACCCTCTGGCTCTACACCTGGATCCATCCCTCCCCTCACCCCTATAAGGAACCAGCTTGCCCCACCTTGAGGAATGAGCAAGGGAAACTGTTGCTTGTTTTTGCTCCCTCCTGCTGCAGCAAAAGCCCCAATTAAAGCCTTGGCTGAATTTCCAGTTTGGCCTCATCACTTTCTATTGATTAGGAAGGCCAAGGACTCTGGTTGGTAACAAGGAGTTGAATCTGGAGCCAGTATGTTGCTCACATCTACCATCCCTTCTCTCTTCCCTGGAATAAACTGCCTCTGGTGTTTCAGGTACTAACAAAGCCCAGAAAAAAAATAAATCAATTTTTTTTCTTGAACTGTTCTCACTCTGGCTTGAAGCTAAGTAATGTGATCCATTTCATACACCACACCCAATTCTCTACTGAAGTTCCAACTGTTTTTCACCCACTCAAGCAGGCATGTCAGAATGCAAGCAAGTAAGCTTGTTATTCCCACATGACCTCAAATGGGTCTGATTTATTTGGAAAGGCCAAGCATCTGAAAAGGTAAGTCCTTCAATAGTCACTAGGAATATATGAGTGCATGACACAATGCAGAGGTGACTGCCATATAGCAGTCTGACACATGGGAGGTGGTGGGCACAGGAAGGAGTGGATTATTAACTCCCAGAAACTGGTGGCCTTTTAATTTTTGTTTTTCCTTGAACAGTTTCCAGATGATATATCATGTGTGTTTATTTTCCTGGGGGTGTTGGATTGTCCTTAAGTTCTTCCATTATTCTGGAGGAGCCTAGTATTGGTTTGAGGGATGGGCTGAGTGGAAGAGGTATGTGTACCTTTGTCGCAAAATAAGGTGGAAAACAGTGAATCATACACCTACCAAAAGATCAGAGGGGGCACTTTCAAAGACTTATGTTTTCCTTTTATGATTAATAAAGACTATTACTGACAAGTATTTAAATGTTTCTGACAATAGGAAATAGTCATTCTGATTTAAAACCCATTTCATAAAAGATAAAGGAATAATGATATGGTTATAATTTTGGTTTGTGGGTAATAGTTGTAATGGTAACAGTTGTTATTTCCCCCAATTACTTTTCGGCTGCTCCTACGTGAGGAGATGTTTTAAAAGATTCGGTCGGGATATGTGAACCTGGTCAGTGCAATCAGAACCAACATCCAGGGTCCCAACACTAAGCCTGGCTTAGATGATAAGGATTGAAGTATTCCTATTTGAGTTTGGCTCTGCTTGAAGTAAAGGATTTATGACCCCTAAACTAGGAGTTCCTCTCTCCTTCTGCTTCCCTTTAAGACCTTGCTGGTGAGCCACCTACGTACAGGAAGTATTCCTATTTAATTTTACATCCCTTTAAACACTTTTTTTTTTTTTTTGGCCACCCCATGGCTTCTAGAGTTCCTGGGCCAGGGGATCAGATATGATCCAGAGCTGCAGCTTAACCCACTGCGCTGGCCCCAGATTGAACCTTCATCCCGTTGCTGCAAAGATACCTCCTGATCCCACTGCCCCACAGCCAGAAATTCTAAACACTTTATTCTTTACATCAGCACTTCTGGATTGTCTTCAGTGTTTTACCTGTAAGTTTCTTTGTTCTTTCTTGAGAACCAGTATGCTCTCTCCCTGTGACCTGATAAATCCTAAAGGCAAAAGACAATTCTATTTCAGGCTGTTCTCCCTTGACTGCTCCCTTCTCATCTCCTCCTCTCTCCCCCACTGCTCCCCACCAGTGGAGGCCCAGTACAGGAAAACCTCAGTTTCCTGGCATCAGTATCCGGGGTTTCAAATACTCACTAGGTAACTGGACAACCTCTGCTGATGGGGTTGATCTAAGAGAATACTGACCTGAACAAATGTTCCTGGTTTAAATGCAAAAATTCACAGATTCAAAAATCAACCAACCCAGTGACCATCAGAACTTATAATGTAAAAGAAAGGTGTTTAAAAGCAAACTGGCTTTCTCTACAACACAATCATACTTTGAGAGCCTTGAAAAAAAGGCTCGGGTGAGAAAGGGTCAGATGAGAAACAGGAGTAGCTTCCTGGCAGGGGGGAGGGGACGCTCTGGGCTTTCTCTGTTCTCAGATGGAAAGGGCATTGAGGGGTTCTCTCCTGGAAACGCAACACAGCTAGCACCCTGGCACTTTCTGAATGCTATCTGGAAACTCCTGCTCAACACCACAGATATTCACATAGCTCTTTCCAGTTTTAAAAGGGTTCCCACAGCCTTGGTTTCATTTGATCCTCATGAATGCCTCGTCAGGAATGAAGGGCAGATTTCACTTTCTGAGCCTTGGAGAAGGAAACCAAATCTCCCCGGTCCACAGAAATCAGAGGAGCCTGGGCGATGAAGGAGAAGAGGCTTGGGGGACTTAATTGGGTGTCTCTGATACAGCTGATAATGGAAGCCAAGTGACTTCTGTGGGACTGATAACCTAAAATGAAAGTGCTGGGTAGAGAATACGAGGGAGGAGGAAGAAGCCTGAGGAAGGCAGAGGAGTAGTCAGAGAGGGAGGAGGAAGCCCAGGAGAGGGTGGAGGCGTGGGAGTCAAGGGGGAAGAGTGTTGGAAACGCAGAATCTAGTGGGTCAGAAGTTGCTAAAAGGCACAATAAAAGAAAGGGAGAAAATGAGTTTGGCTGTTTCTTTATGGGCTAGAATTTAAAATTTTTAATACTTGGATAAAAGGACATGTGACAAACTGACTTTTGTACCTATCAGACTCCAAACTAAAATCAGTACAAAGAACGCTTGCCAAGGTAAGGAGAAGCCCATTAAATTATAAAAGAATATCCAGTTTCTAAAATGAATCCAAAATAATTATTAACTGAAAATATACATCTGAAAAAAATCGTATTTGTGAAAAGAGCCAGGAAAACACTGATAAACAAGGCAATCGGGGAAGACTTAAGAAAGTGCCCCCTGGGTGTGAAGAAAAGGACCCTCCTGCATGGTGGAGTCAAAGCAGTGACACCTTTCTGTACATCTGCTGACAACACGCATCAAAAGCTTTCAACAACGCGTGCACGTTTTGACAACAGTCCCAGGATTTCATCCTGAGGAAATAATTATGGATGTGCACAGAGATTTAGCTACAAGTAATTTCGCAAAAGGGAAAAGTTGGAAACAATCCAAATATACAAAAACAGGGATGATAATTACGGTATATTTGTATAATGGGAGACCACACAGTCATTACAAATACCACAGAAATATATTTTTGACATGGAAAAATGTTTGCAATACATTAAGCAATAAAAGCTAATTATAACACAATCTCAAATATGCATATATATATATATATATATATGAAAAGAACAAATCTGGAAGGATTGATTTCTGGCTGCTTTACAGATGGTTATTTTTGCATTTTTGCTTGTGATTTACTGTTCTTCTGTAATGAATATGTATTTCTTTTACAATAATTTTTTAAAAAACCCTGGTAATTATGAGGTGAAAGGTGAAAAGAAAGAGTTCACAAGAAATAAACTATACCTGATCACCAATAAATGAGCAAACTATAAAGTGCTAACATTTGTCTTGAATTAATTGTTTTTCTGCCATCAGAGGGAATGAGGCCTAAAATAGAAACTGCCTTGTGTTATAGAAAATAAAGTTACAATTCAGGCATACTTGTCTTTGAACTGTGAAATCTGTACCTGTTACATATGCACCTGTGTGTATAGAGAAAATATTTGGAAAGATCCTCCGCTAAATTTAAAAGTGGTTTGGGAGTCCTTGCTGAGGAGCAATGGGATCGGCAATGTCTTGGGAGCGCTGGGATGCATTTTTGATCCACGCCTGGCACAGTGAGCTAAGAATCAGGCACTGCTGCAGCTGTGGCTTAAGCTCCACCTGTGGCTTGGATCTGATCCCTGGCCCTGAAACAACATTTACTGTGGGGCGGCCAAAAAAAAAAAAGTGGTTCTTTTCAGCAGGGAGGGATTTAGCGGAGGTGGGAAGATAATTAACTTTTCCTTTGCACAACTCTATTGTTTGACGTGTTATAACAAGCATGAAAAAGTCTAAGTACATTTAAAAAGCAAAAGTGGTTAACAGTTTTGAAAATATTTAGAAACACGATAGTTCAATGGTACAGTGACAAAATATAATGCGTACTATGCTTATCGCTATGTTCATATAGCTGCAGGTGAAAGAGGTCTGGATAAGAATACTCCATTATGAAAATAGCTGTTCAAGCTCATTTATTCCACAAATGTTTGTTGAGCGCCAACTGAGGGCCAGGCACATGGCTCTCTTCCAGGCACTTGGGATACAGCAGGGAATAAAGCAGCTAAACATTCCTCCCCTCATGGAACTGATACTCTAGCAGGGAGAGACAGTAAGTAGTAAGCCTAATAAATATGTTGGGAGTTGATAAATGAACACTGTTGAACAAATGGAGCAGGATAAGGGAGACCGGTAATGCTGTGGGTGAAGGGCAGGGATTAAAAAGGTTGGTCAGTGGAGTTCCCATCGTGGCGCAGCAGAAACAAATCTGACTAGGAACCATGAGGTTGCGGGTTCGATTCCTGACCTCGCTCAGTGGGCTAAGGATACTGCATTGCCGTGAGCTGTGGTATAGGTCACAGACGTGGCTCGGATCTGGCGTTGCTGTGGCTGTGGTGTAGGCTTGCAGCTACAGCTCCAATTCAACCCCTAGCCTGGGAACCTCCATATGCCACAGGCGCAGCCCTAAAAAGATAATAAATAAATAAATAAATAAGTAGGTTGGTCAGGGAAAGCCTCAGTGAGATGGTGACATTGAGAAAAGATTTGAAAGCATAATGAAAATATCCCGAGGAAAAGCTTTATAAGCAGAGAGAACAGTTAGTGCAAAGGCCCTGAGGTGGGTTCAAGGAATAGCAATGAGGGTGGTGTGGCCAAGACAGAGTAAGGAAAGGGAGAGTAAGTTAGGGTGAGCAGGTCAGTTGGTGTTGGGCTCTGTAGGCTACTGTAAGGACTTGGACTTTTTATTACAAGTGAATCAGGGAGCCCAGTGGGGTTTTAAGCAGAATAATGCCAGGATCCCTCTGGCTGCGGTGTGAAGACTAGGCAACTGGAAGAGGCAAGGAAAGGAGGAGGGACCTCGTTGTTCAGGTGGGAGACGAAGGTGGCTGTGAGAATACTGAGGTGCTGAACCCTAGACAAAGTTTGAAGATACAGCCAACAGGACTTCCAGATAGGGTAGAGAATGTGAGAGAGGAGGAGGAGGAGGGCGCTTGGCATTCTGGCCTGAGGAAATGAAATGGAGTCATCACTGAAGAGAGAGACAGCTGGGTGGAGTACGTTTGGGGTTGAGCAAAGAGCAGGAACTTATTTGTGGATCCGTATTATTTGAGTGTATCAGCAATATAAATTTTAGTTTAAGAATGTTTCTAAGACTATGACATCTTTCCAAGTAGAAAAATCATTTCAAGATTCCTGACCCAGAAACTATTTACTTTCCCAGTACTGAAAATATGCAAACTGGTCACTGCTAGTAATCTAGAGAAATCATGTGGATAGAAGGTATTCCAGAAGGCTGGAGTATGGGCTTCAGTTTTCAAAAAGGCGGGGGGGGGGGTGAACAGAGGCTGCAAATCCGTCCATAGCCCTGGCAAGAATTTTAAAACATGTCATTAAATGTACGACATATAAACTCCTAAAATTAATAGTAGCTCCTCTTGGATCCAGCCTGAAGTCAAGAGCAAGTCAGATCCATTTATGCACTAGAAAAACCCAGTCTTTTATCCTGTGTGTTTTCTTTACTACTCACATAGAACACTTCACTTCTGACACCAAATGTGTGGAGGTGTTCTCCAAGCAATCCTCTGTGACACCAGCTGGTTGTCCTACAGTTTAACTCAGTTCTGACACAACCTGAAGACAGCATCAGATCCCACAGGTTAGGGGCTCGGTACCACGAGACTGACTCTGCTTCAGATAACAAATGCAAGTGGTAGGTCCCCAAGTTACTCACAGTCTCTGTTCTACTTGGAGGTTCCCATGACGTCCTTCCCCTTGGATTTGATTACTTGCTACAGCAGCTCACAGATCTCAGGGAAACACTTATGTTTATCAGTTTATTAAAGGATACAAATGAACGCCAGATGAGATAGAGAGGTCAAGGCCTGGGAGGGTTCTGAGCACAGGAGCTTTTGTCCTCCTGGAGTTGGAGTGTGGCACCCTTCGGGTATATGGATGTGTTCACCAACCTGGAAGTTCTCTGAACTCCCCGCTATTGGGATTTTAATGGATGCTTCATCACTTAGGCATATCCTATCATTAACTCCATTTTCAACCCTTCTCTCACCTCAAGAGAATGGGGAGTGGGGGCTAAAAATTCCAAGCTTCTTATCGTGTCTTGGTCTTTCCAAGGACTATCTCCCATCCAGAAGCTGTCCAGGAGCCCACCCAAAGTTGCTTCCTTTGAACAAATGACAGTCCTATCTCCTAGGAAATTCCAAGGGTTTCTGGGGTTCTGTGTTAGGAACTGGGGGTCAAACACCGAGTATCAGGACCAAAGATCTTCCTCGTGCTCTTATCCCTTGTGAGATTCCAAAGATTTTAGAAGCCTGGTGTCAGAAACTCGACAAAGACCAACTACAAAGATTTCTTCTCATAAATCACAGAACCACAGAAGATATGCCAGAAGGCTGGAATCCAGGTTCCGGTTTTCAATAATGAGAAAAGGCAAAGGCTGCTCATATGTCCATAGTCCTGGCAAAATTCTAGAGCCGGCCATTAAACGGATGACATATGAACAAAAATTAGTAGGAGCTCCTCTTAGATTCAGCTTGAAATCAAGAGCCAGTCAGACCGATATACTTAGAACAAAGCAAGAAGGCAAGTTTGGAACTTGGAAGTCCAATGTTTGAAGGTGTGGAAAGGTTTCTTTAAAAGGAGACTGGTCTCAGGTGGGCTCGCAATAGTGGCAGCATAGGTTTACTGACTGGGAAATTAGAGTCCAGCCTCTATCACTTTACAGCCAGGTAACCTTGGGCAGAGCTCTCTGTTGCTCAGGGAGTGGTAACCGTGGTCCTGACCTATGGGTGCTAATACTTGCAAAGTGCTCTGCACAGTGCGTGCACAATGGAGAACTAGGTGCCTGGGGGCGCGGGGATCACGGGGACTTACTTGGTGAGCAGTCTCACTCTTTTCTTTCTCTTTCCAGACCCAAGGAAGGTCCTGACTCCGTTAGAGATGCAGTGAGAAAAAGTAAGAGATGAACAAAATAAAACAGCTTTCCTCTAGCACTGCTACAGAGCTCTCAGCACTGGAACGGTGAACACAGGGCTTGGGGCTTCCAGATTTGCTCCTCTCCGGGACCGACATCCGGAGAGGGGGCTCAGCCCAGGCCTTTTCAAGAACCCGGAACAAGCGCGCCGTTGCTAGGCGACCGTAAAACCAGAGACTGCCCCTTGCAGGCTCCGCCCCCACATCCGCGCTCCTCTCCCCGCCCGCTTCCCGCCTAAGTCCCGCCAGGCCCGGCAGTCCAAACACCAACCCTCGCCGTCCGACCGAGACGTCGTGACGCAAGCGCTCTTCTTCCCGCGCGGCTCGACGTGACGCGAGCTCCAGGTCTCCGCCACACACTCTGCCCCGCCCCTTCTTGCACAGCAGTTACTCTCGTCCCCAGCTCCCTTCTCACCCACACCTTGTCCTGCCTACACCTCGTCTCCAGTCTCGTGAATAGTGACTGCAGAGCAGCCTCAAGTCACGCACACCCATATCCCGTGCTCCCTTGGTGGCGGTGGTGACGGGCGCGCGGAGGGTGGGGGGTATAAAGCGGGATGACGGGAGGTGGCAGTTACCGCGGGCTCACTTCCGGAGGACGGGCGGAAGTGGCTGTGCTGGGTGGTGGGAGGGGGAAAGGAGCGCGAGGGGAGGGCCGGGCCGCCGGGGGTCGAGGGGGTGGGGCCTGGGCCGGGGCCGGCGGTGAAGACACAACCTGAGTCCTGGAGTCGGACCGGGGAGGGGAGGCCTCAGTTCCCCGCTGAAGTTGGGGGCGAGGCGGGCGAGACTCAGGTAACAACCCAGCGTAGGCAGGGCGAGGGTCGTCTGGGCGGCGGAGGGATAGGGGTCAGAGTCCAGAGAGGGTCGCGTTGTCACCCCCATTTTCCTGTGAACACCGAGCACGGGGTTCCGAGGAGAAGGGTGGGAGGAGTTAAATTCTTGGCTGGGTGGGGGGGGCGTTCTTACGGACGCCACGCCCCTACAGGAAGGAAGGGCGCCGTGCGCGCGCTTGTGTGTGTGTGTGTGTGTGTCTGTGTGTGTGTGTGCCTGTGTCTGTGTGTGTTTAGGAATAAACTTAGATCGGAGGGGGCGGCCGGGCTGGGCTACTGGATTGAAAAATTGGGACATCACTGAGGCTGTTGCTGGTAGGACTCGGGCCTCTTAAATTTCAAGAGAGTGCTCTCGGGAGTGGCCCCGGGAAGGAGTTTGACGGAGACTGGGTGTTACATTCCTGGCACAGTTTTGGTAGCTGGGGGTGGAGGTGAGGGTTCAGGGATGGGAGCAAAGATTGCTTTTAGAAGGTGCCAGCATCTAGGTCTGGAATGGATTTAGTTCAGACCGGGAGAACTGGCCGATTAAAACACTCCACACCCTAAGAAGCTTGAGAGATGTAGGGCAATTAGTGTGTGGCACTAACAAGATGAAAACTGGAGGATGCTCTTTTCTGTATTTCTTAGAAGACAGTCTCCACACACCAGTTCTTTTGGTTACTTTTCTACAGTGAGAATATGTGCTGTCTTTCCTTTATCCTGAGCCTTAATTAAATTTGTGTATATATTTACGAGGTGACTGTGTTTGGTACTGCAGTATGTAAGTGAGGTAGGTATAACCCTGTGGAGTGTTTAAGGAAGAGTTTCTGATGATAGAATACAGGAATCTCATTTAGGGAGTTTTAGGAATCCCTTTGGATATATAATAGATATGAGACTTTCATGATGTTTACATATTCTGCAGGTTCATGCAGAAATCAGCTTCCTGGGCCATGCGGGTTCTAAGGCCTGTTTCTCCTCATGAGCCTCAGCAGAAGACGGACTGGCCAGCCCTCCCGGTGGATGACTTCCCCTCCCTGAACAAGAAATGGGATAGTACCTGGGATCTGTCTGTCACCAGACTCTGGGCTTACTAAACCAGCTGAATGAAGGGATGTAGCCGACCTTTGGGAGGGACGCTGAAGTCTGCAGTGGGGGGGGAGGGGCCTGGACATACCCCTTCCCCCCCAGACTCCTCCCCCTCAGAGTCCACTGGGCCGTGGACTTTGGACCTGGCTCTGAGGAGAGAAGCTGCACTTTGTTTGGTGTTTCTGACTTGGGATCCCCAGTTTTGGAAATGGAGTGCCCCAGGGGAGTTTGATGATCTCCAGAGGAGCAGCTGAGAGAAAAGAAAGGTAAGGTTCCCATTTTCCACGTGCTGTCTTGCTGCGCCTGTGCCATAAATGTTGAGTAAGTCTTGGGACGCTGTCATACATACCCCGATGGCCCTACAGGAAACTTCACCTCTCCCTGACTCTCATGGGTTGCAGGCTTATTCACAATCTCTCCTTACCTAGGCAGGAAGAGTGCCTTGTAAGGGACTGTGAGCAGTGACAGTTGTGAGTTAGGCCAAGGAGAACGTGAAAAGAATTTAGGCCTCTGAAGGCAGGGCTGGATTAGATTACCTGTAAGGGCTTTTTCAACATTGAGATAATAGGATTCCAAATCACTTTGGGCTAAGTAGGATTCTGGAGTGGATTACCCAGGCTGAGGTGGGCTGCTGTGTTTTGGGGAGCTAACTGAATACACTGTCTTGGGGGGACAGGTAGGAGATGATCTAGGAAACCTCCTAAGTTGTCTCTCTTCCTTCCACTGTAAGCGAGTGAAGGCAGTGAAACCTCATGGAAAGAGCAGAGGAACACAACACAGGTTTGAGAATCACAATTTGTGCTCTAGCTCTGCCTCTCTTAGTGTCCACCCCTAGATATGTCAGTTAAGCTCTGCCGTGTTGTTTTTACTTGCAAAATGGGGATAATTGACTTTCCAAGTCCTTCACAGGTTGTTACCAAGGAACAAATGAAATACAGATTTGACAAGTATCCAGGGTCGTGTACAAATAAAACAATAACATTGCCATTGCTTGATATGCTTGTAGAGTTGTTACATAGAGAAAAATTCAGTATTAAGAGTTCTCTTCTTTTATTGAATTCATGTTCTGGCAAAAGCCTTGTTTGTCCTTAATTGAAAGGCTTCCCTGGGAATTCCCGTTGTGGCTCATCAGTAACGAGCCCGACTAGCATCCATGAGGACGCGGGTTCGATCCTTGGCTTCGCTCAGTGAGTTAAAGATCCGGCGTTGCCATGAGCTGTGGTGTAGGTCACAGACATGGCTCGGATCCTGAGCTGCTGTGACTTGGCGTAGGACCCCAGCTGCAGCTCCAGCTCAGCCCCTAGCCTGGGAACTTCCATATGCCGAGGGTGCAGCCCTAAAAGACCAAAAAAAAAAAAAAAAGCATCACCTGATTTTTTTCTCATCTTGTGACTGTTAACAGTGTCTCAGATAATGAAGTGGTGGCAAAAGGTGCATGGTTTCAAGGAAAACTGAAATTGAGGGATTCTGTCAGCTACCTTGTCGATTCTCAGAGCTCTCTAGTCAGCTTGTCAAGTGTACTTTTTTGGGGTAGCAGTTGAAGTCTCAAGGACCAAGTGTCTGATTAGGAGATGGAGCTCCATTTCTTAAACTGAGCACTGGGCCTTTCCTTCCTGTGCTATATCCTGGTCTTCTGTCCTGCCCTTTAAGATAGTGTTCTTCAGACTGCCACTTTTTAGCCACCTATATTTTCACAGGCTCTGTTCCCACTTGAGGCAGAACCTGCTCGTGGTTACCTTCTTAACTCCTGCTCGCGCCTTCCTTGAACTTCACTTTACCTATGCCAAGATGCCTGCTTTTCTCAGGGACAACAAACAGCAGAAAGGAGGGGTGTTGGGAATTTTGATAGACAGTGGGGTATGGTGGCCTGGGCAAGGAGTAGGAAGCTTGGCTTTTAGCATCTCTTTGCCTCTCACTAGCTGTGCGAGGCCTGGGCCTGGCCCTGAGCCTCACATTCCCTGGAAGCTGGCAGAGGTCATTTGCAAGCTGAAAATCATGTATTTATGACTTAGTTTCTTTTTTTTTTTTTCCTTTCCTGCCTTGCCATCGGAGTCCCTGAGCCCCACAGAGGCCTGAGGGCTGGGCAGGCAGACCTGGCCCTCTCTAGTGCCCGGGGTAGCCCCTTTGAGGCCAGGCTTCTGCCTTAGAAGGTCTGGATTTCAGTGTGGGCATGGCACCTCCCCAGCTCTGCCCAACACATTCCTGGTACTAGTCTCTGCTTAGACACCACCGTCACCCCAAGGATGTGTGGTCCCAGAATGCCTCTGCAGCCCTCAGCCTGCCTGGGAGGCCTGGGAGTGCTGGGAAGCACTTGAAGAGCTACAGACTTTGTGTGTATTTGTACAGTGCTTACATTATGTGAAGTGTCCAGGCTGTGTGTCATGTCAGTTTTTTCTTCACCACATTGTTCTGAGGAGAACAGAGCAGGAATTATTCTCCCAGTGTGACACGTTCGGGGGAAGCTGCAGAAGCCCTGAGCAGGAAGGGCTTGCCTAAGTGTGGAGTGGCCGATGCTGTGATTGCCTGCCCAGGGCTGTACTGCTTTACAGTATCTGACCTGACGGGGGCCGTCCAGATTCTGCTGCAAAGCTCCAGGGAGGGGAACTCAAGTGCCCTGTCAGACAGTCTCTCCGGTAAGACCCCTAGAGCGAGCCCCTCTTGGGGCTCTACCCTCTTGGTGCCACTGAAAGAAGGAGTCTTGCCCTCTGCCCGACCCATCCACAAGGCAGTCCTCTCAAGACAGCCATCAGCCTTCTCGTAGGGGCACCTTCTTACAGGGATACTGGTATGCCAGGGCGCCACACTCATTGGGTGTCCAGCCGCGTAGCCAGGACCAAATGTTTTTTATGTGTTGTAAGTGATTTGTTTATTCCCTCTTTCTTCTAAAAGAAATTGTGGGTGGCTAACCAAAAGTTCCATTTCACAGACATTGCTCAGTGATTACTGTGTTAATCTTTTTTCTTTCATCTTGATAGGCTGAGTTTCTGGGTCTCCATGGAGAGTGGAGATGTTGAGAGGAGGGGAGAGGGGAAAACAGATACATCACTGATTTAAAACTTTGTTTTTACTTCTGCTCATGGTTTCAAGCCAACATCTGTCTTAAATTCAGAGTATGAGTTCTTTCCAAATTATAAAAATGTTCGGGGTATCCTGGGCATAGTTTATGGGAGGACAGTTTCCTGGAATAATTTTCACTTCCTTATCTTTCTAATTCTCTTTTAGGGGTTGGCTGGGACCGGATCTTCCCTTTCCTTCCATTTTCGTGTAATCTAATCCTCATTTCATTCCCCGAATTCAGGTACCTGGCTCCTTTTTTCTGCCCTCTTTCCCCCATAAGCCCTGTCCATGAAATCTCTATCAAGAGCCTGGGGCCTTTTTTTCCCAGGTCAATTTGGCACTCATCATCCTGGCTCCTGGCCTCTTGGACCAAATGTTTTCTCTAGCTTCCATCCAAGAATTCAGCTCATCCTGATTCTAAAACCAAGCCCTTTGTTTTGGGACAGGCCTTTTATAGTCAGAGAATTTCTACTCTTAGATCTTCCTGTGAGTCTTGGAATTTAAACAGAAGACTGTAGTGATGGGATGTGAGTTTTCGTACAGAGTCATCTCCCCTGTTCCCCACTGAACAGACTTTGATAGAGAAGGATTGTTGGTAGAGGTGGGAATCTGACATCTCATGGGCTAGTTGGTTTCCCCACCTTTCAGCATCCCATTGTGTCCTTTGTCCTAGACAGTGATTTTCCATCCTGATAACTTGGATCTGTAGTGTTTCCCAACTTCTTATACTTTTAGGAAACTTAATGGTTTTCTCTTTTGCCTTGACCTGGAGTATTAATATGTGGGCCTTCCATGTCTGCTTCATGAAGAAAAGTTTAGGAGTTGCCGTCATGGCTCAGCAGAAACGAATCTAACTAGTATCCATGAGGACACAGGTTTGATCCCTGGCCTTGCTCAGTGAGTTAAGGATCCAGCGTTGCCGTGAGCTGTGGTGTAGGTCGCAGACGTGGCTTGGATCTGGTGTTGCTGTGGTATAGGCCAGAGGCAACAGCTCCGGTTTGACCCCTAGCCTAGCCTGGGAACCTTCATATGCTGTGGGTTAGGCCCTAAAAAGACCAAAAAAAAAAAAAAGAAAAAGAAAAAAGAAAAGCTTAGAGTGCTGAGGTACAGAAATATGGGGTGCTGGCTGGCACATGAGCCTGGCCTCCCGTCTCCTGTCACAGTCCACAAAGTCAGCTAAAACTGGCGACCTTGGACACACACACACTGTCCGGCCTCACTGAGGTGTCAGCTCTTTTCTCTTTCAGGGCTAGGCTCCAGCTGCAGGATTTTCCTGCTGCCTCACTGTGCGCCTGCCATTGGACATAGCTATCTCAAAGAGCACTTATATTCAAGGCTGTGTGAGTTGAGGGAATGAGTGTCATCTTTGGAAGCTGGAATGCCTGGGTCTAAAACTTGACCATGACCCTCATTAGGTCTTGTAACCTTCAGCAAGTCGGCACTGAAACGAAGCCTCAATCTCTTCATCTGTAGAATGGGATGGTGTGTACTCTGTGGAGCTGTTAGGAGGGTTATTGGAGAGGTTCAGGGTGTGGGGGGGAGTATCTGGCATGTGGAGGTCTCTGTGCAATTTGGTTTTAGCTTCTCACTCCCATGCAGGGAAATTGTGGCATGTCCTGCCTTTGTTTCTTTATAACCCCTTGTAATTACTAGTTTTCACCTAGAAACAAGCTAGTGAGTGAAGTCAGTTACCACACACCACAAAGTTGTGGCCTCTTCTGGGCTCTGGAACACAAGGGAGAGAAATGGATTCGGGCAGGTGCAGGTGCCAGAAGAGTGTGTTATAATCACAGGGTAGACTCGCTAACTTTGGACTCAGCCCTTCTCAGGAAAGCCATGTGCCTGAGTAGCCAGTAGTTCTCAATTCCCCACCCTCTCTTCCTAGGTTCAAATACAGACATCCAGGCTTTTCTAGGATCCTCCCCCATCGCCGTTCATAGTGTTACCAAAGGCGTAATTGTGGCCTTTCCTCTTTAGGTCTGGTGAGTCTTCCTTAGGGAATGGTCAGGCTCTCTGTGTTCTTATACTCAGAACTAACAGCACTCATTCCTCACCCTGAAAGAAAGAAGAAAAAAAAAAAACGCGACCAAAAAACCTCCAGCTTGCTTTTTCTTGATTTTGGCTGCAGGTGTTTCCTCCCTGGCTTCCTTTTTGGCACCCTGGTTTCTGTTCTCACTTCCCTGCACCATTGCAGCCCCTCTGTGGCCCCGGACTCCTTCCACCCAGAAGCTAGGAGTTGGGGGAGCGGGCCCCCAGACCCTCGGCTTTGGTGATCGCCCTACTGAGGTAGGCTGCTCGGCCTATCTCAGGCAGGGCTCTCCCCCTCAACTCCAGGAGGTCCCGGGCTCTGGGGCTGGGGCAGTTTGGACTGGAGTGGGTTGAGCGGGATTGGGTTGACGGGTATCGACAGGTTGGGTTGACTAGTTGCGATTGGGAGCGGCAAAGGGCCAGTGGTAACAGCTGCCTGCACAGCATCTCCCGAAGTTGGGGACCACTGAAAACTTCGGGCGTTCAGACCGCGAGTCGTCTTGAAAGGTCGGGCGTTGGAGGGGAGTGCGGAAGGGGCCTCCGGCGTGTAGGGGCGGCCGGCCCCGCCCCTCTGGCGGCCCCGCCCCCGGGCGGCCCCGCCCCGCCCCGCTCCGCCCCGCCCTCCCCCGGGAAGGGCCACGTTGCCCGCCCGGCTGTCCGGCCCCCGCGCGCTGCAGGAAGGGCCGGCCAGGCGGAAGGCGCAGGCTGCGCGAGCGCCTGGAACGCGCCGGGGCACCGGGCTCCCCACGCCCCGGGGCGTGCCAAGTTCGGGGCCGGGAAGTTGGAAGGAGTTGGTGAGTAGGGGCCGGGGAAGACCGGCAACCCTCAGTTCCGTGGCTTGTCCCCGGAAGGGGACAGAGACCTGACTGAGGGAGGCCCCGCGGGAGCAGAGAGGGCGCTCCGGGGGCTCGGGTCACTGCTTGAGAAACCCTTCGCGTCCCCCGACAGCCTCAGTGCTTGTGAGCCCCAGCGAGAGGGACTTGGCCCTGGCCGCCCCGGGTCCCGGACGCGCGCCCCCTCCCGAGCCGGGAAGTGGAACTCTGCGTTCCGCTTTCGGAATCCCCGGGCCTCCAGCTGTTGGAGAGAGGACGGGCTCCGCGGGGAGGGTGACGGTTGTGAAACAGCCTCTGGGCGGGCGTGGGTGCGGGGGCCTGGAAGAGCTGGGATCGCTGGCGGGGACTGTGAGGTGGCCTTTCCCCAGACCCCACTCCAGCGTCCTTTGCACAAGTTACTAGGGGTTCTTTCTCCTGAGCCGTGAGGAAGAATTGACTCAATGTGAAAGTGTGTACATTGTCAAGGAAACTTTTTCCTACTTGTTGGCTAATGTTTATGGAGCAGGGGACCCCTGAAACGTGCAGAGCCCCCATCTTTTGAACTCTAAGCCTAGAGGCTGTGACCCGCTGGTCTACTGAACGCTGAGCCTCAGAGCTAGGCTTGGTAACCTTTGCCCCTGTGTTGTGTTTCATCAGTCTTTGCTTTACATACATTACTAGCTGAGATTGTCCAACTTTATTTTCTGTCGTTTATGATATTTTCTAAACCATGTAGCCTTTTCTCTTAGATACTTACCCCTCCCCTCCCCCCGCCTTTGCCCACAATCTTGAATCACTTCTTCCTGACCTCGTTGCCTGAGACCATTGAGCTCTCCTGTATCCCTACTCTTTGTCCTTTTCTGAGGTTAGGAAGCAATGTAGTATGTCTAAGCTCAGTGGCATGTGTGACAGGTTCAACTCATTTCCTGTTTGAGACACTGGAGAAAATGTCACTACCCTTTTCATCATCAGAGCCCAGGGTCCTTGGAGATGATCCAAATCAACTCTCTACCTGTTCAAATGAGAAGCCAAGGCGCAAGTAACTTGCCCAGGATTACTTGTTTTCCCAGGCCCTTCATGCTCTTTGCTGCACTAGCATCATATTTCCCTTTAGCCTTTTCTTTTCCAGTGTGAATAACCTGCATCCCGTCCCTCCTAGGTCTTATTCCCTAAGCCCTTGAATTATTTAGTGTATTTTTTGATTCCCTTTCAGTTTTTCCATCCTTCTGAAATGATGGATCCTGATACAAGGTACAGGAGTCTAGCAGAAGTCCAGTAATAAACCAGAAAGTAATTCAGTTAGGTCTCCATTACCTATGGTGTGTTCAGTACTTTCTGGTTTTCTTTAGGCAGTGCTTTTAACGTACTAAGCAAAATAGAGGAGAAGGTCTGTCAGCATTCTTTAAAGTTCCATACTTCCTAAAAGCTAAATAAGACTTCTTTATTATCATCCACAATGGGAAGTTGACTATCTGGTGTTCTCTTGTTTTTTAAGGAACATATTTGCCACAGAGAGAGAGCTGGCTGGAGAATACCATAGGAATCGGTGTTAGAAAAGAAACTCACAACTCATGGGCTGTTCTTCAGAGGAAGAAACCTGAGATCCACAGGGGCTGGTGGGACCTGCCTAGGGTATGCTGAGGGTTTTATTCTCGAAAAGGCTCACTGCTCAACTCCCACCACAGAGCAGATGTCTTTGTACTTGGTGTTGGGGACCAACTGTGTAACCTCCCTGAAGGAGCTGTGAGTACTCTGGTTGGACTTCGTGCACTGCAGGCAAATGTCATTCATGGCTGAACATCAGGGACTCAGGTCAAGGTTAAGGACTGTTGCTGTATTTTAGAAAAGGACTGTATTTTCCCAAAATGGCCACACCCATTCTACAGTTGTTAAAATAGGCCGTTAGCCTCCTCCCTCTGGCTGCTGAGGGTCTGCGTTCCTCTTCCCTTCAGTATTGGCAGCAACTCTTGATACCCCTGACCTGTGAGTAAGTCAGCAGTGATCCAGGGTTGGATCATGAAAAGGATACAGTTGCACCTGACTCGTGCCCTTTTTTGGGGACACTCACTTTTGGAATTCAGCCTTGGTGTTCAGAGAAGGCCTAGGCCGTGTGGAGAAGCCACATGGAGGTGTT
>PVHT021183506.1:5482702-5494644 GCA_004024745.2 Catagonus wagneri | reverse complement strand
GTCAACATCAACCTGCAGTCGTGTGAGAGAATAATTGCAAGAATCTTCCAGCTGAGGTCCCAGACATCATGGATGTGCCCCACTTTTCCAAATTGCTGACCTATTGAAACTGAGAAGGAATAAATTATTGCTCTTGTTTTAAGCTACTGTTTTGTTTTTTTTTTTTGGGTTTTTTTTTTTTTTTTTTTTGTCTTTTTGCCTTTATCTAAAGCCGCACCCGCGGCATATGGAGGTTCCCAGGCTAGGGGTCTAACAGGAGTTGTAGCCGCCAGCCTTCGCCACAGCCACAGCAACGCGGGATCCGAGCCGCATCTGCAACCTACACCACAGCTCACGGCAACGCCGGATCCTTAACCCACTGAGCAAGGCCAGGGATCGAACCCACAACCTCGTGGTTCTTAGTCGGATTCGTTAACCACTGAGCCATGAGGGGAACTCCTTGTTTTGTTTTGTTTTTTAATTCGGCAATAGATACCTGATAAGGAAGGAACTGTAAGTAGGAGCAGGTCCTCAGAATGTGGACTCGGGGTCTGAGTACAGAGGGCAAGAAGAGCACTTGCCCTGCTTATCAGTGTCACTTAGATTCTGTTTTACTCATTGTTTCAGGTAGTTATTGCTGCAAAACAGATCACCATAAAACCCAGTGGCTTAAAAGAACAAAATTATTTTATTCCTGTCTCAGCTATGTGATTCTTACTTCCGGTCGTTCATGCACTTGCAGTCGGATATAGCTGGGGCTGGAATCACCTGGAAGGCCTTCTCTCTTGTCTAGTGGCTGATGCCGACTGTCAGCTGGACCTTAGCCGTAGCTGTCAGCTGGAATTCCTATGCGTATCTTATCCAAGGGGCCTGGGCTTCCTCTTGCCTTGGCGGCTGGGTTCTAAGAGCAGGCATCTCAGGAGCACCAAGTGGAAACTGTATTGCCTTTCATGAACAAGTCTCATAAGTCGCCTAATCATCACTTCCTCTGATGTCACAGATCAAAGAGAGAGAACTTTGACCTCAGCTCTGGAAGGAGGAGTGCCATTGTCACTTTGAAAGAAATGCACGTGGAATGGGACAGGTGGTAGTCATCTTTGGAAAATGTAATCCTTTACTGTTAGGCTGCTGGTTTGGTCTTCTTTCTCTTCAATTAAGTTAATAATACAAGCAGTCCTTCACATAGCTACTTGAACTTCATACATGTGCCAGGCTGTATGAGCCATATTGTGATAGGTTTAGAGGTTATGGGAGCCCTTTCAGGAGTAAGGTGAGAGCCAGGTAAGTACAGCCACAGATACTGTTACAGTGGAAGGACAGGCAGTGTGGAGAGAGTACAGTGGGAATTAAGTGTGGTTCAGCCTGGAAAGGACCCATCTGAACCTTATTCTTGAGAATGCATAGTGCTTGTAGGTGGGGCTTCGGATAATATTTCAGGATGCAGGACCAGCTGGAGCAAAGACAGCAGGGTATAAGGTGTACTTATTAGGGGAAATAAATAGCCTATTGAGGCCAGGGTACCAGGTTCACAGGGCTAGCGGCTGAAGTGAGATTGAAAAGGGATGTTTGAATCAGTTTGTTGTGAAGGCTCTGTGTGTCATAATAATGAATTTGAGTTTGGGGGCAGTGGCAGCCTCTGGTGGTTCTTAAGGCACGTTAGTGTTGTGACAAGGCGCGTATCTTAAGAAGGATGCTCTGTTGTCATTGGGAGGATTGCTTAGAGGGAAGCAAGGTTAGTGATAAGTAGACCAGCTAAAAGAGGCTACATCAAGAGCTGAGTATTTCAAATAAGGAAAGAGAGTTCAGGTTAAAGAATTTGAGGTCTTGGAATGAGATGGTAGCAGTGAATGAGTAACTTTCTCTTCCATTTTCATAATTCTGAAATTGTGGGGGCCGGATATGTTTCAGAATTTAAATTTTGGCGGACTCGAGAAGGTGATTTTTTTGGATTAAAAAAAATCCATGCTGTTAAGTCAGAACAGCATGTCATAATCCAACATGTTTATTTCCACAGCAAAATGGATGAATGGGATAAATAAAGACTTTAAGTAGCTTCATATTAGATCAGATTTCCTCAAATGAGGTTAGGCCGAATGAGTGTGGAAAAGTTCTGTTGTGCACTTGGGAATTGCCATTAAGGGACTGTGAGTATGTGCCATCTACATGGAAGTCACTTTTTAGGTTGCAGGGAGATCTCTTGAATATCAAGGATCCTAGCATAGCAGCTTGGCAGAACTGGGGGAGCTGGTCCCCCTCTTTGAGTAGCTTGTACCTGAGGGGAACTGACAGATGTTGAGCACAGGGCTGTGCTGGTGCTGACAGTTGTGAGAGAGAGGTGGGCATTATATGGTCTTAAGGCATCAGGGAAGGTGCCCCGGCAGAGATGTGAGTCAGAACACGCCGTGTTGTGGAGCGAGAAGAGCAGACCAGGCATATACACAGACGCAGAGGCCTTGAGGCAGGCTCAAGAGTTTGGAGCCCGGAAGGAACCTGGAGTGGAGCAGAGAGAGCCAGCGAGAAAGGGGACAAAGCAGTGACTGGCTAGCATTTATGTTGTCATATGTCAGGCACTCATCTAAACACCCGATGTGGATTATCTCACACAGTCCTCACAGCAACCGAATGAGGTATTCTGTTATGGTTTCCATCCTAGAGGTGAGAAGACTGAGTCTCGGCGATGCGAAAAAACTCAAGGTGATGCCAAGCATTGCCCTGGGTCGGTGGGCTTACCCTTGTCCCTGCCACACCCTCCTGATGGTAGGACTCAGAGCAGTGCTTCCTGGATGAGTGCCTGGGCCCCACTGGCCAAGGGCTGGCCTTCTGGACTTGCTCATCGCTTGGGGCACGGCCAGCTGCTAGAGAGCGCGTGCACTTGTACAAGTCAGTGAACACTACTGAATTCTAGGCAGAGTGGGGATCCTGTCCTGGGGAATAAATATGTGGAGAAGCAGTGGGAAATGGTACGGGGGCTCTGTGTGAGTCTGGGTGGAGAAGGGGGTAGAGCCTGGGAATAGGAGTGTGTCATGTTGTCTTAACGGCAAGAGGAGCAAGTTCTGTTTGAGAATTTGTAGAAAAGGGTTGTAGGGCAGAGAAGGGCCTATGGGCTATGGTGGAGGACTGGGACAGCTGTTTCCTCTGGGCCATCAGCCATTGTGTTTATAGACTTTGCTAAGAATATAGTCTGCAGAGAGACTGAGAAGATTCCTTGATCTGCATGGCTTATGTGGGTGTGGGCCACCTAAATCTTTTTTTTGTGGGGGGGAGCGCAGTGCAGCATACGGAAGTTCCCAGGCTAGGGACTGAATCAGAGCTGTAGCTGCCGGCCTTCACCACAGCCAAAGCAACACGGAATCCGAGCTGCGTCTGGGACCTACACCACGGCTCATGGCAACGCCAGATCCTTAACCCACTGAGCGAGGCCAGGGCTCGAACCTGCGTCCTCTTGGATCCTAGTCGGATTCATTACCACTGAGCCACAGGGGGAACTCCCGTGGGCCACCTAATTCTAATGCCTGGAGAAGAGTGAAGGCTTTCATATGTCATCTAAAGGGTAGAGAGGATATGGTCCCTTGGGGTTTTGCCACCACTCTGCAAGCTTACTACTGGTCTGAGGTCGCTCATTGATAAGTCAGAGACAGGCCTGCTTCTCCACCCCTGAAGCCAACACTTCAGCTGATGGAGTTCATTTTTTTTTTCCCCATTCCTTTACGTAAAGACCTTTCCTGCCTAGCCAGGAAGCAGGACATTGGGGATTAGGGGACCCAACCTTGACCATATCCTGGGGAAGGGACCGTATCCTGAGGAAGGGGAGTGAGGAAGAAATCTGTGTGTGCTTCTCTTCTAGAAAACCCTGATGAGCAGAGCACCGATAAAATGGAAATGTAATGACACAGTAAAACGGAAATGGACTCTGAGATTTCTGAGAAGACCGGTGCTGTGGAGTTGTGAGGGTGGATGGTTTCCAGGAGGAAGACTTGGAGTGGTGGTGCTTGCAGGGACTGGAGGAGTCTCGCAGGAGGGAGACAAAATCCATTCCCTTTAGAGACCCTTCAGATTTTTATCCTTTAAAAATCTGCCTGCTTGAGAGCGCAGGAACACGGAGATGAGATGTGGGACCTGAGGTTTTGGCTAGGATTAGAGAAATGGGCTGTGAGGCAGAGGACATAACTGGTAGAGCAGCCAGCCCAGGAGAACACATACCTGAAGCTTTTGAGTGTGGAGTACTGAGACCAGAAGAAGGAGTGCCAGGGAGAGAGCTGCATGATCAGGATTGGCAGTTGTCCGGGAATTGGGGGGTACGGTAGATCCTTTCAAGTCTGGGAGAGAGAAGTGGTTGGCGGGACCATGCCTTTTTCTTACTGGATGTGTGTCCCAGTCCCTTCCCAGAGCCTAGCAGGTAGCAGATGTGTGATGTATGTCATTGAGTGATTGGGGGGCTTAGGATAAATGGGTTGTCCCAGTTCAATCCGTGATGTGTGATGTGCCCATCTGGGGTCATATCGCACGAAGCTAGTCCGAGTTGTGAGCGACGTCCCCATAGTGAACTTCAGGAAATTTTATTTGAAAATACATTTATTGAAAATAATCAAGCTATAAAAAAGTTGCAAGAGTAAAAATGGTTTAAGGACACTCACGCTGACATTCCCTTTACTCAGATTTCCCTATTAACATTTTGCTCCGTTTACTCTCTCTGTATGTACGTGATATTTTTGTTCGGAGTCATTTGGGAAGTTGGGTTTACCATAACTTTCAACCCCTAGTTACTTTAGTGTGTATTACCTAAGAATGGGGATATTCTTTTATAAAACTACAGTATGGTTATCAGTCAGCACTGATACTTTCATCTGCTCTCTATATTCCAGTTTTGTCATTTGACCCAATAATGTCTTTTTAAAAAAACAGTTTTATCCAGGTATCGATGACATACAGTAAACTATACATTTAAAGTGTACATCTTGATAAGTTCCAGTGTGTGTATACACTTACGAGACTATCACCCCACAAAGTTTCCTCGTGTCCCTCTGTAATACCCCCGTCCTCACTGCCCTCACCCCCGGGCAACCACTGATCTGCTTTCTGCCACCACAGATGACTGTGTGTTTTATGGAGATTTATGTCGGTAGAATCATAGTGTTTATGCTCTCTCACGTCTTGCATAAATATTTTGAGAGTCATCCGTGTGTTGTGTGTATCAGCAGTATGTTCCTTTTTGTTGTTGAACATCATTCCATTCTGTGGGTAAATCACAGTTCATTTATCCATATTCTCATGTTGATGGGCGTTTAGGTTGTTTCCACTTTTTGGCCATTGTGAATAAGGCTGCTGTAAATATTCCATATAGGTTTTTGTATGGACATTTGTTTTCATTTCTCTTGGGCATATATATATCTAGAAGTAGACTTGCTGGGTCATATGGTATCTCTCTGTTTAGCATTTTGACAACCTGCCAAAGTGCTCTAAAAGGACATTAGTACTATATCTCACACTATATACAAAAAATGACTCAAAATGAATCACAACCTAAATGTAAAACTGAAAACTATAAAACCTAAAAAAGAAAACAGGGAAAAGTCTTCGTGACTTTGGCAAAGATTTCTTAGATACAAAGCAAAAAAACATGATTTATAAAAGAAAAAAAACCTGATAATTGGATGTCTTCAAAATTGAGAACTTCTATTCTTCAATTGACATTGTTATAAGAATAGGACAAGGAGTTCCCATCGTGGCGCAGTGGAAACGAATCCAACTAGGAACCATGAGGTTACACGTTCGATCCCTGGCCTCACTCAGTGGGTTAATGATCCGGTGTTGCCCTGAGCTGTGGTGTAGGTCGCAGACGCGGCTTGGATCTGGCGTGGCTGTGGCTGTGGCTGTGGCTGTGGCCGGCAGCTGTAGCTCCAATTGGATCCCTAGCCTGGGAACCTCCATATGCCGCGGATACGGCCCTAAAACGACAAAAGAAAAAAAAAAAAAAAAGAATAGGACAAGTGTAGGAGTTCCCATTGTGGTGCAATGGAAACAAATCCAGCGAGTATCCATGAGGATACAGATACGATCCTTGGCCTTGCTCAGTGGATTGCGGATCCGGCGTTGCCCTGAGCTGTGGCATGGATCACAGATGCAGCTTGGATCCACATCGCTGTGGCTGTGGTATAGGCTGGCTGCTGTAGCTCTGCTTCGACCCTTAGGCTGGGAACTTCCATATGCCAAAGGTGTGGCCCTAAAAAAAGCAAAAGCCAAAAAAAAAAAAGGACAAGTATGAATTTTTACCAAGTTTGGTGAGTGAGAAATTTTCTTAGTGTAGTTTTAATTAGAATTTTTCTTATTATAATTGAAATGGAACACCTTTTCATACATCTAAGGTCTATTTTAGGTTTTTTGTTTTTGTTTTTTGTGAGTTTCCCTAGTCTTTTAAATAAGGACCTTTGGTCTTTTTTTCCCCTCTCAGTTTAAAAAAAAAAAAAAATTCTTTGTCTCTTAGGGTATTGGCTTTTTATTTGTGATCTGTGTTGTTAATATTCTCTCCCAGTTGGTTGTCTTTCGCCTTGTCTTATAGTGTTTTTAGCCATGCAGAAGTGTTCTATTTATTATTGTACCTGTATTTTAAGTCATATTTAGAAAGCTCTTCTTTACCCAGGTTATAGAGGAACTGACCCATGTTTTCTAGCGCTTGTATAGTTTTATTTCTTACATTTAGATGTCTGATCCACTTGGAATTTATTCTTGTGTACAGATCTTATTTTTTCCCCAGATAACTCTTAATTGTTTTAACACTATTAATAAGATCATTTGCTTTTGCTCCAGTAATTCTAAACATCATCTTTATCATACATTAGATTTCTTTGTGTAGTTGGGTCTATTTCTGGAGTTTAAATTCTGTTCCTTTGGATGATCTGTTTTACTTGCCTACAAGCACCGCCTAGTTTTAATTATAGAGGCTTTGTAACATGTAGTGTATTAATATCTGGTAGGGCTAGTCTCTTTTCACAGCTCATTTCCATCATTTTCCTAGATGTTCTGTTTATTTTTTCATGTGAACTTTAGTGCCAGTTTGTTTAGCTTCAAAAAAAGTATTTTTATCCAGATTTTTCATGATGTTGAGATGTCCTAACCAAGAATAAGGGACATATAGTGTATCATTTCCATGGCTATTGTAAATGGGATTTTCTCATTCATTATTTTTTAATGAGTTATTTTTTGTGGTTGTGAAGGCTATTGATTTTTGCATGTTAATTTTTATATCCCACTGCCTTGCTCAATTCTTTGATTTTCGGATTTATCATTGATTCTCTGAGATAAGTTTTCGGGCATATTCTGCCGGCATCAGCACATTGAGACAAGTTTTGCTTCTTTTCTACTTTTTCCGCCTGTAATTGTGTCCTGCAGTCCAGTTGCACTGGCTGATCCCTCCAACAGAATGTTCAATAGTCGTGTAGATCTTGGGCAGCTTGGCTTTGCCCCTGACCTTCATGGGAACGCCTCTGGTGCTCCTTATTTAGGTAAGATGCTGGCTTACCGTAACTAAGGTGTGAAGTTGGAGTTTTAAAATCAGTACTCTTTGGGCAGTTTGATTTGAGGAACAGGAGGCAGATGGTTTTATCCCCACCTCTCCTAAATTGTGGAATATGGGAAACAAAATCTGTCAGGTGGGAAAGAGGGAGGTGGGTTGCTTCCTCTTTTCCATAAATATCACTTTCTACAACCTCCGCCCCCCCACCCAACCCGCAGTGCCCAGGAGCATGGTATCCTAATCCTATTCTCCCTTGCAGATTAACCTTGACCCTCCAGATGAAGGCAGGGGCATCTGTTTTCTAATAGAGTTCTGGAGGTCACCTCCTGGCCTTCCTTGTCCTGAACTTTTTCGTCTGATCCCGGACACCCACTCCCCTGTTCTTCCACCCCAGGGCAGCCCCACGCCCTTGTGATGATGGCTGGTTTTCTCTCTCCTCTGTTCAGGTGCATGGCCGCTTCCTAACCCCGGAGCCCGGAGGAAGCATCGCTAGAACTCCAGGGGTGCGAGCCAGGCAAGCCAAGGGCAGCTTGAGCGCCACCCTTGCCCGCCTCCCCCGCGGGGGCCAGGATGCTGAAGAAGCAGTCCGCAGGGCTTGTGCTGTGGGGCGCCATCCTCTTTGTGGCCTGGAACGCCCTGCTGCTCCTCTTCTTCTGGACGCGCCCGGCGCCCGGCAGACTGCCCTCAGACGGCGCCCTCGATGACGACCCCGCCAGCCTCACCCGCGAGGTGATCCGCCTGGCCCAGGATGCCGAGGTGGAGTTGGAGCGGCAGCGGGGGCTGCTGCAGCAGATCAGGGAGCACCACGCTCGGTGGAGCCAGAGGTGGAGGGCACCCACTGTGGCCCCGCCTGTGCCGCCTCGCGTGCCCGCGACCTCTCCACCGACCGTGATCCCCATCCTGGTCATTGCCTGTGACCGCAGCACTGTCAGGCGGTGCCTGGACAAGCTGCTGCATTACCGGCCTTCGGCTGAGCGCTTCCCCATCATCGTCAGCCAGGACTGTGGACACGAGGAGACAGCCCAGGTCATCGCCTCCTACGGCAGCGCCGTCACTCACATCCGGCAGCCCGACCTGAGCAGCATCGCGGTGCCACCCGACCACCGCAAGTTCCAGGGCTACTATAAGATTGCTCGGCACTACCGCTGGGCGCTGGGCCAGGTCTTCCAGAGATTCAAGTTCTCGGCGGCTGTGGTGGTGGAAGACGACCTGGAGGTGGCCCCAGACTTCTTCGAGTACTTCCAGGCCACGTACCCGCTGCTGAGGGCCGACCCCTCCCTCTGGTGTGTGTCTGCCTGGAATGACAACGGCAAAGAGCAGATGGTGGACGCGAGCAAGCCCGAGCTGCTCTACCGCACAGACTTCTTCCCTGGCCTTGGCTGGCTGCTGTTGGCCGAGCTCTGGGCCGAGCTGGAGCCCAAGTGGCCCAAGGCCTTCTGGGACGACTGGATGCGCAGGCCTGAGCAGCGTCAGGGCCGGGCCTGTGTTCGGCCGGAAATCTCCAGAACGATGACCTTTGGCCGCAAGGGTGTGAGCCACGGGCAGTTCTTTGACCAGCACCTCAAGTTTATCAAGCTGAACCAGCACTTCGTGCCCTTCACACAGCTGGACCTGTCATACCTGCGGCGAGAGGCCTACGACAGGGACTTCCTCGCACGCGTCTACGGTGCGCCCCTGCTGCAGGTGGAGAAAGTGAGGACCAGTGAGCGGAGCGAGCTGGGGGAGGTGCGGGTGCAGTACACGAGCAGGGACAGCTTCAAGGCCTTCGCCAAGGCCCTGGGAGTCATGGATGATCTCAAGTCTGGGGTCCCCAGGGCCGGCTACCGGGGCATCGTCAGCTTCCTGTTCCGGGGCCGCCGTGTCTACCTGGCTCCCCCCGAGACCTGGGACGGCTATGATCCGAGCTGGAACTAGCAGCACCCGCTGTCCCTCCTGGGCCCCCACTTGCCGTGTCAGGGGCTGAGACGGGGCTGCAGTCCCTGGGCTGCATCGTCCTCTCTGTTTTTCTCCCTTGGGTCCATTTATCCTCTTTTTTTTTTTCAAGTGGCATTCGAGTGCACAGATGATAGTTGAGCGTTATTCTCCTGTTCTCCAGGGGGTGGTCAAAGGAATCTTTCTGGGGTAAGTTGAGGGGCTATCAAGCGGGAAACCACTGTGTGGTAGAGAAAGACTTGGGCTTCTCGGGCCACAAAATTCCGTGTTCTAGGTTTCCTCCTCGGACAGTTGCAGAGAGGTCGGCACCTTTTCTCTTGACCAGGCCTCTTTTCTCTGTCCTGGCTTTTCCAGCTGGAGGATAAGCCCTCCTCCTTATGTTGAACCCCCCCCCCCCATTACACACACACCTTCCCACAGTTGGAGCCTGGGGATGGGCTGGATTATGTGAAGAGGGGACCTATTCGTGGCCAAAATGAGACTAACCAAAGGGGTTTCATCATCAGCGTCCAGGTGGAGCTGTTAGGTTGTCAGGGTTTACTGCCTCCTCTTCTGTGCTTCTTCCTCTCTCCTTTATCCCCGACCTCCCATCCGCTCTTCTTTCCCCGCAGCCTAGCAATCCACAATTCTAAGAGGAAAAGTTGAAGGGGCAAAGCAAGACCTCACCTCATCTACTGTCATGGGGGAGAAAGCTTTGGGTGCTGGGGCGCCACTCTCATTCTTCTCAAAGAAACAGACTGTCCTCCACCCCTCCCCTGGTGCTTCTGGAATGACGTGTCCTGCCAGCTTGGCCTATGGCTTCTGGAGGCCCTCTCAGTTCGAGGTAGAGCAGCCAAGACCGTTCAGCCCAGCCTCCTTCCCTTCTCCCCCCCAAGCGTTCCCGTTTGCACAGATTAGGTTGCAGATGGCTGGTTCAGGAGCAACATGCGTGTTTTTGTTTCCTGCCCGACCTCCGTTCATGGAAGAAAGTTGAAGCTACAGAATTATTTTCAAAAATAAAGGCTGAAATACTGTGTGCGTGTGTGTGTGTGTGTCCTGGAAAAGAAGGTGAAGGCTGGAGGAAGACAGGAGAAAGAGAGATTAACTGGCTTCAAAAATCCACCTTGCCAAAAAAAAAAAAATGGAGTTCCCGTCGTGGCTCAGTGGTTAACGAATCCGACTAAGAACCATGAGGTTGTGGGTCTGATCCCTGGCCTTGCTCAGTGGGTTAAGGATCCAGCGTTGCCATGAGCTGTGGTGTAGGTCGCAGATGCAGCTCGGATCCCGCGTTGCTGTGGCTGTGGTGTAGACCGGCAGCTACAACTCCTGTTAGACCCCTAGCCTGGGAACCTCCACATGCCGCGGGTGCGGCCCTAGATAAGGCAAAAAAGACAAAAATAAAAGACTGTTCCAGTGTTCCCTGGTGGCCTCATGGTTAAGGATTCAGTGTTGTCCCAGCCATGGTTCAGGCTTGATCCCTGGCCCCGAAACTTCTACCTTCCACAGTTGGCTCCAAAAGAATCAAGACTGTTCCCTTCCTATCCTTTACTGCCTTTCCTCCAAGGCCACCCCCTCAGCCTTCCCTGTACTCTGTTGTCCCTCTCTCAGGCCCCAGAGCGGTAGGTGGCAGGGTCGCCAGACCAGGAAGCAGGTGGGGGTGGGGGGAGCACGCCATTCCTGGGAGATCACAGTGGCGGAGACACTCGGAAGAATTCAGGCCGGTTTCTCCTACAGCGAGGAGCACTTTTCAGTTGTCTCTGTGTCCTGTTTCTCTTTTGATGGGGTCTGCGGAGAGGCCATACTCACCACGCCCAAGCATCCTCAGGCGTGACGCATGTGTGCATGGCTGCCGCCCTTCATAAAGCACCTGTGGATGACAGAGGGAGCCGAAATACCAAATGGAAAAGCACGGTGTCATGAAATCCTGCAACATTCTGCTGACCATGAGTTTGGAGATTCAAGTTAATTCTAAAGGGCTCAGGCAGCTCAGTGTGGCTCCCAGGCGTTGTCCCTCACTGAACCACGGACTCACTCTGATTGACTGGCAGGGCGCTTGCAGGTTGCAGGTCCCCGTGGATGGAGGGTTTGGCCATGTGGTGCTAAGGGTCCCAGCTGCCTACAAGAGGTCTCGAGGGGACCTGGTTGTTTGTGGGCCAGCCCAGCATTCCTGTGCCTTGGCCTTGGCCCTTCTGCCTCTCTCTGTGACCCACAGCCCTTCTTCCTCCACTTCCTGCCATTCTCTCCAACTGCTGTTGTTTCTCCCTTCCCTCCACAAGTCTCTGGGCCTTTGTCCTCTTTTTTTTTTTTTTTTTTTTTTGGCTTTATCTAGGGCCGCACCCGCGGTGTATGGCGGTTCCCAGGCTAGGGGTCCAACAGGAGCTGTAGCCGCCAGCCTTCGCCACAGCCACAGCAACGCGGGATCCGAGCCGCGTCTGCCACCTACACCACAGGTCAGGGCAACGCCGGATCCTTAACCCACTGAGCAAGGCCAGGGATCAAACCCACAACCTCATGGTTCCTAGTCGGATTCGTTAACCGCTGC
>PVHT021183506.1:5450704-5463119 GCA_004024745.2 Catagonus wagneri | reverse complement strand
TTGAATTTTGGCAGTCCAGAATTTGAAACTTGGGAATTTTTAGTAAACTATAACATTCTTAATTAAATGCATTAATTAAAGTATTTTAATTAAAGTGATAATTAATCCTTGACTAAACATAAATCAGTATCCCATTTCCAAACTCAGGTTATTTACAGTAAGAGAGCAGATAAAGTTCATCAAATGAAATGAGACAAATATTAATAGCTCCTGTTATTCTCTACAACTGAAATGAGGCTACCTTAAATGTGCTGCAAGTATTGTCTGTCTTTAGTTTTCAAATTAAAAGTAATTTCCTTAGAACTGAAAAAATAAATAAATAAATAAATAAATAAATAAATAAATCCTTACCGTAAATGCACCAAGCATCTCTATTGTGGGTGCAAATAATTTGGCTCCAATGATCCAAAAGTTTACTCCTCAAGTAGTCTAATAAATTAAAGATTTTTTTCACACAAATGATATGGACATTGTGGTAAAGTAAAATGGCGTCTCTGTTCTGCCATGAAAATGAGACATGACTCCAGTCATAAATCCATGAATCATTGACACTGGGCAGGTGCTATTTGAATGAGACTCTTTTAGCACTAAGAAAGTAATGATGGCTGAGACAGCAAATGCCCCTGTAGACTAGGAACCCTTGCGACAAATACCTCTGAAAGCGGGCATTGCCGGGCGAAGAGAGAGATGCTTGTGATTGCTTTCTCATGACCCCAGGTCCATCTGACCTCCAAATAGATGCTCCAAGATAAGTGAAGAGTTCAGGATGCAGTGACCAGATAGAACGGTCTCCCTGGTCATAAAGTCAAGTTTTCACAATACCTACCAAGGTGGGAGGAATAACCTCATCTTATTTTTCTATGAGGGCCCCACAGCAAACTTGTCTACACAGACACTGGTGGGTGAAAACCATGAAGTCACCAGCCTCTGAGGCTGTTTTTTTTTTTTGGCCTTTTTGTCATTTTAGGGCCGCACCCGCAGCATATGGAGGTTCCCAGGCTCGGGGTCTAACAGGAGCTGTAGCCGCCGGCCTACGCCACAGCCACAGCAACGCCAGATCCAAGTTGCGTCTGCAACTTACACCACAGCTCACGGCAGCACAGATCGTTAACCCACTGAGCAAGGCCAGGGATCGAACCCGCAACCTCATGGATCTTAGTCGGATTCGTTAACCACTGCGCAACGATGGGAGCTCCATGGTTTTTAACTCCAGTCTTATAAAGAGTCTCTACCTACTCTTCTGCCTTTAGTTCTTTCTCCTTAGGGCAAATGACAGAACAGACAGAGAGAAAGAAAAACAGTCACCTTTTCTGGAAGGGAATAATCAATGAAAATGAAGATCAGTTATTTACCATATTTTCAGTAGAGTTGCTGTGACAAAGGAGAAAGTTCTACACATATTTTCTCCTGCTGGTTTGCACTTATAGAGAAAATGCACTCATCACTTCATTTCCACTTGAACTTCCTGGCAGAGAGCTAGATGGCTAACCTGTTAAGAACTTTTACCTTCACGACCCTAAGTTTGGGCTCACAGAAACTCTCACCTCTGCAGCCTGAGAGGGAAGGGAGTGAAGTCCAGCTACAACCCTGCCAACTACAACACCTGTTGGTGAGAAAGAGAAGTTTCTTCTTAGTTCTTTCAGCTAGTTCAACAATTAAACCGACACATGGCTAAAAATTATTTCAAATTAACAAGAAAAAAATTTTTAATTTATATGAAGTCTCACAGAAATTAGATCCTTGAAGAAAGTAAAGAAGTCACGTGTATATCATTTTTAGAGAAATAAATAATTACTTGTGAAGACTTTACAAAGCAAAGCGTTTTGTGCTTGAGGTAGCAAATTTATGTAGAAGCAATGAAGTTTGTTCATATAACTTCCTTAGACTAGAATTCTCAAATCTGGTGATAACGTTTCTATTCTCCTGGTATACAGAAAATAGGTTTACATAAAAGATTTATTTCCTCTTCCGGAATTGGGGGAGCTGTGTTTGTAAATATACTTTTCTTTCACCAGCTGTTTCTTAAGGAAATTTTATTTACCGTATTCAATATACCATTGTAGCATCTTTGTTTTTTGTTTTTTGTTTTTTCTGTATGGGGAAAAAAGAATGGATGTATGCATAACTGAAATCATTTTGCTGTTCCATTGTAGCATCTTTGGATGTGCTGTCCTGAATACGAATTTTTGACAGCCATTGTAGAAAAGGTAAAAAAAAAAAAAGCACACCATCCACGTGCAACATCTCAAACATATTTTATTCCATAAGTCTTAGCCTTTATCTCAGTATGTTCCCTAAGCTGGATGGTTTAAAGTGATGTAAAGCAAAAATTATGAATGTGCTTTTAGAATTCTACATTACTAAAGTTGCGGCGTGAGAAATTCTAATCACATGACCTGTGTGTCAGAGAATTGTGTGAGGGAGACTGCGGGGCACGTTTTCTCATCTTAACAGAAGTACATTTCAGAAAAATGTGTCTGTTATGATTATTGATCAGCAGAAAAGGACAGATGGCTGGATAACAAAAGGAAAGGAAAACAGTGATATTCTCCAACTTGTTCACATCGTGTCTATAACTTGTGTAGATCGTAAGGCAACTGTTTGTTGAGTAAAAGAACACAAAGCAGATTACTAGTGCGAGGATCGTGTGGGTGGCCTTGATTTCAGGAGAGGGTCCTAGGCAGGGGCTGGTCCTGTGGATATACTGAACCGACTTGCGATGTGTTACCAGGAGCCTCACCATGTACGCGGTCGTCCAGATCATGAGGAACACACACAGGAAATCTCGGGCCATCATGGCCCCTAGAAAGACAGCGTTTGGAAGTGTGTCACCTTGTCTGCCAGCACAGTAAGTCAGAGAGAATATCTGTCCAGCGGCGGTTGTGTTGTCGGGGGCCAGAGCATTGATGATGATGCAGCTGTAGATGAGCATGTTCAAAATCCAGAAAAAGAGGATGGGAGGAAAAATGTTTGCGGAGATCCTGGGTTTAAGACACGCCCACCAAGAGTTATTGGGAGTGATGATACAGGCCTGAAACGTGCTCAAGAAAGTTGTTGTACAGAGGGAAAGACTCCGATTGACTCTGTACATGTACAGCACTGCTCTACAACCTTTGTCATCCAGAAAGTTCCTTATTCCAAATGAACTTAGTATTTCTGGAATCCCAATGAAAGCAATTGTCATGAAGTTTACTAGGGTTAAATGGGTGAATATAAAATCTCGGGGCTTCTTTTTGTGAGACTGAAACAAAAACGTGTTGATATTTAACACCAGCAGATATGTATTCCCAATAAAACCAACAACAAATTGAGAGAGAAAGGCTATTCCCAAAATAGTACCACTTGTCAGTGTAGTTTTCATTAGTCTCATGCTTTGGATCGCTTCCTGCTTGGTGTAAAAAGGAGAAAAAATGGTTTGTAGCCTTTATTAAAATAACTAGATTCTATAGAAAGTACATGATGTGTGATCACTCTCTGCCATAAGATGTACAAATGCTCTGTAACAGCATTCAGGAAATTCAGAATTAGTTCCATAAGCATATGTCAAAGATTGTGAAGTCACTTCAGAAGAATACTAGAGTTGAGGCAAAGCATATCTCGTTTATAAAATCATTACTATAACATATTTTCAGAGAGAAACAAATCCAGTATCCTGAACAACTTTTTAGTCACTAAAAAGAGTCTTTTATGTTTATAGAAATTCTATTTAAGTTGTAGATATATGCTTCAGACTTCATTTAAAATTTTGGCGTGCACTTTCATCTTCTGACACAAGCGTCATGAAATTAAGATACATCAATCCATATTATTATGTTTCTACTGCACATGACACATGCAACGGTTTTTGCCATTCACCAGAAGATCCCATCCCCCGAGCAGCAAATGACCATCCAGCTATGTAATTTCCTTTTCCAAACCCTTTAGACACTTTATCTCATTCTTCCCAATTTCAATTCTTTCCAAAACACAGAATAAATATCCGATCAGCTCATAGGTCAGTTCACTGTATCTTCCACCTCTGCTCTGAAAATTTGCTTCATCTCCTTGCTCCACCCTGAAGTCACAGCTTTCTCTAGTTTTGCAGGACCTTTTATTCACATGTCTGTTACACCACCAGGCTTGTAGTTGGGAATGCCCTCTGTGACCTGCAGCGTGCTCGAAGATAATTATCCATCACTCTATCTTGGAAAAACTTATCATCTGTCTGCATCATCCATCAGTGTCCTTGTTGAAATAACACGCTGAACTAATGTCACTTTGATGTCACTTCTTTAGTTCTTGACTCTCCACAACTCAACGCCTGTTGTGTTCCTCCTGATTATAGTGTCCGTGCAGATGATCTGTTTGATACCCTCATTCCATAACATTTATTACTTCCTCGCTTCCAAAAGTATCACTCCCATCAAGCTCATCTGCTCTTTCTCTACTTAAATATTAGAAGTACTCAATACTGTATAATAACATACAGGAAAAGAATCTGAAAAGAAGTGGATATGTGTATACGTAAAGTGAAGGCCTGAAATTAACAGAATTTGTAAGTCGATTATACTCCAACAAAAATTTTTTAAAAGTTGTCATTACCAAAGGCAGAAACATTATTTTCACCATCAAGCATCTCATTTTCATATTACCAAATAATTCCAGCTTTATCTATCTTATTCTCTGACTTACAATAATATGAAGCTTATTTAAAACTGAAGACATTCAAAAGTTGCAGAAATTATGCTTCTTGGAGTTTCCCTTGTTTTACTAATAACAAAGACCTCTGGAAATTAAACTTTCTTACATTTCCTTATGTGGGGAATTTTATAACTAGAACATCATCAGGGCCTGGAAAACATTGATCTCTTTATTCTCCATAACTCTCTTGTAGCCTCTTTTTCCTCCTGACCTAAATGTCCAGGATCCATATTAAAATCATTCCCTGCAGGAATTCCCGTCATGGTGCAGCAGTTAATGAATCCAACTAGGAACCATGAGGTCGCATGTTCGATCCCTGGCCTCGCTCGGTGGGTTAACAATCCAGCATTGCCATGAGCTGTTGTGTAGGTTGCAGATGTGGCTCAGATCTGGCATTGCTGTGGCTGTGGTGTAGGCCGGCAGCTGTAGCTCCGATTCAACCCCTAGTCTGGAAACCTTTATATGCCACAAGTGCGACCCTAAAAATAAAAAAAAAAAATCATTCCCTACAAAAATGGCAGGAAAAATGCCTTTTTTTTCCCGCTACAAATGCAGTTAAAAGGAATATTATGCTTGCTCAGATAAACAAAGCTGTAGATATCAAGAGCTGTATGTAAATTAACACACATCAAATTGCTTACCTATAAGCTCCAGTGAGTTTTTGTTTCTGGCCAGAAATTGCACATGACCATTTCTATAAATAAGAAAGCTACATTTATATATATATTTAACAATCATTTATTATAAAAAACCAAAACACCTTATTTAAGAGGTTTTAGCTCAGGCAAAGTAGCTAATACAAACATAAAACAAACACATAAATTATGAAACCCAATATAATTTTCTTATAAATCAGAATTGTAAGAAGTATATCAACTATCAATTTCCCAATTTTTATTTCATTTTAGCTCCTAATATATGTGGTAGAAATAACAAATAAAGTATAAGCATTCCAAAAAACAAACAAAAAATGATTATTATTCAGTGATGATCAGATAGTCTACACTGAAAATAATCTTCAAACTCTAGAGCAAAGTATAATAATATGTAACATAGTTTATTATTTTAAAAAGTAATTTCCCTCAACAATGTAATTTTAGAAAATACAGGATCATAATAACCCTAAAGCTATGATATAACCCCACAGGTTTTCAAAATATCTTCAATAAAATTATGTGCATTAAAGAGAGAAATAAGCAGTGTCGTGTGGGAGTTCCCTTCATGGCTTAGTGGTTAACAAATCCGGCTAAGAACCATGAGATTGTGGGTTCGATCCCTGACCTTGCTCAGTGGGTTAAGGATCCGGCGTTGCCGTGAGCTGTGGTGTAGTTTGCAGACGCGGCTTGGATCCCGCGTTGCTGTGGCTGTGGCGAAGGCCGGCGGCTACAGCTCCTGTTAGACCCCTAGCCTGGGAACCTCCATATGCCGCGGCTGCGGCCCTAGATAAGGCAAAAAGACAAAAAAAAAAGTAGTGTCGTGTAAAACACTTAGAAATCAAATTATCAAATAGCATAAAGATCCAATTCCCAATATTTAAAATTTGAGGCAATTTTCAAGAAAGTCTATATCTGTTACATTGAACTTAAAAAGCTGATTCTAAAAATTTGTCTGTTATGTCAATGGAGTATGAAAGCCAAGACATACAAATTAAAAAACAAACCAGCATACAAATAGAATGTTTAAAGTAAATGAAATAATGGGTGAAAAGTGAAATAAAAGAGAAAAAGAATTAAAATCAGGAGAGGATGTTTAATTAACGTGGAAAAGTAAAAAGGAGGGCAATAAATATGAAGGCAGAAGTGAAACTGGAAATGAAACAGGAGGCTCCATTTCAGCTGGATAATCAGTTAAATAGAGTGAAGGAGGGAAAGAGAAAAAAATGCAAGTAACAGGCAAGAAGAAAAAGAAATTCTGCAAATTAAAAATGAACATATGTAAAAGAAAGGATTATAGAAAATATAAAAACAACAGGAAATTTTTTTTTTTTTTTTAGGGCCACACTCATGGCACATGGAGGTTCCCAGGCTAGGGATCAAACTGGAGCTACAGCTGCCGGCCTACGCCACAAGCCACTGCCACACAGGATCCTAGCCGTGTCTGCAACCTACACCACAGCTCACGGCAATGCCAGATCCTTAACCTGCTGAGCAAGGCTGGGATCGAACCCGCAACCTCATGGTTCCTAGTTGGATTCGTTTCCACTGTGCCACGATGGGAACTCTGGAAAATAACAGGAAATTTTAAATTATTATTCTACAGGATTGTCAGAACAAACTGGAAGTGATGAAATGGAAGATTTCAGGGAGGCAAGAAAAAAGCCATCAATTTCCAGCAGGACTTCTTTTCCTAGTAAGAAAGTTTTATGAGAGGAGTTCCCATAGTGGCTCAGTTGTTAACGAATCTGACTAGGAACCATGAGGTTGCAGGTTCGATCCTTGGCCTTGCTCAGTGGGTTAAGGATCCGGTGTTGCCATGAGCTGTGGTATAGGTCGCAGACACAGCTCGGATCCTGCGTTGCTGTGGCTGTGGCAAAGGCCAGCGGCTACAACTCTGATTAGACCCCTAGCCTGGGAACCTCCACATGCCGCGAGTACAGCCCTAGAAAAAGCAAAAAGACAAAAAATAAAATAAAATAGCAAAAAAAAAACCAGAAGCTTTTATAAGAATATGTAAACAATATTGAATAAACACGACTGGATTCTTAGAGCCAAGAGGAAGATTGTTTAAAACTAAAGACATCTGAGATTCAAAAATACAGAAAGATGGCTTCTTCTTCTTCTTCTTTTTTTTGGTCTTTTTTTATGTAGCACCCGTGGCATGTGGAGGTTCCCAGGCTAGGGGTCTAACAGGAGCTGTAGCTGCCGGCCTTCGCCACAGCCACAGCAATGCGGGATCCAAACCGCATCTGCAACCTACACCACAGCTCACGGCAACGCCAGATCCTTAACCCACTGAGCAAGGCCAGGGATCGAACCTGCAACTTCATGGTTCCTAGTCGGATTCGTTAACCACTGAGCCACGAAGGGAACTCCAGAAAGACGGCTTCTTGAGGCTCCCCTTATCTCACCAAATGTAGACTCTTCTGGGAATGAAGCTTTCATAAATTCCTGTATCTGGGGGAATTTCGTGGCCTTGAAAATACGGAAAATACCGCTTGTACCTGCATAAACAATGATGACCACAAACTTTCTTATATCCTGTATCCACCCTGGAAACCCATTCGTTCTTCCATCTCAAGCTTCTTGTCCCCCCTCCCTTTTTCCTTTCTGAAGTCAGGACTATATACGTGTATAATTTTCACCATTTACCAGCTACTTGTTTTGGGAACTCTCTCATATATATAAATTTATTTTTGTGTATTACCCTATCTTCTGTCATTTCCTGTTGCAAATCTTCAAACAAAAACATCAGAGTGTAGAGAAAAATATATTCCTTTCTATCAAGATATATAAAAAGTCTTAAAGCTCAAAGTGATACACATTTGTCAAGATATATAAAAAGTCTTAAAGCTCAAAGTGATACACATTTGTAGAATTTATGTATCAGAAAGCATTTACGAGCGAGAGGGGTGGAGTGATAAAGCAATGGAAATTTGGCATATAATGACAAAAGAATAAACAAGAAAACAATGAGAAAGTGAAAGGAAAGGAATATATTATAGTATAATTCTTTAAATAGTGTATGCATTAAAAACCAAAATATGTAAAAATAAAAATTAAAAAAATAAAAAATTAAAAAACCAAAATAGCAAATTCACAAAAATACTTATGAGGACAGAGAAAGAAAAGGGGAAAAAAGGAAGCCAGGTATGGTATAAATAGAAAGAAGGAAACAATAATACTAACAGAAACAAAATTATAGGGAACATACTAAAATAATGAGAGAAAAGAGAAGAGGATATACATCAATATTATTAAAATAGAGAAAATGTCTAAGTATTTTTAGACTGAAAAATAATTTTAAATGAACAAAAGTAGTTAATTTGGAAATGAGACAAAAGTATTTAAATCATGAATGTCATCAAAATAAAAAAACTGAATAAGAGTGATAAAAATGTATAAGAAATATAACACAGTGAAATAAGATGTGCAGTAGGAAACTAACAGAGAATAACGCCAAAAATAAGAAATAGAACAAAAGTAAAAATTTTCACAGGTGTAAGCAGGAGTTTTCACTGAAGAGAAGAAACTTAAATGGGCAAGAGTAGGATGACACCAGGGAAAAAAGTACATAAAACAATGAGAGAAACATTATCCACTAGTAAAGCAGAGGTCCTTCTTGCACTGTTATCAGTCATCAGCAAAGCCCTCAGTTCTTCAAGCTTTCCTGCTTCTCCTAGAACTTCTGGCACCGTTTGAACCCCAACTCCCACCCTGGTGATACTGCATCCACAATCCTTGGAGGGGCCAGAAAATTCTCTCTCACTAGTTCACAAGTAAAGTCCTAGATTTGGGGAAGGTTTCTCCTGGCCCATCTTTTCCACTCCCAGATCAGTTTCTCCCTCCTCAAAGTGATGTCCTGAATCCACTTCAGATACCACATGTTTTCTTGTAATGCTTTAAATGAAAGATGCCCCCCATAGGTTATCATGTTGATATAAATGTTTTACTATTGTTTTACACAGTTGTAAAAAATGTTATTTGTGAAGTGTGAATATAGATATTACATGAAATATTTTCTTGTCTCTCATAAGTCAACCTCATGGAAGAGGAATTAAATATTTTACATCATTCTTTATACTTATTTAACAATACTCTGATTTTATATCTCCAATTAAATGTTTACCTAATATAATTTTATACAGAAATTTCCTTTTTTATCACTCTATTTTGCTCTACTATATATATATATATATAGCTATATACAGTTTTATATATATATAGTGATACTTGTTATATATGTAATTTTATTTGTTTATGATGCTGAGTTAAACCTTTTTTTCTGAAATAACTTCTCATTAATATTTTTTGTAGCACATACCTGGTAAAAACACTATGGTTTTATACAAGAATATAAATAAGAATCATAGACACAAGTTGTTACTGGAAATGCATCTAAAAGAAACTAAGCAGGTTATTTTTTAAAGTTTATGGCTCTGAACTTGGTAATACCACATTTAATAAAAAAATTGTACATACAGTATATATACAAACTTCAGAAATGATCGAAATTTTCACAAAAAATCCTTAATATTTAAAGAATTTCTAAATCACATACTGCTTAACATTTGTCCATAAAATTATTTTTGACAGCTTATTAATAACATCTTCCAAAGAGATATTTAGAATAATTGTAAATAAAGGCAATATGTACAGGAAAGAATCAGGGTGAAAATAAACTTACTAAAAGTTTTGAATTTCAGAAAATTATAAATTATGTAAGAGTAAACAATATATATGAGTGATATGAAAAAAATGGTCTGTAATATAAGAAAGTGCTTTTTAAATAGAGTGGCAAATACAGAACTTTATGTTAAAGAATGTAAAGATGGTAAAAGAGGTATACAGTATATACAGTTAATAAGTGAATTCACTGAAGGAAGCAAGAATCAACACTGAAAAGTAAGAGAAAAAAACAGGAAAAATTCAAAAGAAAATTAAAAATAGATTCTCAAAAACAAAAAAATAAAGGGCAGAAACAAGAAGTGATTAGAACAATTACAAAAGGTGAAAAATTAGGAAGATATAAAGTATGAAAAAGTTGATAAAAGGAAAACGATGTCAATATAAGTGAGTTTGAAGTATATAAGGTGAAAGAAAAATTAAATGATATTCACAGAACAATGAGAATTACAGATGAGGAGAAATAAAAGGGAGAAACCAGCACAATAAAATGAGTAACAATAAAGAGAGATGAGAGAAATAGAACAGACAACAAATGCTAAGAAAAGAATTAGAGGAGCGTGGGTTTAGGACCATTTAAGTAGAGGCAAATTATTTAGCATTAGAAGAATTTCAAAGCAAGAAAGGATTGCGGAAACTAAATTCTGAAAAGAATAGCCAGTTCTCTCCCTTCGTGCAAGAGCTGTAGACAGGGAGGGGACTTACTGAATCTGAACCCTCAGTGTTCGGGGGACACCTCTGATGGACTGCAGCTGGATGCAGGTGTGAGCCTGGATTCTGGATTATAGGAGACACAGTTTACTTCATCCCCATGGACTGTAAACCTGATTGTGTACAGTGAACATTCTGATTTGTCCAGAGGAATAACAAATTACTCTCTTGGTTGCAGAAGGTTCTCTTGACAAGCTCAGAAGAGTTTTTAATTAAAGTCACCACATGAGGTCACAAATATCTCTTCCTAATTTCTTTAACAAGTGATTCTACAGAGTTCTACAACAGTAGGTGAGAAGTAAACTCAAAGAATTAATTACTTTTAATTGCTAGAAGCCAAACGGAGTTTTTATTTCCCTAGTTGTGGTAGAGCCATTGAGAGAGTAGTTTCTATCATATGATGCTTTTATTGACCCATGATATATTATATCCACCCAGTATACACCCATCATTAATACATGGAAGCACTCAATCCCAATATATCACAGTGAAGTTAGGATCTCTTAATGAATTATTTGACAAATGCCTACAGATTTTCCATGTTTCAATGTCCAAGATTTAAAGTCATTGATAACACACACAGCTACATATCATCTATAAGCTGATAGCCTACAGTTTTTGGCCAAACATCAGTGAAAAAAAGAGACAGAGATAATGTAATTGAGCTCAGATTTTTCTTCAGTGAAGTGAGCATCATATTCAACATTTTATCCTTCATTTATTTCCTAGTCGGATTTGTTAAACAGTGAGCCATGACGGGAACTCCAAGGATAATGGATTATTTTTAAAGGGCAGCCATCGAGTTCTCCTGATGGAGTAGATGTAGAATTGAGTGAATGAGAGCAATCAAAGATGTCTCTAGGTTTTATCATGAATGAAGGAAGGCAGGAATAGCTGCTACTGGTTATAAGTCTAGGATGGTGGAGTAGCAGGCTGTAAGGCTCATCTGCTCCCAAAATTACATTGAAAATACAATTATAGGAGTTCCCACCATGGCACAGCAGAAATGAACCCTACTAGGAACCATGAGGTTGCGGGTTCGACCCCTGGCCTTGCTCAGTGGGTTAAGGATCCGGCGTTGCCGTGAGCTGTGGTGTAGGTTGCAGACGCGGCTCGGATCCTGTGTTGCTGTGGCTGTGGTGTAGGCCGGTGGCTACAGCTCCTGTTAGACCCCTAGCCTGGGAACCTCCATATGCCATGGGTGCAGCCCTAAATAAGGCAAAAAGATAAAAAAAAAAATATTTAAGGCGATGAAGGGGAACCTTGAGAGAGGCCAGGGATCGAACCTGCGTCTTCATGGATTCGTTTCCACTGAGCCATGCCGGAACTCCTGATCATGTAGATTTGCATTTTTATCTAGTATCCTTTCATTTAGACTCTTTCATATTTTTGGTAGCTATAAGCTTTCTAAGTTTTCTTTTTATTTTCTGTGAATATGTTAAATTCTCCTTTGTAATTGAAGGATAATTTGTCTTTTTTTTTCTCTCTTAATGGATTTTATTTCACTTATAGGTGTGCATAAATCATCACAAGTCAATTTTACAGATTTTGTATCCCAAACCCCCAGTGCATCCCCCCACCCCCCCAGATTGTCTTATTTGAAAAACCAAGGTTTTCCAAAGTCTGTGAGTCATTGTCTGCTCTGTAAGAAGGTTCATTGTGTCTTTTAGTTTCCACATGTA
>PVHT021183506.1:5434747-5449704 GCA_004024745.2 Catagonus wagneri | reverse complement strand
TTCCTAAGTATTTGATTCTTTTTGATGCGATGGTAAATGGGATTGCTTCTCTAATTTCTCTTTCTGATCTTTCATTGTTGGTATATAGAAATGCAGTTGATTTCTGTGTATTAATTTTGTATCCTGCGACTTTGCCAAATTCATTGATGAGCTCTAATAGTTTTCTGGTAGAGTCTTTAGGATTCTCTAGGTATAGTAGATAATTTGTCTTTATATATGATTCTTGTTCAACAAATTTTTCTTTCAGCAGTTTTTTTTGTCTCTTCATTTTTTTGTTTTTGGTTTTGGAGGTTCCCAAGCTCCCAAACTAGGGGTCGAATCAGAGCTGTAGCCGCCGGCCTTCACCACAGCCACAGCAACACAGGATCCGAGCCACATCTGCAGCCTACAGCACAGCTCACAGCCACGCCAGATCCTTAACCCACTGAGCAAGGCCAGGGATCAAACCTGCAACCTCATGGTTCCTAGTTGGATTCGTTAACCACTGAGCCACGATGGGAACTCCTTTTTCAACACTTTTAAAACATCCTTCTACTGCTTTCAGGCCACTGCGGTGTCTCACTACTTATCAGTGGCTAATCTTATTGAACATCAGTTGAACATAACTGTTGTTTTGGTCTCGAAGATACCAAAGCCTGTCTTTGTCTTTGGTTTTTGACAGTTTGATTAGAATGTGTTCCTTTATAGATGTCTACTTGAAATTTATAGTTTGTTCTACTTGGAATTCATGGAGCTTAGATTTTATAGATCAATGTTTTCATCAAATTTAGAACATTTTCAGTCACTATTCCTTTAAGTATTTTTATCTTTTCTTTTTCTCTTCTCCTGTAACTACAATTAGACGTATTTTGGTGTGTTTAATAGTACAGCACATTTCTCTGAGAATCTGTCACTTGTTATTAAGTTTTCTGGACATTCTTCAGACTGGATAATCCCAATAAATCAATCTATTTCCAAGTCCATTTATTCTTTCTACTCCTTACTCAACTCTTCTCTTGATTCCTCTACTGAAATTAATGTTATTAAGTTAATTTTATTAAATTTAAAATAAATATTCTCCATAATCGCTAAATGTAAAAATAATTTCTATTTCTTCATTGATATTCCCTATTTAGAGAGACATAGTTTTGAAACTTGCATTTAGTACTTCAGTTCTTTAATATTTAAAAAAAATGTAATAAGATGTTTTTCAATATGTCCAGTATTTGGCCAGTTTCAAGAACAGTTTTTATTGATGGTTTTTTCCTGGATCAGTTCATGCTGCCATAACAAAATACATTATCATAGGTATCAAAAATGAGAAAAATTAATTTTCTCACAGTTGTAGTCTGGATAGCTAAGATCGAGGAGCCAGTATGCCTGGGTCCTGGTGAGAGATCTCATACTGTCACACAGATGTGAAACTGTACTCTAAGATGGGACTTGAACTCAGCCAAAACTCAGATTGGGACTTGAACCCATGACCCCTGACTTAGGAGGGGACTCCAACCCACTGTCTTTTCTTTCTTTTTTTTTTTTTTTTTTGCCTTTTGTCATTTTAGGGCCCCACCCGCGGCCTATGCCAGAGCCACAGCAACGCAGGTTCCGAGCCACATCTGCAAACTACACCACAACTCATGGCAACACCGGATCCCTAACCCACTGGGAGAGGCCAGGGATCGAACCCACAACCTCATGGTTCTTAGTCGGATTCATTTCTGCTGAGTCACGATGGGAATTCCCAAACCCACTGTCTTTTAATTAAAACCACTCATCTGATGTCAGGACTTACTGAAGCTTGTTTCCAAGCAGAAAGAATTCAGCATGAGGCAAAGTGGCAGGCAAAGAGTGAGTTTATTACAATAGGATGCTTGAGAGAGACTCAAGCAGGCAGGCCTGGGAGTGCAGCCCTCAGAGCAAAGAGGGCTACACTTTTATAATAAAAGAAAAAGTGAGGACGGAAGATCTTTGAGTAGACATCAAAGCTTACATTATAAGTTCCTCCTTTGACCCTATATGGTCTAACTGGGACTGCCACAGCGCTATTTAATATATATATACTATCAAAAGTCTTAATATACTTTTAGAGTACTCCTATCCAATTTCTAATTACTTGTGCCATGTATTTACGTTTAAATCATTTAAATAACTTATACACCAGGAAAGTTCAGCTCCTAGATTTGGATTATTTGCAAAACCTATGAAATGATGGTGACTGTTGTATAAAAATTGACTAACTTCTTTTTGTGTGTTTTTTGGGAATACATAGAGAACGCTTGATCTTATTTCAACTGCTGTGAAATAAACAGATGATGAAACTAAACAACACTTCAGGAGAAGATTTCGTTTCAATTGGCTTCTCACAATATCCGCAGGCTGAGCTTATCCTATCTCTGTATTTGAATTCCGTGTCATGACTCCTGCAGGCAATGCAGCCAACATTTTAGTTTACCTCCTGGACAACGAGCTCCACCCTCCAATATACTTCTTCCTCTGGATCCTCTCATTTCTGGACTTCTGTTTCACTCCCTGCGTTGTTCTCAGATGCTGGTAAACATATGAGGAGGTAGTAGGAAAATCAGCTACACGGTTCAGTATTCTGTGGCATTGGCGCTTGGCACCTGGATCCACAGAATGTGTGCTTATTGCTGTCATGGCTACTGACCCCTATGCTGCAGTCTCCTGGGCTCGTCTCTATGCTACAATCATGCACCCAAAAGTCTGCCACCTTCCTGCAGCCGTGTCCTGGTTTTCAGGGTTTACCAGCTCTCTCCTTCAGTCTTCACTGGCCATTGCTTTGCCTCTCTGTGGCCGCCGCCATGTGGACCATTTCCTTTGCAAGGTCCTGGTCATTACCAAGCTGTCCTGTGTAGACACTGGTGGAACTGAGTTGAATATGCTAATTGCTTGCCTGATTATTCTTGCCATTCCAGCCTGCATCATCCTTACCTCTTATGCCTGCACAGCCATGGCTGTGGTGAAGACACACTCTGATGAAGGACAACAAAAGGCCTTTGGAACTTGTGCATCCCACCTAATGGTGGTCTCGCTGTGTTATGGAACCGTAACGCTCCTGTATCTTCAGCCTAAGAGTAACTGTTCCCAGAATCAGGGGAAGATCTTTGCCCTTGTTTATACCATTTTTGCCCCCACCCTGAACCCACTAATCTATACTCTGAGGAACAAAGACGTAAAGAGGGCAATTAGAAAGGTGTTCTGGAATGATTCCACTTAAGAAATTATATGGCACGGTGGTTTAAGGATCCAGCATTGCCAACAGCTGTAATGTAGGTCACAGCTGTGGCTCTGATTCAGTCCCTGGCCTGGAAACTTCCATATGCCACAGGGGAAGGGAGGAAGGAAGGAAGGAAGGAAGGAAGGAAGGAAGGAAGGGGAAAAAAGAGAAAGAAAAGTAAGAAAAGAATGAAAGATTTTAATTCCTGGAATTCCACATCACACAAATTATTTGGACAGTGGATTGACTGGGAAGATAGCTTTTTTTGCCTGATATTAGCTCAAATTTATTCAAAGACAAATAAAGCAAGCACTAAATACAAGATAAACAAAACACTGCTGTCATTAACACTGTTGACTGCAGTGTATAAAGAAATTGTATAATAGAGGCATTCCTTAACATTTCAGCAAAAATCAAAATCAAATTTTTGAGCAGTCCAGAGTTCCCATCGTGGCACAGCCATTAACGAATCCAACTAGGAACCATGAGGTTGCAGGTTCGATCCCTGGCCTTGCTCAGTGGCTTAAGGATCCGGCATTGCCGTGAGCTGTGGTATAGGTCGCAGACGCGGCTCGGATCCCGCGTTGCTGTGGCTGTGGTGTAGGCCGGTGGCTACAGCTCCTGTTAGACCCCTAGCCTGGGAACCTCCACATGCCGCGGGTGCAGCCCTAAAACGACAAAAGACAAAAAAAAAAATTGAGGAATCCTCAAAATCTGTATCTGGATATTTTGCAATATTTGCTAATTTCCCCATGAGGTTGTTAGAGTTGAACTTCTCTAGGGAATAGTGTGCATTGTGAGGGATAGAAAATTTGGCAGATGAGGAAGCAGCTCTGAAATAGATAACATTTGAAGGTAGATAATACGGCCCTAAATCTTCATTTAAAGGGGATTTGAATTGATAACTTAAAACTGAGTAAGATAATTCAAGGAGAGTATAGTACCTTACCTTAGCTGGATCAAGAAACACTACTAGTAGTCTGAAACAATTTCCTATCTTTGAAGAAGTTTTAGGATTTGAACAGAAAGATAGAGAAATTCAGTGCTTCTAAACCGAGATGAGCAGCTGTGTCATTAATACATAAGAGAAAATTTTAGGCTGTATATAGTTGAATATTTCTGAACTGAGGAGCATTCTAGAAGCCCATTTAGGCTCTGTGGTGACCTGGTATTTGCAAATGTAAATTGGTACAACCACTACGGAAAACAATATGGAGGTACTTCAGAAAACTAAATACGCAACTACCATATAATCCAGCAATCCCACTCCTGGACATCTCTCATTCACAGAGACACATGCATCCCTTTGTTCACTGAAGCACTGTTCACAATAGCCAATTCATGGAAACAACCTAAATGTCCATCAACAGATGAATGGATTAAGAAGATGTGGTACATATACACAACGGAATACAACTCTGCCATAAAAAGAACAAAATAATGCCATTTGCAGCAACATGGATATATAATCTATTCTTTTCAGACTGTTTTCCATTGTACTTACAAGATATTGAATATATATTCTTATATTATTCCTGGTTGTTTATCTATTTTATATATAATAGTTGGTATCTATTAATCCTAAACTCTTAATTTATCCTTCCCTCACCTTCTTCCCCCTTTAGTAATCATAAGCTGTTTTCTATGTCTGCAAGGTTCTATTTGTAAAAAAGTTCAATTGTATTGTATTTTAAATACCACATACAAATGATATTGCATATCATTTATCTATGTCTGACTTCCTTCATTTAGTATAATAATCCCTAGGTTCATCCATGTTACTGCAAACAGCATTGTTTTATTCCTTTTTGTGGCTCAGGAATTGTGCGTGTGTGTGTGTTTATTCTTTATCCACTTAGTTGGGCCCTCTCCCTTTTTTCCTTGGTGAGTCTGACTAAAGGTTTATCAATTTTGTTGATCTTTTCAAAAAACCATCTTTTGTTTTTATTGATCCTCTGTATTGTTTTCTTCATCTCTATTTCATTTACTTTTTTTTAACTTACATAATGATTTTTATTTTTTCCATTATAACTGGTTTACAGTATTCTGTCAATTTTCTACTGTACAGCAAGTTGACCCAGTCACACATACGTGTATACATTCTTTTTTCTCACATTATCATGCTCCACCATAAGTGACTAGACATAGTTCCCAGTGCTATACAGCAGGATCTCATGGCTTATCCATTCTAAAGGCAATAGTTTGCATCTATTAACCCCAAATTCCCAATCCATCCCATTCTCCCCGCCACTTGGCAACCACAAGTCTGTTCTCCAAGTCCATGATTTTCTTTTCTATGGAAAGCTTCATTTGTGCCCTATATTAGATTCCAGATATGTGATATCATATGGTATTTGTCTTTCTCTTTCTGACATGCTTCACTTAGCATGAGAGTCTCTAGTTCCATCCATGTTGCTGCAAATGGCATTATTTTGTTCTTTTTTATGACTGAATAGTATTCCATTGTGTATACATACAATGGAATACTTCTTAATCCAATCATCTGTCAATGGACATTTAGGTTGTTTCTATGTCTTGGCTATTGTGAATAGTGCTGCAATGACCATGCAGGTGTATGTGTCTTTTTCAAGGAAAGTCTTGTCCAGATTTATGCCCAAGAATGGGATTTCTGGGCCATATGGTAGTTCTACGTATAGTTTTCTAAGGTACTTCCATAATGTTTTCCATAGTGGTTGTACCAGCTTACATTCCCACCAACAGTGCAGGAGGGTTCCCTTTTCTCCACACCCTCTCCAGCATTTGTTATTTGTGGACTTGTTAATGATGGCCATTCTGACTGGTGTGAATATTTCATTTACTTCTGCTCTGATCTTTATGATTTTTTCCCTCTACTAACTTTAGGTTCTGTTGTTCTTCCTCTAGTTCTCTTAGGTGGAATCTTAGGTTGTTTATTTGAGATGTTTGTCATTTCCTGAGGTAAGACTGAATTGCTATAAACTTCCCTCTTAAAACTGCTTTTTGTGTGTCCCATAAGTTTTGGATCATTGCATTTTCACCATCATTGGGCTCTATGTATTTTTTAATCTTCTCTCCCTTTTTTTTTTTAATATGTCTTTTTGCCTTTTCTTGGGCTGCACTCGCAGCATACGGAGTTTCCCAGGCTAGGGGTCTAATTGGAGCTGTAGCCACCGGCCTACACCATAGCCACAGCAATGTGGGATCCAAGCTGCATCTGCAACATACACCACAGTTCACGGCAATGCCGGATCCTTAACCCACTGAGTGAGGCCAGGGATCAAACCCGCAACCTCATGGTTCCTAGTTGGATTCGTTAACCACTGCACCATCACAGGAACTCCTTTAATCTTCTCTTTAACTCCTTTAGTGATCCACTGGTTGTTTAGTATCATATTGTTTAGCCTCCATGTTTGTGTTTTTTCAGTTTCTTTTTCCATTGTGGTAGACTGCTGCTCTCAAAGCATTGTGGTCAAAAAAATGCTGGATATGATTTAAGTTTTTTTAATTTAGCAAGGCTTGCTTTGTGACCCAGCATGTAATCTATCTTGGAGAATGTTCCATGTGCACTTGAAAAGAATGTGTTTTCTGATGCTTTCAGATAGAATGCTCTCTCCATATGTAGATTAAGTCTATTTGATTTAATGTGTAAAAGGCCAGTGCTTCCTTGTTTATTTTCTGTCTGTATGATATCCATTGATATGTATAGAGTGTTAATGTCCCCTACCTTTATTGTGTTACTGTCAATTTTTCCTTCTATATCTGTTAGCATTTGCATTATATATTGAAGTGCTCCTATGTTTGCTGCATGTATATTTACAGTTGTTATATATTCTTGTATTGATCTTTTGATCAGTATGTATTGTCCTTTGTTTTCTTCTAACTGTATTTCTAATCTATTTTGTAAGAAATAAGTGTGGCTACTCTATAGCTTCTTCTGACTTCCTTGTGCATGGAATACATTTTTCCATCCCCTCACTTTCAGTCTGTGACTTTTTCCCTGAAGTTAGTCTCTGGAGGCAGCATACTGGAGGGTCCTTTTTTCTATTTAATCAGCCACTTTTGATTGGAGCATTTAGTCCATTGACATTTGAAGTAATTATGGATACATATATACTGATTGTCATTTTTTATTATTTGTTTTCCAGTTATTTTCTAGGTTTTATTTTTAAATTTTTTTATTTTTCCTTATGTATTTTATGCCTATTTATTTAAAATTTCAGCCTTCTAGCTTTTGTACTAGGTAATAAGCTTGTATCCACTTATGTCTGCAGCTGCATGTGTTTTCAGTTTGGTTATGTGGACTTTTGTTATTATTCAAGAATAAATAACCCATCGTTCCCCTTACATTTTATTTTACAAATAAGTTATTTTAAATGTATTTTCACTGTATTCAAAATACTGTACTTTTTGTATTATGTTTATGTTGCTATCCTGTTTTCAGAGCATTCAGAGAAAGTGATCTGTATAACAACCCTTCTGCATATTCTCTAGAAAATGTTATGCAGTCCCCACTAGAAAATCTGCCAAATTATCCAAGTTTCTAAGTGTTCTAAATGTACACAGGAAGAAATGTGATTCTCTAATTATTGGTTGAAAATATCTTTTATATTTACTTTAAATTAAATTTTAATTATATTATTCAATGGTATATTCTATTGTGTACATTTTTTCCTGATAGATGTATCAATTATTGAGAACTTTATGTTAAATCTCCCATAAAAATTAGAGATATGCTAACTTCTGTTCATCATTTCCCCACTTACATATATGGAGTTATTCTATTAATTTTCCAATTCTTTTAAAACACATTTCCTCTCAGTTTAAAAGAGATTTCCTTTCCTTAAGCTTTTATCATTATTTTGGTACCTTCTCCTTTACACGTTTTCTCTGATATTTTATATATACTTAATTTAACTTTCTTTTGTTTTTTTTTTTAAGGGCCTCACCCATGGCGTATGGAAGTTCTCAGGTTAGGGGTTGAATTGGACCTACAGCTGCTGGCCAACACCACAGTCACAGCAATGTGGCATCTGAGGCACATATGTGACCTACACCACAGCTCACAGCAGAGCAGCAATGCCGGATCCTTAACCCAGTGGGTGAGGCCAGGGATCGAACCTACATCTTCATGGATCCTAATTGGGTTCATTAACTGCTGAGCCACGAAGGGAACTCCTTAAAATTTTTAATATTAGCACTTGTAATTTTTTCTTTTTTAATTTCAACCATCAAACAGTGGTTTTATCTATTATAAAAGCATGAGGCTAGATTTTTTTTTCTACCTCATTGTCAGTCTCTCTTCTGTGCCACTGACACCTAGGTTTCTCACTCCAAGGAGCTATGACGCAATAAGGTATGTGCTATATTATTCACACATGTGCTCAGAGCAGCTGTATTTTCAATGTTAAACTTATGCCTTTTCTGCTCATCAGAAATTGACCTTAAACTTGTGTGACAACAGTTCTTAATAAAAAAAATTCTTAAATATTTTATTGAGAAATTTGGTTGTTTCTAGCCACATTTTCTAATATATCATAGTTTGATATATGGGAATTGTGAAATAATTCTTCATAAAAACACAAATATACAATGATGGAAATGCCTGCTATTGACACAGAAACTTTACCTTCAAAAAAAAAAACAGAATGGAAATTCAAGAAATCCTTGAAATAATGCAAATAGATACAAATATGTACAAACAGAAAGTAATGTGTCAATTTCACTAAACATTTAAGGGTGAATAATACATTTGTAGATTGAAGACTCTTGATTATTACCCGTGGAATAAGGGACATGTGGTTATATTTATACTTACATCACTCTCCATGATTAAGCCAGACATAATTGACAGTATATAAACTCAAATATTGACTTCAAGGTCTAATATGATAGTACTGATATGAAATCTTTCCATCTAACGAAGTCTGCCTAGCATAACCTAGCAAGCGTATTTACTGTATTTTAAAGGACGCATATGTCACATTAGGGAAGAGGTCTCAAGTGCGGGAGCATCTGGATAATCATGAGTATGAAATTCTGAGAATCATGGAAGAAAAAGTGAGCGTTCCATCCAGGTGTCATATTCCAGAACGTGTTTCATTCCATGAACCTGGTCACTTATATCAGTATGTTCCCTCAACTGGATGGTTTGAAAGAATTCCAGAGTAAAAATTATTGATGCTCTTTCAGAATTTAATCTCACTAAAATTACGTGATGAGAAACTCTATAATCACACGCTCCTTGTGTCAGAGGTATGTGAGAGGGCATTCAAGCCTCTCAGGGGTAGAGTTTGTGGAAAGGACTTCCTCATCTTTGCAAAGACAGAGTTCAGAAAGGATTGCCTGCTATTGCTTTGAATCATTAGAAAAGGACAGATCGCTGGGTAACAAGAGGAGAGAAAAATGTTGATGTTTTCCAACCCTCGTACATTATGCCTGTAACTTACATAAACGGTAAAGCAGCTGTTGGTCCAGTGAAAGAAAAAAAAGCAGACGACCAGTGCCAGAATGGTGCGCGTTGCCTTCGTTTCTGGAGAGGAAACTGGGTTAAGACTCGTCTTGTGCACGTACTGGACTGTCTTGCGATGCGTGAAGAGCATGACCACCATGTACCCACTGGCCCAGATCATGATGAACAAACAGAGGAAATCTCGTGCAACCATGCCCCCGAGAAAGGCAGCTGACTTCATCTTATCGGGGTCTCTCCCCATGCAGTATTTCAGAGAATACGGTTGCGCTGCCCCAGAGATATTGTAGGAGGCCTTAACCTGTTCGATGACCCGGATGTAGATCAGCATGTTGATGACCCAAAAAAAGGAGAAAGCAGGAAAAATGTATGAGGAAATTTTGGGTTTGAGCCATGCCCACCTAGAGTTGCTGGGAATGATAATCACAGCCTGAAACATGCTCAGGAAAGACATTGTGCAGAGCGAAAGGCCCCGACTGACCCTGTACATGTACAGCACCGCCTTACAGCCTATGTCATCCATAAAATTCCTCAGTCCGAAGAAATGTATTATCTCTGGAACTCCACTGAAAAGAATTGTCATGACATTAGCTAAGAGTAAATGGACGCGTATAAAAACTATAGGCTTCTTCTTATGGGGCTGAAATATGAGGGCTTTGATGTGTAACAGGAACAGCGATGTGTTCCCAATAAAACCAATCCCAAACTGAGAGAGAAAGAATATTCCCAAAGTATCTTCGGAAGTTATTTTTTTCATTGGTTTCTTATACTTCGGATAGATCTTCCACAGCCTAAAAAAGAAACCCAGATATTCTGTAACTTTGACAGGAATAACACGTTTCTGGACAGCACACGATGTAGTAGCGCTCTCTGCAGTTGGCTATGATAACGGTCTACAGCAGCATGCGGGAAAGTAAGAATTCGCTTGAAAGGCGTGCTAAGTACGTCACTGGGGAGGAGGGTTTAGAGGAGTCACTTTAGAGGAGTGTTAGGGTTGAGATAAGGCACGCTTTATTTATGAAAACATTACTGTAATCTATTTCCTGCAAAATGATTGACTATCATGGACAAACTTTTTGCATTGAAAACAATATTTTAAATTTCTAAAGCTTCTATTTAAGATTGCGTTAGAAAAGAACCTACCTTTATATTCTTTATCTAGGTTTGGAAGGGAAAAGTGAGGAGGGAAGGATGAAGATCTGGATTTTTTTTTTTTTTTTGGTCTTTTTAGGGCCACACCTGCAGTACATGGAGGTTCCCAGGCGAGGGGTTTAGTTGGAACTACAGCTGCTGGCCTACACCACAGCCACAGCAACACAGGATCCGAGCCACATCTGCGACCTACACCACTGATCATAGCAATGCTGTTATCCTTAACCCACTGAGTGAGGCCGGGGATCGAACCTGCGTCCTCATGGATGCTAGCTGGGTCTGTTAAGCCCTGAGCCATGACTGGCTCCAAAGATCTGGATATTTTTTAAGGACTACTTTTGCAAGTTATGCTGACCATAAGCAAGCCCTGTGCATCATAATGTCAAATGAGAGGGCCCAAAGTGGAGTCCTCACCTGATTCATGACACAATTAGCCAAATTATCATAATTACTGTTTTCCTTTTCCTACCAAACCCAAAAGCTTATCTCTCTTATCTATTCTGAGGAAACCCAATGTGTTTGAACTGCTCTTTAGGAAGGACAAGAACTCTGTGAGGACGCTTAAATATTTATAGAAAAAGCAAACCACGAATTTCCAGTTCTCTCTCTTATTGCTTTATTCAAGGGTATAATAACATATTTTTGGTCAGAAAAAATTTACATTCACACTGATCAAAAAAATTTTTTAAAGTAAATGTTAAACTTTTTCAAAAGATTCTATTTAAGTGTATATATATTTAAGTGTGTGTGTGTATATAAAAGATTCTAATTAAGTGTATATATTCTATTTAATCATATATATTTGATATACATTATACATTTGATATATATACTTAAATAGAATCTCTATAATATACATAAAGTATCTATGTATTTGTATTTTATATATATATTTGACATTCATTGTGTCACTATTATTCATCCACTAGTAGAAAATCCTAGCCCCAGAGTTGCAGAAGACCATCCAGCTCTACAAAATCTTTTTCGGACCTTTTCCTGCACTCTCACCCACTTCCAGTCCCAGCAATGCCAGAAGAATATCACAGCAGCTCATAAGTCAGGGCCCTGCATCCTCCATCTCTGCTCTGAAAACTCATTTCCTCTCTTTGCTCTACCCCAAAGTCACAGCTTTCCTTGACATTCCCTGAGATAATGGAATATTTCTCTTCCGTGACCCTTACACCACCAGTTCTGAAGTTAAGAATATCCTTTTTGATCTCTAGCATACTTCCAGATAATTCTCCATCACTCTAGCTTGGAAACACTTGTTATCAATCTACAGTACGACGAATTGACTTTGTGGCAATCATCTCTGACCCGAAGGGACTCCCCTCCAGGCCTGCTGTCTCATGTGATACTCTCCAACTCAAATCCTGTCATGATCTTGGTGGTTGCAGTATTCATTCAGATAACATATCCAATAACATCAGCCTCTCACTTTTCTGATTTCCTCTCTTTCAACACTCTTGGCCCCATCCAGCTCATCATTCTTTCTGCTGCTCTCTACCAGAGATTGCCATTAGCAATCATTCTAAACTCACTATATTTCACGTTCAAGCTCTCATTCTAGCAGAAATTGGCATAACACTGTAAATCAACTGTACTTTAACTGAAAATAAATAAAGCATCTCATTCTCTTATTACCACTTATTACCAGCTTACTCTATTTTGTTATCTGATTCAAAATTCATTTGACATCATCAGAAGATGGAAAATGTTAACATCTTTATTTTCTGTAGTCTTCTAATAACCTTTCTTTATTCCTTACCCAGACTTTCATACTCTTGCGCTAAATCACTCCCTGCAAAAATAACAGGTTCAATTGATTTTCTTCTTTCTTTTTATAGTCCTCGCCATACCAAAAAACATTTTTTAATTAATTAAAGAGAACATCCCACCTAGTGTATGGAAACCTGTTCATATAAACAAGGCTAAAAGAAGCCCCAAACCACATGAACTGAACTGAGATCAAATTCCTCACTATGTTCAAATGAGATTTTCTTTGTTGCCAGGAATCATGCAAAATTATTTCTGTAAATGACAAAAGTGCGTGTATATATTTCACAACTATTTAACAAAAACTAAAGCCATTAATATGTTAGAACTATAAGATTTTACCTTTATGTAAGACAGCCAATATAAATATAGAACAAACATATAAATTATGGCACCTGGTATAATTCTCTCATAAATCAGAAATGTAAGCAGCATATCATTTATCATGTTCCATTCTTATTACAGTTTATCTCCTAGCATATGTGGTATAGACCAGAAAATTAAGCAAACCAAAAAGCAAAAAAAAAAAAAAATGATTGTTATTACTCACTGGTGATAAGACTGTCTACACTGGAAATACTGATTTTTTTGGCTGCCGCACGGTATATGGAATTCCTGGCCCAGGGATTGAATCCTAGCTGGAGTTGTGACCTATGCCACAGCTGTGGCAATGTCTGATACTTAACCCACTGCGCTGGACCAAGGATCAAACCTGTATCGCTGCTCCTTCAGAGACACCATCAAAACCACTGTGCCCCAGCAGGAACTACTGAAAACGTTTAAACTCTGGAGCCAAGCATTGTAATAGGTAACAGTTCATCTTAAATTTTAAAAAGTTATTTCCGGGAGTTCCCGTTCATGGCTCAGTGGTTAACAAATCTGACTAGGAATCATGAGGTTGCGGGTTCGATCCCTGGCCTTGCTCAGTGGGTTAAGGATCCAGCGTTGTAGGGTCACAGACGCAGCTCGGATCCGTCTTGCTGTGGCTGGGGTGTAGGCCAGCAGCTATAGCTCTGGTTCAACCCCTACCCTGGGAACTTCCATATGCCACGGATGCAGCCCTAAAAAGCAAAAGAAAAAAAAATAAATAGAAAAGTTTTAGAATACGTATGTCTGTCAGAATAAATTTAAATGTAAAGAATGCGGGGGTGTAGAAAACAAGAAAACAAAGACCTTTTCCAGAGGCATTTGTTTTCTGAGTAAGGAATTGCTCTCTGAATATTTAGAGAAGATTGTTGGGGTCTGCTTGAACTCCCATAGTTAAATAAAGATTATTTTAAACTAAAGGCATTTTAGAGTCAACAGATACAGAAAGAAGCTTTCTTGGAGCTTATCTTACCTCTATAAAAGCAGAAACTTCTTTGAATGAAACTTTCAACTCTGTTCTCTAAGAGTTTTATAGCCTTGAAAAAGATGGAAAATAAGACTCATGCATGCATAAATAATGACTGTAACAAACTATCCTATCTGTTGTTTGTTCCCCTATGTTTGTTCTCCATTTCTTCCTCGCATAGAAGCCTCTTCTCTCTCCTACATTTTCTTTGTAACATTAGGTATAAAAGCTTCTTATTTTAGCCATTTACTGCATACTTCTGTGAACTCTCATATGCATATGAATAAATTTGGGTTTTTTTTCCTCCTGTTATTCTGTCACATGTCAGTTTAATTACAAGCCGCCATATAGAAATATCAGAGCTTAAAGGAAAAGTGTTTTCTCCCCAAAAGTATCAACAAGAAAACTTAAAATTCAAAAAAGGTACAAACTTGTACAGTTTATATATCAGAAATTACAAGTGAGAGGAATAGAATGAAAGAGCAGCGGAAACAGAAAAATATCAACAACAAAATAAACAAACAAAAGAGCAAGTAAATGGAGAGAGAGCTTTTTATAGTATATGATATCAAATAAAATGAATTAAAAATCAAAGCACCAAATCAACAAAAAAGGTTGTGAAAATAGAGAGAGATAGGATGAATTAAGTGAACTTGGAAAACAAAAAGAAGATTAAAACACTAATAATGCAAGCAAAAGACAAATGAGGAAACTGCAATAACTTGGAGAGAAAAAAAGAAAAATATTGAATATTACAAAAATAAAATATTTTTATATATAAACAACTGATGCAGCTCAACTGCAAAAAAGCCTACAACCCCATTGAAAAATGGGCAAAGGACCTGAATAGACATTTCTCCAAAGAAGATAAACAGATGGCCAACAAGCACATGAAAAAATGCTCAACATCTTTGATAATTAGAGAAATGCAAATCAAAACTACCATGAGATACCACCTCACACCAGTCAGAATGGCCATCATTAACAAGTCCACAAACAACAAATGCTGGAGGGGGTGTGGAGAAAAGGGAACCCTC
>PVHT021183506.1:5399033-5425170 GCA_004024745.2 Catagonus wagneri | reverse complement strand
GGTCAGAGAAGATACTTGAAATAATTTCTATACTCTTGAATTTGTTGAGGTTAGCTCTGTGACCCAGTATGCGATCTATCCTTGAGAATGTTCCATGTGCACTTGAAAAAAATGTATATTCTGGTTTTTTTGGATGTAATGTCCTGAAAATGTCAGTGAGGTCTAACTTTTCTATTGTGTCATTTAGGATCTCGGTTGCCTTACTGATTTTCTGCCTAGAGGATCTGTCCATTGATGTGAGTGGAGTGTTAAAGTCTCCTACAATTATTGTATTGCCATCTATTTCTCCTTTTATGTCTGATAGTACTTGTTGTAGGTACTTGGGTGATCCTATGTGGGACGCATATATATTGACGATTGTAATATCCTTTTCTTGAATGGTTCCTTTAAACATTAAGTAGTGTCCTTTGTCTTTCTTTATGGCTTTCATCTTAAAGTCTATTTTGTCTGATATGAGTATTGCCACTCCTGCTTTCCTTTCTTGTCCGTTGGCATAAAATGTCTTTTCCCATCCCCTCAATTTCAGTCTATATGTGTCCTTTGCCCTAAGGTCAGTCTCTTGTAGGCAGCAGATTGTAGGTTTTTGCTCTTATCCATTCTGCCACTCTGTGTCTTTTGATTGGAGCATTCAGACCATTGACATTTAAGGTGATTATTGATAGATATGTATTTATTGCCATTTTAGATTTTGTTTTCCAGTTGATTCTACGTTTCTCTTTTCTTATAGATATATATTTATTGCCATTTTAGATCTTGTTTTCCAGTCGATTCTACGTTTCTCTTTTCTTCTTTTCTTTTTTTGGATGGATGGTTTCCAATTATTTTATACTTGAGTTCTTTTCTTTTCAGTATTCGTGGATGTGATGTCCCATTTTGGTTTGTGGTTACCCTGTTTTTTAAGTATATTAACACCTTCTTATATCTGCTTGCTGTGGCCTGATAACCATATAGGCTTAAATACATCATTAAGGAAAAAAAAAGAAAGAAAAAAGTTTTTTTAAGTTAAAAAACAGAAAAAAGTCTACACTTTTGTACTTTCCCTCCCCACAATGTATAATTTTGTTGTCTTTTCTTATAATTTAATTTTATTTATTTATTTTAGCATCTTCATGTTTAGATCTGTATGTTGGCTTATTTGAATGATTGCTTTCCATTTGTGGTTTCCTCCATTCTAATTCTTACTTTTAACTTTTCTTTCTTTTTTTTTTACAGGAAACTTCTCAGCATTTCTTTTAGAAAGGGTTTAGTATTGCTGTACTCTTTTAGCTTTTGTTTGTTGGGGAAATTCTTTATTTCCCCTTCTATATTAAATAATATTCTTGCTGGGTAGAGTATTCTAGGTTGCAGACATTTTCCTTCCAGCACTTTAAATATATCTTGCCATTCCCTTCTGGCCTGTAGTGTTTCTGTAGAGAAATCAGCTGGCAGACTTATGGAGGATCCTTTATACTTAATGCTTTGTTTTTCTCTTGCTGCCTTTAGGATCCTCTCTTTAATTCTTGCCATTTTTAATATAATATGCCTTGGTGTGGGTCTGTTTGGGTTTAGCTTGTTTGGTGCCCTCTGAGCATCCTGTATCTTGATGTCAGATTCCTTCAGATTTGGAAAGTTTTCAGACATAATGTCTTCAAATATGTTTTCAATTTCCTTTTCTTTTTCTTCTCCTTCTGGAATTCCTATTATGCGTAAATTGGGCTGCTTTATATTATCCCATAGATCTCTTATATTGCTTTCATGTTTTTTCATTTGTTTTTCTGTCTGCTGTCCTGATTGTGTAATTTCCATTATTCTATCTTCCACATAACTAATTCGTTCCTCTGCATTATTCAAAGTGCTCTTTATTGCTTTTAGCTCAGTTTGCATCTCTTCACATGTGTTTTCTAGCTTTTCTTGGCTCGTCCTTATATTTTCTAGTTCCTTTCTAAGGGAATCTGCATTGCTGTTTGCATCTTCTCTTAATTCCTGGATATTCAGCCTTAATTCCTCAAGTATTTTCATTTTTTTTCTTTCTTTTAGGGCCACACCTATGGCATGTGGAGGTTCCCAGGCTAGGGGTTGAATCAGCAAATTGGAGCCACAACTGCTGGCCTACGCCACAGCTACAGCAATGCCAGATCCAAACCACATCTGCGACCCACACCACACCTCACGGCAACACCAGATCGTCAACCCACTGAGCAAGGCCGGGGGTCAAACCTGCAACCTCACGGTTCCTAGTTGGATTCACTAACCACTGCGCCACGACAGAAACTCCTCCTCAATATTTTCATTACCTCCTTTCTGAACTCCATTTCTGTCAGACTGCAGAGGTCTGTTTTATTGTTAGCTGCTTTAAATGACTTGTCCTATTCTTTTGACTGGGAATGGTTTCTGAGCTTCTTCATCTTGCTTATGGTTTTCTTTTTCTGTGAGTTTGGGGAAGCCACACTGTAGTCTTGCAAGGCTGCTTCCATGCAGGAGCACCCCTTTGTATTTTTTTGGTGGGGTTCCTATTTATTTTTGGTGTGGGAGTTTGAATATTTAGTGTCTCTTTCTTCGGAGTGAGCAGGCTTTTATCTAAATGATATTCTGAGTGCCTTCTCAGGAGCCTAAGTCTCAGCTCCCAGGCCGTGCCCAACGCCTCGGGGTATGGTGTCTGTGCCAGTATTCAGTTCATCTGCATGAGTCTCTAACTCTGCTTTTCCATTCTCAATCCAGCTACTGCATTTTTCTCAGGCTTTGAGGTCCCTCCAGCTCTGTTGATCGTTAGTTAGGTGGCTTCCCAGGGTGTGGGTTCCTTTTCTTTTTCACAACTCCCTCCCTGGGGCACTCATGCTGTCCTGATTCCTTTTCTCTCTCTCTCTCTCGCTCTCTTTTTTTTTTTTTCTGTTGTTCTACCCAGTTATGTCAAGAGTTTCTTGCAATTTCTGGAGGTTTAAATTCAGCATTCAGATGATGTTTTGTCCAGGTTGTTTTATATTTAGATGTGTTTTTTTGATGTATTTGTGGGAGAGCATTAGCACGACCTCTTACTCTGCCGCCATGTTGCCGCCGTCTCCACATTTATTTCTTCATGATAAACAGAAGTTAACATTTTCCTTTTGTGACTATAAAAGTACCATAATTATTTTAATTAAAAAAATAACTATTGATAAGATAACAATCATATTATAGTGGGATGACTGTGAACAGATTTTTAAAAATATAGTAATAAACGGTTATTTTGGAAGTGAGGTCACCATTTTTGGTGTTCAATCCTATTAACACACTTTTAAACTAAAGGAAGTGTCCTGCCGGAATAGCATATGAGGTTTGGGTACAGAGAGTTTCTAAACCTGCTCTGTGGTGTAAAAAAAAAAAAAAAGAAAAAGAAAATTGCAGGCCAATATCATTGAAGAACGTAGATGCAAAAAATCCTCAACAAAAATACAGGCAAACTGAATCTAACAATATATTAAAAGGATTGTACACCATGATCAAGTGGGATTTATCCCAGTGATGCAAGGATTTTTCAGTATTCACTAATCTATCAGTATGATACACCACATTAACAAAGTGAAGAATAAAAACCATATGATCCGGAATTCCCGTCGTGGCTCAGTGGCTAATGAATCCGACTAGGAAAGGTGAGGTTGCAGGTTTGATCCCTGGCCTCGCTCAGTGGGTTAAGGAGGCAGCATTGCCATAAGCTGTGGTGTAGGTTGCAGATGCGGCTTGAATCCCACATTGCTGTGGCTGTGGTGTAGGCCGGTAGCTACAGCTCTGATTAGACCCCTAGCCTGGGGACCTCTATATGCTGTGGGTGTGGCCCTAGAAAAGACAAAAAAAAAATGATCCTCTCAGTAGATTCAGGAAAAGCTTTTGACAAAATCCAAAACCAATTTCTGATTTTAAAAAAACTCCACAAAGTGGGTATGGGGGAACCTATGACAAACATATGACAAATCCACAGTGGTGAAAAACGGAAAGACTTTCCACTAAGATCAGGAATAAGACAAGGATGTCCACTCTTGCCACTACTATCAACATAGTTTTGGAAGTCCTAGCCACAGAAACCAGAGAAGAAAAGGAAATAAAGGAATCCAAATGGAAAGGAAGAAGTAAAACTAGTGAAAGTCATGCTAGATAAACTGGACAGCTACATGTAAAAGAATGAAATTATAACACTTCCTAACACCATACACAAAAATAAACTCAAAATGAATTAAAAACCTAAATATAAGACCGGATACTATAAAACTCTTAGAGGAAAATGTAGGCCACTCTCTAACATAAACCACAGCAATATCTTCTCAGATCCACCTCCTAGAGTGATGACAATGAAAACAAAAATAAATAAATAGGACCTAAGCAAACTTAAAAGTTTTTGCACAGCAAAGGAAACCCTAAACAAAACAAAAAGACAATCCACAGAATGGGAGAAAATATTTGCAAATGAAGCGACTGACAAGGGATTAATCTCCAAAACATATAAGCATCACCTGCAGCTCAATACCGCCCCCAAAAAAATCAAAAAATGGGCAGAAGATCTAAACAATCCTCCAGAAAAGACATACATATAACCCAAAACACACATGAAAAGATGTTCAACATCACAAATTACTAGAGAAATGCATATCAAAACTACTATGAGGAGTTCCCGTGTAGTGCAGTGGAAATGAATCTGACTAGGAACCATGAGGTTGCGTGTTTGATCCCTGGCGTCACTCAATGGGTCAAGGATCCAGCAGTGCCAAGAGCCATGGTGTAGGTCACGTTTGCAGCTTGGATCCAGCATTGCTGTGGCTGTGGCATAGGCCAGCAGCTGTAGCTCCAATTAGACCCCTAGCCCGGGAACTTCCATATGCCGCAGGTGCGGCCCTAAAAAGAAAAAAAATGAAAACCACTATGTGGTACCACCTTGCACCAGCCAGAATGACCACCATCAAAAATCTACAAACAGGAGTTCCTGTCATGGCGCGGCGGAAACAGATATGACTAGGAACCATGAGGTTGCAGGTTTGATCCCTGGCCTTGCTCAGTGGGTTAAGGATCCAGTGTTGCCATGAGCTGTGGTGTAGGTTGCAGACACAGTTCAGATCCTGCGTTGGTATGGCTTTGGCATAGGCCAGCAGCTGTAGCTCGGATTAGACCCCTAGCCTGGGAACCTCCACATGCCGTGGGTGCAGCCCTAAAATGACAAAAGACAAAAAAAAAAAATCTACAAACAATAAATGCTGGAGAGGGTGTGGAGAAAAGGGAATCCTCTTACTCTGTTGGTGGGAATGTAAATTGGTGCAACCACTATGGAAAAACAGTAGCGATGCCTCAAGAAACTAAGAATAGAATTACCATTTGATCCAGGAATCCCACTCCTGGTTTTCTATCCAAAGAAAATGATGATTTGAAAAGATACATGTACTCCAATGTTCACTGCAGGACTATATGCAATAGTCAAAACATGGAAGCAACCTAAACGTCCTTCAACAGAGGAGTGGATAAAGAAGATGTGGTACATTTATACAATGGAATATTACTCCGCCATAAAAAAGAATAAAATAATGGCTTTTGCAACAACACAGATGGCCCTAGAAATTGTCACGCTAAATGAAGTTAGACAGTGAGACACAAACATCATATGCTATTGTTCATATGTGGAATCTAAAAAGAGGATAAAATAAACTTCTTTGCGGAACAGACACTGACTCACAGACTTTGAAAAACTTATGGTTACCAAGGAGACAGGTTGTGGGAGGAAGCATGGACTGGGGGTTTGGGATGGAAACCTTCTAAAGTTAGGTTGTGATGACGGCTGTACAGCTATAAATATAATAAAATTCATTGAATAAAAACATACGTAACAAAGGGAAAGGGTGAAAAAAAAGTATACGTCACCATGTTGCCATTTTTTAAAACTTGCACATGGATGCATATAGCAATTTTATTCATAACTATCAAAATTTGGTTATAACAAAGATGTCCTTTGGAAAATTAAACTATGGTACATCTGGATAATGGAACACTATTCCTTTGCTAAAAAGAAATGAGCTATCGGAGTTCCTGTTGTGGTTTAGCGAATTAGGGACCCAATGTTGTCCCGATGAGAATGCAGGTTGAATCCTTGGCCTCACTCATTGGGTCAAGGACCCAGTGTTGCAATGGCTGTGGAGCAGGCTGCAGGCACAGCTTCGCTTCAACCCCTGGCCCAGGTACTTGCATATGCCACTGGTGTAGTCATAAAAAGGAAAGAAAGAAAAAAAAGAGCTATCAAGCCATAAAAAGACATTGAAAAATGAGAGTTCCAGTCGTGGCTCAGCGGTTAATCTGACTAGCATGCACGAGGATGTCGGTTCAATCCCTGGCCTTGCTCAGTGAGTTAAGGATCTGGCGTTGCCATGAGCTGTGGTGTAGGTTGCAGACGCAGCTTAGATCCTGTGTGGCTGTGGCTGTGGCGCAGGCCAGCAGCTGCAGCTCTGATTCGACCTCTAGCCTGGGAACCTCCATATGTCATGGGCATGGCCCTGAAAAGCAAAAAAAAGTAAAGCATTGAAGAATCTTAAACGCAGTACTAAGTGAGGAAGCCAGTCTGAAAAGGCTATATATTACATGATTCCAACCATATAATATTCTGGAAAAGGCAACATTATGAAGATAGTAAAAAAAAAAAAAAAAAATCCATGGTTGCTGGCAGTTTGGAGGAGAGGTGAATATGGAGAGCACAGAGTATTCTTAGGACAGTGAAACTAGTTTTCTTTTTTTGCCTTTTTTTTTTTTTTTTTGCTTTTTAGCTCCTCATTTGTGACATACAGAAGTTCCCAGACTAGGGGTCAAACTGGAGCTACAGCTGCCGGCCTACACCACAGCAACACAAGATCCCAGCCATGTCTGTGACCTACACCACAGCTCACAGCAATGCTAGATCCTTAAGCCATTGCATGAGGCCAGGGATTGAACCCACATGGATACTAGTCAGGCTCCTTATGGCTGAGCCATGACAGGAACTCCCAGGACAGCGTAACTGCTTTGTACGATACTATAATGATGGATGCCTTTCATATATTTACCCAAACCCACTGAATGTACAATGCCAGAAATGAACCTTAGGTCGACTTTGAGTGTCAATAATATATATAATAACGGGCCAATTAGGTTCATTAATTGTAACAATGTACCGCTCTGGTGGAGGATGTTGATAATCTGGAAGGCTATAAATGGGGTGGGAGGGGGCAGGTGATATGTAGGAAATCACTGTAGCTTTCAATTTTGCTTGTACTTAAAACCGCTGTAATAAAATACAGGGTTTTTTTTAATTGGCCTGCCATAAAATCTGTTTTCCAAATGTGAGGGGAAAATAATGTCTAATTTGGAAATGCACTGAAGATTAGAACGAAGGACACAATTACAATACAGCAAAAATTTAGAAGTTCCCATTGTAGCTCAGAGGGTTAAGAACCCAGCTAGAATCCATGAGGATGTGTGTTTGATCCCTGGCCTTGCTCAGTGTTAAGGATCTGGAGTTGCTGCAAACTGTGGTGTAGGCCTCCAATGCAGCTCAGATCTGGCATTACTTGGCTGTGGCATAGGCCAGCAGTTACACTTCTGATTCAGCCCCTAGCCTGGGAACTTCCATATGCCACAGGTACAGCCCTAAAAAGAAAAAAAAGAAAGAAAAGAAATTTATATGCTGTTCCTCCAAAACATTTTGATGTTTGAAGAAGCCATAGGGAGCCCAGAGAAGTACCAACTGCCCCTAAGTTGTTGGACATTACATCTAGGTTGTGACAAAAACTCACATGGCAGAGTTTCCATTGTGGCTCAGTGGTTAACGAATCCGACTAAGAACCGTGAGGTTGCGGGTTCGATCCCTGGCCTTGCTCAGTGGGTTAAGGATCTGGCGTTGCCGTGAGCTGTGGTGTAGGTTGCAGACGTGGTTCGGATCCCACGTTGCTGTGGCTGTGGCGAAGGCCGGCGGCTACAGCTCCTATTAGACCCCTAGCCTGGGAACCTCCACATGCCGCAAGAGCAGCCCTAGAAAAGGCAAAAAGACAAAAAAAAAAAAAAAAACCTCACATGGCAAAACAATGACTCATGTTTTGAAATAAGACTGCTTCAGAATGCAAAATGTCCCCAGAAAGGGTAGTCAAATTAAACAGGACATCCTCAGTTCCTTTCCTAAAAATGTAACTATTTGGAATTCAACTCTGATTTCACAACTCACCCATACACTTTAAAAATCATTCTCAAGGAATTCCCGTCAGGGCTCAGCAGTAATGAACCCAACTAGTATCCATGAGGATACGTGTTTGATCCCTGGCCTCACTCAGTGGGTTAAGGATTCAACGTTGCCATGAGCTGTGCTGTAGGTTGCAGGTGCAGCTCGGATCACGCGTTGCTGTGGCTGTGGCATAGGCCAGCAGCTGCAGCTCTGATTCGACCCCTAGCCTGGGAACTTCCACGTGCCGTGGATGTGGCCCTAAAAGACAAATATATAAATAAATACATGGATAAATAAACAAACAAATAAAATCATTATTCCTTGAGTTCCCATTGTGGCTCAGTGGGTTAAGAACCCAACGAGTATCCATGAGGACGAGGTTCGATCCCTTGCCTTTTTCAGTGGGTTAAGGATCGGGTGCTGCCACAAGCTCAGCATAGGTCACAGATCTGGCTCAAAACTAGGGTGGCTACAGCTACGGTGTAGGCTAGCAGCTGTAGCTCCAATTCAACCCCTAGCCTGGGAACTTCCATATGCTGTGGATGCAGCCCGAAAAAGACAAAAAAATTAAAATTAAAATAAAACAAAACAAAATAATAAAATAAAAATCATTCTCCCTGAGAAAAGAAGACTAACACTGAGAAAGGGAATTCACATTGGCATGTGCACCAGAGCATTCAAAAATGATGAACATCTTGGACACCAACAGCGGCATTTGATGAATTTACAGATGCAAAGACTTGATTGACCTGGTCTATAAAACAAACATGTTTTTGGAGAGCAAGCAACAAATTCCTATCAAGTCAAAAACTTGCTGTTGTTATTTAGTAAAATCCATGCTGCAAGGCTTGAGGTGGGAGGATAGTTAGCTTGATGTCTTCACATTGGAATGACATCAAGAATGGGGGTAATTTTGGCCTTACTAAGATCAGGGAAGCAAGCCAACGTGATGTCATCTTTGACTGTGTTAGTTTTATCACCATATAAAAGAGAAGGATGTTCTAAAGGCTGCAGTCCATTCAAATAAGCATAATTAGGAAGGAAAACAGTTTTCTGGTGGCTCCGTAGGTTAAGGATAAGGCCACCTCTGTGGCAAATGTTCAAGCCCTGGTTCAGGAACTTCTGAAAGCCATGGGTGTGCCCAAAAAAAAAAAAAGGAAAGAAAACTAAAAGAATAAAAAATACTCTACTGTGCAACATGGGACCGAAAGAAATGTCAGGTTGTCTTTTTTTTTATTAAATATAGAATATCATCTGTAGGAAAGGAAACCCTAAACAAAATGAAAATACAACCCACAGAATGGGAGAAAATATTTGCAAATGAATCGACTGACAAGGGATTAATCTCCAAAATTTACAAACACCTCCTACAGCTCAATACCAAAAAAACAAACACCATCAAAAAGTGGGCAGAAGATCTAAACAGACAATTCTCCAAAGAAGACATACAGATGGCCAAAAAACACATGAAAAGACGTTCAACAGCACTCATTATTAGAGAAATGCAAATCAAAACCACTATGAGGTACTACCTTACGCCAGCCAGAATGGCCATCATCAAAAAGTCTACAAACAATAAGTGCTGGAGAGGGTGTGGACAAAAACGATCCCTATTACACTGTTGGTGGGACTGCAAATTGGTGCAACCACTGTGGAAAACAGTATGGAGATTCCTCAGAAAACTCAAAATAGAATTACCGTTTGATCCAGCAATCCCACTCCTGGGCATCTATCCAGAGAAAACCACAATTCCAAAGGACACATGTACTCCAATGTTCACTGCAGCACTCTGTACAACAGCTAAGACATGGAAACAACCTAAATGTCCATCGACAGAGGAGTGGATAGGGAAGATGTGGTACATAGACACAATGGAATATTACTCAGCCATAAAAGGAATGAAATAACAACATTTATAGCAACATGGATGGACCTAGAAATTATCATTCCAAGTGAAGTCAGTCAATGAGCCACCAACATCAAATGCTACCACTTACATGTGGAATCTAAAAAAAGGACAGAATGAACTTCTTTGCAGAACAGATACTGACTCACAGACTTTGGAAAACTTATGGTTTCCAAATGAGACAAGTTGGGGGTGGGGGAATGCACTGAGGGTTTGGGATGGAAATGCTATAAAATTTGGTTGTTATGATTTTTGTACACCTGTAAATGTAATAAATTCATTAATTAAAAAAATAAGACCGTTATAATTTAAAAAAAAAGAATATCGTCTAAGTCCTATTGCATTTATGTTCTCCTTTTGCAGACTTACGCATATACCTTAAGAATCTCAAGAATAAGCAACATAAATTTAATACCCAACAGAGTTTAAAAAGTAGTTCAAAAAAACGCTATATTTGAGCTCAGAAAGAAACATTATAAACATATCGGTATACATTTTTCTCAAATACATTGTTTGATGTGTTTTAAATTAATAGTACTATAATACCAATTGCCACTGTTAATTAGTCCTACTGTGGTATTGTTTAGATAACAGGCAAGTAAATAATAAATAATAAGTAAATAAACATTAACTCTTCGTATTTTTCCAACTTGTGAGTGTGTAATTACTGTTACCTGATGTGTGACAGCCTCCTGTCTCGGCTAAGGAGGGAGGGACACTTCGCCTCACCCCGTCCCTCACTAGCCCCGCCCTATCGATAAACCCCAACCCCCTAGAAGGCCGGCACTTTTCTGGTACCGCCTCTGCAAGGTCCAGGCTCCGCCCCTCGTGACCTAGATCGTGCAGCCTCGGAGGACTCGCTTCTTCCGGTTTAGGTTGTCATAGTGGCGCCCAGCCCACCTAGCATGGCCTTTTCCGGTCTTAGTCCGGCGTGGCAGAGCAGGCTGGCCGCCTTAACGCTTTCAAGCCTTCTCTGTCATGGTGGCGCCCTGCTTCTCCTTCTGGCCACAGCCCGTCATGGCGGCCCCCTGAGAAGCCACTTCCGGACCCAGACCCCTAGGTTGCCCGGGCTCCTCTTATTCCCGACTGTCATGGCGGCGCCCTGGGTTTACCGGAAGTAAAACATCATAAGTGAGCCGGTGCCTCCGCCCGGAAGCGAGCGCGGCGCTGGGAAAGATGGCGGCGGCGGTGGGCAATGCGGTGCCTTGCGGGGCTCGGCATTGCGGGGCCCGGCCCGCAGGGCAGCCCAAGCCCAAGCCGCAGCCGCGCACTGTCCTTGCCGCCGGGCCGGCGCTCATAGCGAGCGGCGACGAGCTGGTAGCTGCCGTGTGGCCATACCGGCGGCTCGCGCTGCTGCGGCGCCTCACGGTGCTGCCATTCGCGGGACTGCTCTACCCCGCCTGGCTGGGCGCCGCGGCCGCGGGCTGCTGGGGCTGGGGCAGCAACTGGGCGCAGATCCCCGAGGCCGCGCTGCTTGTGCTCGCCACCATCTGCCTCGCGCACGCGCTCACCGTCCTCTCGGGGCATTGGTCCGTGCACGCGCACTGCGCGCTCACCTGCACCCCGGTAAGTGTATGCACACGAGCCTAACCCTTTGCACCGTCCGGCATCAGCGCAGATCCCAGCCACAGCATTCGTGTCCGTCCCCAACCCCTCCTGGGCCTCCTCATCTGCTGGACCTAGGTCCCCGGCTGCGCCCTCCACCCTTTTGTGCTAGCTAAATCCTGGCTCCGCTGCTGACTTGGCTGTGTGACCCTAGGGTAGGTTACTTCCCTTCTCTGGAATTCCTCCCTGATGTGGTCATATAGATTCTATAAAGTAATATTAGCGCAGGGCCCAGCAAATGTCACTGTTCGATAGCTCCCATACTAGGGAGTACTGGGTTGTGTCTCCTGGAAACGGCCCTACCTTCTTTGTTGTGGGTCTCCTGTCTTGCTTTTCAAAGTGAGAGGCTACACCTGCAGGGTGGGGTTTAGTTTGAGAACTGAGCTGGTCAGTGCTTAGAGCCCGCCCCCCCCCCCCACCGCCCAGCCCACGATGATTAAAATGAGCTTGAAATGCAGTTAATTGCAATGTTTAAGAGGAGCAGGAGCTATTTGTGAGTGACTTAGCTGCTTGGAGTCTCCTTATGTCCATCTGCCGATAGTGAGGGCTGCCCTCAGAATACAACAGCAACGTAGTGCATGTGACCTTTAGTCCAGACATTTAAATGAGTGAGGGCTGCCCTGGGTTAGTAATTGATATCAGTGACTGTGCCACTGCCCTCAGATGACGCTGGCAGGTTTGGAGCCATGGGCTCTGAGATAGGCCTCCTCTCTGATCCCAGACATGGGTTTGCTAAAAGAAGAGAGAAAGGGAACAGCACTGAGAGCTACAAAAAGGAGGGAAGTCTCTCTTATCCCAGGAGAGAGACTCAGACTTCAGGGATTGGTGGCTTCAAGTCAGTAACATGAAAGAGCCCAGAGAGGGACAAAAGAATGGAGGAGAGTTGGGAGGTGACACCGCCAAACTTGCAGCTGCCTATTGGCCTGCAGCTAAAAAGTGTGACCATTAACTTCCTCTCCAGGGATGGAGAAGAAGGAAGAGCTAAGCAGCTGTGGGGTTAGGACAGACAGATCTGGTTTTGCATCAGAGATCTCAGACGGAGGTGCTTCTGCTCTCCGGGTTTCAGTTTCCCCTTGTGTAAAATGAGAACCTTAACAGCTATCTCAGGGTGTCATTGTAAGAAGAAACTGGGGTGGCATCTGCGAAGCATCTGGTGTGGGGCTGGCTCCATGTAGTGCTTTGCACTTGTCTTCTTTGGTGTTACCACAGTTCGGAGTTCTGTCTTTTGTCATTATTTTCTGCCTGCTTTGGTGGTCCATGAACTCGTGGAGGGATGGGGCCCTGTTTCTCAGGGTCAGTGCTGTGCTGGCAAAGAAAACATGGCAGCACAGGGTCTGGCAGAGCAGAGGTGGAACGGATGCAACTCACAGGACTGAGCGAGCACTAATTCAGTGCCTCCCACGTTTTAGGTGCTGGGGGAAATAGCAAAGAACGAAACAGACAAAACCCTTTGCTTTCATGGTGTTAGTGGCGGAGAGAGAACTCAGCAGGCAGGGCTAAAGCGGGAAAACCAGGACAAGGATTTTGCGAGGGAACTTTAGATGGGAGCATCCAGGGGTGGCTTCCTGAAAAGGTGGCATTTGAGCAGAGGCCTGAAACTATTTGTGTGATGGTGCATTCTAGGCAGAGAAAACAGGCATGTGCCCTGAGCTGAGACCTCATCATTCGCTGTCACTTAAGGACACAACCAGAACAGTAATGGGGGCAGGGAACAGAACAGGAGCAGCAGGCCAGGTGGGCTGTGACAGGGCTTGGCTTAGGTGGATTGAGCGTGTACCTCATGTCAGTCAGCATTCTTCCTGTTTTGAGTTTGTCTTTGTCAGCAGAGCCAGGGCACTGTGTGCTATTTGTGATCCTGGCTTTATAACAGGGGTGGGACTAGAGAGGCACAGTAGAGTGCTGTTCCTTGTTCCGGTAACAAACCAGGGATTGGGCGGGCCAGCACCCAAGAGCCCAGTGGCGTGTTCCAGAAAATGTCCACGGAACTGCAGTGCCCACGACGTCCTCAGCGGAGGCCGTTGGAGCAAGGGCTTTAGAAGGGCTCACCGTGGAGTTCCCGTCATGGCTCAGCAGTAACAAACCCACTGTGTCCATGAGGACTCGGGTTTGGTCTTTGGCCTCGCTCAGTGGGTTAAGGATCCAGCATTGCTGTGAACTGTGGTGTAGGTCACAGACTCGGCTCAGATCTGGCGTGGCTGTGGCTGTGGCTGTGGCAGAGGCCGGCGGCTGCAGCTCCGATTCGACCCCTAGCCTGGGAACCTCCTTATGCAGCAGCACTTTGCCTCTCACAGGAGTACGACTCCAGCAAAGCGACCTTCGTGAAGGTGGTGCCGACCCCCAACAATGGCTCCACTGAGCTCGTGGCCCTGCACCGAGATAAGGTAGGGACCACCTGCTGGGTGCCCCCCCCACCCCGGCAGGGGCCCTGGTTGGGACCCCCAGGCGCTGACATTCCTGGGCCAGGGTCTCTGCCACAGACACGTCTTCTCCCACAGGGTGAAGATGGGCGAGAGGTGCTATCCTTCGAATTCCAGAAGATCAAATATTCTTACGACGCCCTGGAGAAGAAGCGTTTCCTCCCCGTGGCCTTTCCTGTGGGACACGCCTTCTCGTACTACCAGAGCAACAGAGGGTTCCAGGAGGACTCGGAGATCCGAGCAGCCGAGAAGAAATTTGGGAGCAACAAGTAAGTACCCAGGCCCCCATGCCTCAGCCCTGTTGAGACAGGGCTGGGGCTCTACCTAGAGTCACCATCCAGGTCCTTGTCCCAGCTCATGGCTCCTTTCCCATTCGTTTATGCCCTGTGATTTGGAGGGGTCCGTCTTTTCAACAAAACATCCCAGGTGAATGTTGCGAGTGCCCTCTGAGGAGTGTGCCCCAGTCTAGTAATCCCCACACTTACCTGCTGGGAGCCCCTCCCTGGCGCACAGGTAGCATGTCCCGGGGCTGCTTATCCTTGCCTTGTTTTTGGGGGAAAAAAAAAAAAACTCACCCTTTACTTTACTTACTTACTTACTTATTTATTTGTCTTTTTAGGGCCGAACCTGCATCCTGTGGAAGTTCCCAAGCCAGGGGTCGAATAGGAGCTAGGGCCGCCGGCCTACGCCACAGCCACAGCAACACCAGATCTGAGCCGCATCCACGACATACACCACAGCTCATGGCAACACCAGATCCTTAACCCACTGAGCGAGGCCAGGGATCGAACATGCTTCCTCATGGATCCTAGTCAGATTCATTTCCGCTGAGCCACGGCAGGAACTCATTTGTTTTTTTTTTTTTTTAAATCCTTTTAGGGCCGCACCTGCAGCATATGGAGGTTCCCAGGCTAGGGGTCCAGTCGGAGCTGCAGCTGCCAGCCTACACCACAGCCACAGCAACGCAGGATCCGAGCCACGTCTGCGACCTACACCGCAATTCAGGGTAATGCCGGATCTGTACCCCACTGAGCGAGGCCAGGGATCGAACCCGCAACCTCATGGTTTCTAGTCGGATTCTTTTCTGCTGTGCCACGACAGGAACTCCTATTTTAAATTCTTTCTGCAAATGTAAATTCTCCCCGCTTTCCTCATACATACTCCAGCACTTTATGAGTGATGATAAAAGGGGGGGAAGAAAAACCACTTGTTATCAAGACAGCTCTTACTTGTATCAGGTAGAATCCAGATGCCCTGCGTGTGCTCCCTCCTGTAATCTTCAGCAAAGCCACCAGTGTTGACACAAGGCCGGGGGGGGGGTCGGAGCTGTGCTTCAGGACCCCCGTCCTGGTCACGGTGATAATTGTCCTCAACCCCAAAACCCTCACGCCCTCTAGGAAATTAATCTTGACCTAATTGTCTTTCAGAAATTACAAATATGTTACCGCAATCCGTGATATCATAGTAAGATTTACGGGGAACATGTACTGCTCCCCCCACCCACCCTGGTCAGCCGTGGTGGCAGCCTGGGATGTCCCCTTTCACACCATCCTCGCTTAAGCAGGGGGTGCCCTACACGATCCAGGACCGGGCCTGGTTGGTTTTTATCACTGTGTGGCAGCCACGTAGTTTCTTTTTTCTCATATCCCATGCCCCAAGCATCCCTTCAGTTCTGTGGGGCAGAAGAAGGATGGCCCTGGTTGACCTGGCTGGTCCCCTGACCAGATGGGACCCCCCACACACACCCCTTCAAGGCCCTGCTTGAATTCCCAGGCTTTTATTCAGGGAGTCTTTGGAAAATCTCAGCTCGGACTTCCTGGGCTTCTCATACTGTATTTCAGGCCCAGGGGACGCCACAGCACCCAGCTGCCAGGCCTTGTCTGGGCAGCTTTCGTCGGCCGTTCCTTCTCCCCTTAACCTCGTCACCCAGCCAGATGATAGGTTCTCGCCTCTCACCAGCGCCACTCGGTGGGGAGGGCAGCTGCCTAAAGAGCCCGGTGCTTATTCAGAAGCTTCCTCTGGGTTCTGCAGAGCAGAGGCCTGGGCACAGTCAGCACACCTGCCCCGGTGCCTCGCAGTCACGGAGGGCCATGGCCGAATGGAGCATCCAGGGTCCGGAAGCCCACTAGGGTTCTTAGACTCCCCGTGAGGTCCCCGCAAGTGGAGGTGTCAGGGTGGGGCCTCTGATCTCTTTCAGGGCTGAGATGGTGGTGCCTGACTTCTCAGAGCTGTTCAAGGAGAGAGCCACAGCGCCCTTCTTCGTGTTCCAGGTAAAGCAGCAACGCCGGCCCTTCTCCCCACCCTGTCCCTTGGGGCTTTCGCCGCCAGGGCATCCCCTGTCCACTTCCAAAGGCGGAAACCTCGCCCTGTCCTCGTGGTCAGAGCCCATGGACAGAGCAGCGGCCTTCAGTGTCCAGCCCTGAACAGACATGGCCCGTGTCCTGCAGGTGTTCTGCGTGGGGCTCTGGTGTCTGGACGAGTACTGGTACTACAGCGTCTTCACACTGTCCATGCTGGTGGCCTTCGAGGCCTCCCTCGTGCAGCAGCAGATGCGGAACATGTCGGAAATCCGGAAGATGGGCAACAAGCCCCACATGATCCAGGTGTGGCCAGGCAGGGAGATGGCGTGGCTGGCAGGGTCCCCGCGGGCTTGGGGTGAGCGTGGCACAGGCGCGTTCGTAGAGCTGACCGCACCCCCCCCCATCCGGTCTCAGGTCTACCGTAGCCGAAAGTGGAGGCCCATCGCCAGCGATGAGATTGTTCCTGGGGACATCGTCTCGATCGGTGAGGCCCAGCTCTGCTCCGTCCCCGTGGGAGCCCCTGCCTCAGGCTTCCGTCCAACCGTCCTGCCCCTGGCTTGCAGGCCGCTCCCCCCAGGAGAACCTGGTGCCGTGTGACGTGCTGCTGTTGCGGGGCCGCTGCATCGTGGATGAGGCCATGCTCACGGGCGAGTCGGTGCCCCAGATGAAGGTGCTGGGTCCGGACCGGGGAGTGGGTGGCCTTCGGTCTGTTCAGCATGTCTCTATCCCATTCATTGAGGTGGAGTCGGGCCAGGGGAGGGCCGGTGGCGAGGCCAGGGTCCTGCCCAGGCTCAGGTGGAGGAGGGATGGACCCCCCAGCCACCCCCGAAGCCCAGGCACCTGCGGGAGGCAAAGCGGGCACAGCATCCGGATGCAGCTTCCGGGTTTCCGGGCCGATCGGCAGCCTTGACTAAGGGCAGCTAGACGGTGATAAGGAGAGGGAGGGAGATGAGAGGCCAAGCCGGCTGTCGGGCACCCTGGGATCTCAGGCCGAGGCAAGCTGAGAGAAAGGAGAAGGCCCTGGATCCGGGTTGAGGCCGAGTCTGGGGTGACCGGTTGTCGATCCCACACGTGCTGGTGGAAAAAGGGCAAGACGGGGCCCCCGCCCTTGGCGAGGTACACCAGATGGCCTGGGGCGTCTGTGAGGGTCAGGCAGGCTCCTCCCAGCCCAGGGCCCAAGGCCCCAGACGGAACAGAGAAGGAAGCCGAGGCGGGACTAGCCGTGGACTTTGCCGTCCTCCCCAGGAGCCCATCGAAGACCTCAGCCCCCACCGGGTCCTGGACCTCCAGGCCGACTCCCGGCTCCACGTCATCTTCGGCGGCACCAAGGTGGTGCAGCACATCGCCCCCCAGAAGGCCACCACGGGCCTGAAGCGTAGGTGCCTCGGGGGTGTCCTAGCCCCCCACCCAGCACCCCCCAACACCTGCTTGGCTCTGAGGGAGCAGGACGGGCAGGCGTGAATTGACTCAGGCTCTGCCTGTCTCCCCAGCCGTCGACAATGGGTGCGTGGCCTTCGTCCTGAGGACAGGATTCAACACGTCCCAGGTGTGGCACCTTGCCGAGCTCTGGGGAGGGTGGGGTCCCCGGGGTGTACGGCGGACAGTTGAAATGGCAACTTTTTCCGACCCGCAGAACACCCACCCCATAGGTTCACGCTGGTAGCGGGTAGTGGGTCTGGGGCTGGTCCAGAGACAAGCCCCAGACGCGATCAGATCACTTTCCCCGACTGAGGTTCTGGTGAGGCCTACAGACGGTAGACTGTTCATGACCCCAGCCCGCTCAGGGACCACAGAGTACGGGCCATAAACTCTCCACTAAAATGGTGTGAGGACTCCTTGGCAGAGACGCCGATCAGATCTCCCTCCGGGACATTCATTTCCCCGCCCGCCCCCATCTCAGCCACTTCTGCCCCAACCCCCAGTCCTCAGCCGCTGCCTCCGTGACCCTGTGGCTGAGTTGCAGCTGCCCGCGGAGCTCCGTGGTCGCTGGAACAGCCGCGTGGTCAGCCGCGGGGCTCGCACGGCCCAGGCTGGCACTCCCCGTCAGCACAGAGAAAACCCGCCCGCGGTACCTCCGGGCGGAGAGGCCTGCCACCCTCCCAGGCGAGGCCTCTGTCCCTCCACTCCCCCAGGGCAAGCTGCTGCGCACAATCCTCTTTGGTGTCAAGAGGGTGACGGCAAATAACCTGGAGACTTTCATCTTCATCCTCTTCCTCCTGGTCTTTGCCATCGCAGCGGCTGCCTACGTGTGGATCGAAGGTAAGCGTCCCGACCCGCCTCCCTCCCGGTCTGCTGGGCCCCATTCTCCCGTGTGTGTGCCCCCCCCTCCCCCCCGCTGGGGCTGGCAGGCGCTGTGTTCACAGGTACCAAGGACCCCAGCCGGAACCGCTACAAGCTGTTTCTGGAATGCACGCTGATCCTCACCTCCGTCGTGCCCCCCGAGCTGCCCATTGAGCTGTCTCTGGCCGTCAACACCTCCCTCATTGCTCTGGCCAAGCTCTGTGAGTCTCTGGGGGCAGGCACGGGGTGCCACGAGGGCTGGAGCCTGGCAGGACCCCTGACCCCGGCTCCCACCACCCAGACATGTACTGCACGGAGCCCTTCCGGATCCCCTTTGCCGGCAAGGTGGAGGTGTGCTGCTTCGACAAGACCGGGACCCTGACCAGCGACAGCCTGGTGGTGCGCGGCGTGGCCGGGCTCCGGTAAGCACGGGGGAGTCCAGGTGACGATACACCCAGTAAGGGGCTCCCTGGGGGCCCAAGGGGCAGACAGCTGCCCAGCCCGAGCCTGCGAAGGGAGGGCTTGTCACGGGCCCTACCACGGAAGCCCACTCCAGGAGACTCCCCAAGCAGTCCTCTGCGGGAGTGACAGTGACAGGTGGCTTATGGTGGGCCCCCAGCAGCCACGTGCTCTAGGGGCTTCTGAGAGGCAGGTGCAGGTGGCACGGGGACCAGGACCACACCCTACAGGCCCCCGCTATAGAGCACGGGGCCCCATCCTTCATCCTGGCTGGCAGTTCCCGGGGGTCTCTCCACCTGCTCACCTCCACCCCGTAACCAGCTGTTCCTCATCCTTGCAGGGATGGGAAGGAGGTGACCCCTGTGTCCAACATCCCCATAGAAACACACCGGGCTCTGGCCTCGTGCCACTCCCTCATGCAGCTGGACGACGGCACCCTCGTGGGTGACCCCCTTGAGAAAGCCATGCTAACAGCCGTGGACTGGACGCTGACCAAAGGTGAGGAGCTAGCGCCTCGGGCACACTGCCGGCAGCTCTTGGGCCCCTGGATTGGGGGCAGGCTGTACCTCTCAGACCCCCTGCGTGTACAGCTCGGATGGGTGGGCGGGCACAGGCTCGCATCTGACCCGGGGTAGGGCCTCCTTCCCCAGAGCTCCCAGCTCTGACCCCGCCCGGAGCCAGGAGTTCCCACAGACCCCGGGTCCGGAGTTTTGGGGGGAGGGAAGGGGCGGAGTGGGGCAGGGCACGGAGGGGCTGGGCGGGGGCCTGGCTGCCTCTTTGGAGCGAAGGCCCTCAGGACTCGTGCTTATTTGTTTCCAGATGAGAAAGTATTCCCCCGAAGTATTAAAACTCAGGGGCTGAAAATTCACCAGCGCTTTCATTTTGCCAGTGCCCTAAAGCGAATGTCCGTGCTCGCCTCCTACGAGAAGCTCGGCTCCACTGACCTCTGCTACATCGCGGCCGTGAAGGGGGCCCCCGAAACCCTGCACTCCATGGTGAGCCAGGCGCGGCCCGGTGGGGGGAGCGGGGGCGTGGGGCGGTCGGTGACGTCCCCCTGCGTTCCCCGCAGTTCGCCCAGTGCCCGCCAGACTACCACCACATCCACACGGAGATTTCCCGGGAAGGAGCCCGCGTCCTGGCGCTGGGGTACAAGGAGCTGGGGCACCTCACCCACCAGCAGGTAAGGGCCCGGTCTTCCCACCTGCCGGCCCCTGGTCCGCATCGCCGTCCGTCCCCTGTAGCGCCACTATGAGCGGGGCACAATTTCGTCTTCCTCCTCCGCTTCTACCTCTGGGGGCCCCAGGTGGTGCTCAGTCCTCGGTTTCTTCTCTCCTGCAGACCCCACCACCCCGCAGGGGACCCCATCCCACCTCAGAGCCTAAGACTGCTCCCTAGAGAGCCCACGTCACACTCCCTTGGGGAGCACCTGGAGGCACCCTGGGTTCCTTGGCTCCAGCTCAGCTCCGCCCCTGCCCTGCCCGGTCACTTGGTCCCTGCATGGTCCTGGGGCATCCCCAGCCCTCAGTCACACCCCATGTCCCATCAGCTGTAGTCTCTACTCCCACCTGCACCACCAGCCACTGCTTTACCGGCTTCGACCTCGGCCTCATCCGAGTGACTCTTAGCTGCTGCCCCCAGTGGCCCTGATCCTTCCACGGTTTATACCAGGTGCTGCCTCTGTGTTCAGAGCCCCAGTCGAGGCCCATTCCTTCCTGAGCTTGGTCATAGATCACCCCTCAGAGCCACCGCCGTTCCTCTGCCTTCATCTCTCTCACAGTACACAGTGCTCTGATCTCTGTGCTTTTCCTTTTTTTTTCCTAGTTTTTTATTATAGTTGATTTACACTGTTCTGTCAATTTCTGCTGTGCAGCAAAGTGAAACATACATGTGTATACACTCTCTTTCTCATTATCTTCAAGTTTTATCACGATTAAATACAGTTCCCTGTGCTGTACAGCAGGGACCTCACTGCTTATCTACTCTAAAAGTAATGATGGGCATCTGTCGATCCTAAACTCTATCCCCAGCCCTTCCCTCTCCCCCTTGGCAACCACAAGTCTGCCATCCACGTCTGCGAGTCTGTTTCTGTGCTGTAGATGGGTTTGTTTGTGCCATGTTTTAGATTCCACATATAAGTGATATCATACAGTATCTTTTTCTGACTTACTCCACTTAGTATGAGAATCTCTAGTTGCACTCACGTTGCTGTAAGTGGCATGATTTTGTTCTTTTTTTTATGGTTGAGCAGTATTCAATTGTGTATACACACCACATCTTCCTAACCCCTTCAGCTGTCGATGGATATTTAGGTTGTTTTCATGTTTTAGCTTTTGTGAACAGAGCTGCATTGAACATAGGGGTGCTTTTATCTTTTTGTCGCTTTCTTTTTTTTTTTTTCTTTTACCTTTTAGGGCCGTACCTGCAGCGTATGGAGGTTCCCGGGCTAAGGGTCAAATCCGAACTGCAGCTGCCAGCCTACACCACAGCTCATAGCAACGCCAGATCCTTAAACCCACTGAGCGAGGCCAGAGATGGAACCTGCATCCTCATGGATACTAGTCAGGTTCGTTACTGCTGAGCCACAATGGGAACTCCTGAATGAAGGTTTTGCCTGGATATATGCCCAGGAGTGGGATTGCTGGATCATATGACAGTTCTGTATTTAGTTTTCTGAGGAACCTCCATGCTGTTTTCCGTAGTGGTTGTACCAATTTACATTCCCACCAACAGTATAGGAGGGTTCCCTTTTCTCCACACCCTCTCCAGCACCGTAGACCTATTAATGGTAGTTATTCTGACCAGTATGAGATGATATCTCATTGTAGTTTTTATTTGCATTTCTCTAATAATGAGCAGTGTTGAGATTTTTTTTTTATTCGTTTATTTATTTTTTTGCTATTTTAGGGCTGCACCTGCAGCATTTGGAGGTTCCCAGGCTAGGGCTCAAATCAGAGCTACAGCTGCCGGCCTGCGCCACAGCCACAGCCACAGCAACGCTGGATCCTTAACCCACTGAGCAAGGCCAGGAATCGAACCCACATTCTCATGGATTCTAGTCGGGTTCGTTAACCATTGAGCCATGAAGGGAACTCCATGATGTTGAGCATTTTTTCATGTACCTGTTGGCCATCCATGTGTCTTCTTTGAAGAAATATCTGTTTAGGTCTTCTGCCCATTTTTCAACTGGGTCTTTTGTTTTTTTTGCTGTTGAGTTGCATGAGTTGTTTGCGCATTTTGAAGATGCAGCCCTTGTCAGTTACATCGTTTGCAGCTATTTTCCTCCCATTCCGTAGGTTGCCTTTTCATTTTTTGATTTCTGCGATTTTCTCTGTTACCTGTCTCCTCCAGTAGAAGGCAGGCTCCACGAGGGCAGAGAATTTTTTCGGGTTTTGGTACGAGGTAGAGAGGGTAGCTCATGCTTGGTGGTTTCAAAGCAGAGCCCCAACTTTGCTGTCCTAGAGGCTGAGTCGCAGGGGATGTGTGCCCCGCTGTTGTCCACACTAGGGAGCAGAGGCGCCGTTGACGGGCCAGGACCACCCGGCCGCTGCTGAGTCCCTCTGCCACCAGAGTTTCTGTCACCCTGTCCACACCTCTCACCTCCGACCCTCGAGTGTCCCTCCTGCAAGGATGGGGCCTTCTCTGACCTCCCCACCCCCAGCACGTTTACAGAACTTGGGAAATGAGGGAGGGGAGGGACAGGTCACGGAGGCACTGCTGTGTCCATCCTCAGGCCCGGGAGGTCAAGCGAGAGGCCCTAGAGTGCAACCTCAAGTTCGTCGGCTTCATCGTGGTCTCCTGCCCGCTCAAGGCTGACTCCAAGGCCGTGATCCGTGAGATCCAGAATGCCTCCCATCGGGTACGGCCGCTGGACCCCTCCCCGCCAGGCCCCGTGGGTGGGCAGTCTTGGCTGCTCCTTACAGAGACGGGGCTGTGTCAGTAGAGGACAGTTCCCTCCTCAGAGGGGCACTCGAGGGTGGGTATCCAGGTCTCGGAAGCCAAGATCCCATGGATTTTGGTCGCGTTCCACCATGGCTTGGGCGCTCAAGCTGTCCCGGCCTGAGGCTGCCCTGGGACCCAACCTGGGCCCACCTTTCTCCCATCCCTTTTGGGGCCTCCAGCATCCCTGGGAGATGAGGGCTATTCCCCTGGTCCACCCCACCTTAGAAAAAAGCTGAGGCTGGTTTGGAGAATATGGAGACAACACCCAGACAAGCCATGTCCCAGTGGCTTTGCTCTCTCGGTTCTGGTGGTTTGTGTCTCCCAGTTTGGGACTCAGGGTGCAGTTGAGGGTGCCAGAGGAGAGCCAGCAGCGTCAGGACGGTGACATGGTTAGTCCTCACCTGGCCCTCAGCGGTCAGGGTCACCTTCCCATCACGAGGCTCTGAGCCAAGAAGCTAGAGCATGTTGTCGAACCCGTCCCCAATAGAGCATGCACCAAGCCAAAAGGGTGCACGCCAGGGACTGGTTCTTAGTTTGCATTTCAAGGGCAGGCTGTGTCATTTGCAGAAAACACGACCAGAAAGGGCAGGTTATGGGCCCTGGAAGCCCAGTCCCTATGAAGGGGGCTAAGACCTCCCTCTGTGGCCTTTCTTGGAGGAGACTTGGTCCCCGGGTCTCCAGGATGGAGTTCTGGCCCACTGAGCCTCCACCCTTTTCCCAGGTGGTCATGATCACCGGCGACAACCCGCTCACCGCCTGCCACGTGGCTCAGGAGCTGCACTTCATTGAAAAGGCTCACACGCTGATCCTGCAGCCTCCCACGGAGAAAGGTGAGGCCCCATGCGATCATGGGCTCCAGGGTCCCTGAGTCCCAAGAACAGCTCCTGTTGTGTGGCTCACCTCTGTGCCAGGCCTGAGTGAGCACACCCAGTGTCATCCAGTACCTGGGACACAGGCCTGTGGCTCACAGCCCCGCCCACGCGCACACTTGGACCGTGTCGCCAAGGAGCTCCATACCCGCCCCGAGCAGCAGCATGGGGGTGGTCACTGGTTCCAGGACCAGCAACGATTTATAACCTTAAGGTGATTGGTTGTGGTCACAGCAGCCCTCGTTTCGTATCCTCCCACCCAGCTTAGGCCCGGCTGGCCACCTGTGCACGACCGGCGCTCCCCTCCTGAGCAAGCACAAGGGCTGCCGGTGCTTATGTTTGGCATGGCAAGACTGGAGGCAGAGGGCTTGGACTGCAGTACCACATTGGTCCCTTTGCCCAAGCGAAAGGGCTTGCCATCCCCACACCAAATAGGAGGGAGCCAGCCAAGTCAGCTGTTGGGGCCCCTGCTGTACAGACCAGGAGACAGAAAAGTGAACCCATCTACCTGGATCACTTGGAGACACTGTAGCTAAGGCGTAGAACTCAGATGTCCTGATTCCTGAGCTCATGGTCTCTGGCCCCTCGCTGAGTAACCAAACTGGTCGCAAGCGGTGCCTTAGAATCGTACCAGTCAAGGCGCGAATGCAGCCCCAGCGCCACCGACTGGTGAGGTGGAGTCTGTCAGATGCCTTAGGATCCAGGGCCTAAGGTCTCTGTCCCAGAGCCTGGGCATTGGTGGCAAGTAAACCAGAGGCGGCTGCCAAGACTGTTGACTGGCAAGCCAAGCTGCTCTAGCAAAACAGCCACAACAAAAGCCAGGTGGAGACTTGGCTTTCCCTCCGGGCCGAGACAGCTCAGGGCAAGCTGTCCAGTGCCCAGGGGGCCGATGGGCTGCCCTCAGCTGTCCTCAGCACTCCGCAGCCGCGCCAGCAGCTAGGAAGGCCAAGTTGGTAGCAAGCAGTGTCTGGCCTGAGGAAGTGACTCAGGGGGCCCTAGCCCCGGGAAAGCAGAGTTTTACGCAGCCACCCCGGGGTGGAGGATTTATCAGGTGTGGGGTTTGGGGGGAGCGAGGCTGCTTCTGAGATCAGGCTGCCTGGGTTTGAGTCTGGCCCCGTCAGGTGGTCACAGGCCAATGGGTCAGACCCTGGGTTTTCAGATCCTTTGTCTGCATCAGAGGGTTCTGTAGCTGATCTGTGAGGTGCCCAGGGCCTGGGGTGCAGTTTAGCGAAGACCTGTTTTGGGAGGATCAGCCAAGACGGTGTTTCAGAAAGGAGAGACTCAGACCCGCACGTGGGGTCCCAGTGAGGGAGTCGACGTGAGCAGCCGAGCCCCCATGCCTGACCCCGGGCGCCGGCCATGCAGGTCTCCCGTGTGAGTGGCGCTCCATCGACGGCAGTGTCACGCTACCCCTGGCCGCGGGCTCCCCGAAGGCACTGGCCCTGGAGCATGCGCTGTGCCTCACGGGCGACGGCCTGGCCCACCTGCAGGCCGAGGACCCCCAGCTGCTGCTTCGCCTCATCCCCTACGTGCAGGTGTTCGCCCGAGTGGCCCCCAAACAGAAGGTGGGTGCGGGGTGGGGGTGGGGGTGGCAGAGGGCAGGTGGGGCCCTGGGGACAGCATACGCCCTCACTGGGCCCGTCTCTGCCCAAACAGGAGTTTGTCATCACCAGCCTGAAGGAGCTGGGCTACGTGACCCTCATGTGTGGGGATGGCACCAATGACGTGGGTGCCCTGAAGCACGCAGACGTGGGTGAGCCCCTGGGCTTGGGAGCGGTGACTGCCAACACCCGCTTGGCATCAGGGACATATCCGCAAGCAAGTTCTGTGAGGAGGCAATAGTGAGGGGCCGGAGCAGGGGCTGCTGGGGTTGGGGATCCGAAGGGCTACAAGGCCCGAAGGGAAACACGTGTCTAAGGACCTCTGGGAGGACGGGGAGCCCTGTTTTAGGGAAATCCGTTGGCTTTTGATCTTTTATACGCTTTATTTGGGTTTGAGGGTTTTGTCATTTTTTCTAAGTGGTTTGTATAAAGTAAGACGTGCTGGGGAGGTGCTCCTTCAGGTGGGTGGGCAGGTGAAGTGGGGCCCTGCACCGGCTCTGCAGGCTGCATTGAGCAGACACCGCTCCATGCTGTGTGCTGGGCCTCAGGGACCCAGGGGTGCCTGCGGTGGTAGGCTCCTCTGGCTCC
>PVHT021183506.1:5307368-5389445 GCA_004024745.2 Catagonus wagneri | reverse complement strand
GATCCTCAGCATCCTTCTATACCAGCCACCCTCCCCCTTCCCCCAGAACCACATGCCACTGCAGTATATCTACACCCTGTTTCTGGAGCACGACCTCAGCCTGGGAGCCCTGGCCATGGAGACAGTGGCCCAGCAGAAGAGAGACTACTATCAGGTGTGGGAGCCCTTCGTCTGTCACTCCATCCACCACCTGTCCATTACCACCATTTTGCAAATGAGGAAGCCAAGACCCAGAGGTGCTGAGGAACTTGTTCGAGGTTACCCAGCCAGAGATTCAAACCAGGCTTCCTGTACAATTGCAAAATTATACCTTTGATGGGAGTTCCCGTCGTGGCGCAGCGGAAACGAATCCGACTAGGAAACTTGGGGTTGTGGGTTCGATCCCTGGCCTTGCTCAGTGGGTTAAGGATCTGGCGTTGCCGTGAGCTGTGGTGTAGGTTGCAGACATGGCTCGGATCCCGCATTGCTGTCGCTGTGGTGTAGGCCAGCAGCTCTGAGCTCTGATTAGACTCCTAGCCTGGGAACCTCCATATGCCACAGATGCGGCCCTAAAAAAACAAATAGCCAAAAAACAAAAGAAAAAAGTATATACCTTTGATGGCCTGTGGGCCATGGGCCAAGGTGTTGAGTACTCCCAGGAACAGTGCTTTGGCATCTCGGTCCAGGCACAAAGGATGAGGTGGCCAATGAGACTCTGTGGAACCACCAGAGTGGGGGAGGGCAGATTTGGGCGAGAGGACCCAGGAGAGACAGCTCGGGCCCAGAGAAGGGTCCAGAGGATGAAAAATGCATTGCCCCAGTGAATGGAAAGACCTAATGACTCGGAGGCAACATCTCAATTTCTGTCCCAGCCCCTGGCTGCCAAACGGACTGAGATCGAGAAGTGGAGGAAGGAGTTCAAGGAGCAATGGATGAAAGAGCAGAAGCGGATGGTAAGGCTGGTGGCGGGTGGGGCGGACTGGGGGAGGAGATGAAGAAGCAAGGACCGGGTCTCTCCTCCGTCCCCAGAACGAGGCAGTGCAGGCGCTGCGGCGGGCCCAGCTCCAGTACGTGCAGCGCAGCGAGGACCTGAGGGTGCGCTCCCAGGTGTCCCCCGAAGACCCGGCCCCTCAGGCCTCACCGGCTCTCAACAAGCAGCAGGAGCGGCGGCGGCGCTCGAGAGAAGAGGCCCAGGCCAAGGTGGGGGACCCTGCCCTGTGCCCGCAGTGCTTCGACGCCCCCCCTCCCCGGCCACACCATCTCGCCCACATACTCTCCCTGCTCTGGTTTCTCCAGGCCCAGGAGGCTGAGGCGCTGTACCAGGCCTGTGTCCGCGAGGCCAATGCAAGGCAGCAGGACCTGGAGGCCGCCAAGCACCGGATCGTGTCACACGTGCGCAAGCTGGTGCTGCAAGGGGACGAAGTGCTGAGGCGGGTGAGACCCTAACCCAAAGGCTGCCCAACACCGTCAGTCACCACCACGAGGCGCCCCCTACTCCTAAACAGCCTCTAGGGCTCCAGGACCCACCTCCTCTCCCTGGACAGCCAGTTCCCGCCCGCAGACCCCCACTGAACCTTCTCCTCAGCCCCCTTCCAGAGGTTTGTGTCCCCAGGATAACCCACACTGGTTCTGACCACACCCCCGACTCCAGGGAGTGCTCTTGTCCCTAAGCCGCCCCCCACTGCCCAGCCGCCCCAAAGCCTGGACCACGCCCCCAAGTCTGGACCACGCCCCCAAGCCTGGACCACGCCGGTATAGCTCAGGGTCAGGCCCCGCCCCGGGCTCCCAGGCTCCGCCCCTCACGTACGGTCTCCGCCCCACAGGTGACCCTAGGATTGTTCCGGCTTCGAGAGGCTCAGGCCGAGCGTGGCCCCCGCGCCTTCGCTGCCCTGGCCGAGTGTTGTGCGCCCTTCGAGCCTGGCCAGCGATATCAGGAGTTCGTGCGGACGTTGGGGCCCAACACCCCGCCACCACCACCAGCAGCCTTCTCGTTCCAGGAATTCTCCTACAGGTGGATCCCCAGGAGCCAAGCTGTTGGCACCATGGGGCTGAGTCTTGGGGGATGAAAGAAAGAACTCAAAGCCTCAGGACTTAAACGTTTAGTACCAAAAGCTCTCATTTGGGCCGAGCTGTCCCACTCTTGCGGGGCTTGGGAATTTGAAGTTACTGCACTGGGGGCCACGTGCTCTTGGGCATAAGGGCTCCGCAGATCCAAGTACTCAAAGTTGGATCCTGGATGAGACGAGATGTTATCCCAGGTCAGTTTCCTGATTATCAGAGCCCTCCAACATCTCCTTTCAGTTCCCCTCTGGACACAAGAAAGAAGTCTTCTGACCCCCCACCTCCAAGGCTGGATGAGACTGCAACTGATCCAGGCCCTTGGGAGGACACCGGTACAGGCTGGCAAGGTAAGCGCAGTGAGGGCCAGGCGGGATTCGTGCTAGGACCAGAGGCCGTACCTAAGCGGACTGTCCCCTCCTAGGAACTCTGGGCCCCACCCTGGGCAGTGATGTGGACAGCGTGGGCGGCAGCAGCGAATCTCGGTCCCTGGACTCTCCCACTTCCAGCCCAGGTGGGACCGTTCTCCAGCCCCTGGCCAAACTCCCATCCTCAATCTCAAACCCATTCTTTGACCTCTGACCTACCCCACACCCCAGACCTATTTTCTCAACTGGCTCATTCTCTTGATTCAGCTTCCGAACCAGCCCCCAGGCTGCTGACCCATTCCTCAACCCCTAACCCCGGACCTGTCTGACCACCCTCCTGACCTCTGACCCCAGGTCACCTGCGGGTGGTTTGGGAAGGCTGAAGACTAGAAATGTCTCCTTAGCCTTGGAGCCCCCCCATTACCTCTGTGACCCCCGACCTCTGTGACCCTCTGACTCCAGGCTCTGGCACAAGGCGGCTGATGAAGGCCTCGTCCATAGGCACAGAATCTTCGGATGACTTTGAGGAGCGAGACCCCGGTGAGGCTAGAAGCAGGTGGGGGTGGGGTGAGGATGGACTAGACACCCCTGACCCTGTCTCCCTACAGACCTGGGAGATGGGCTGGAGAATGGACCGGGCACCCCCTTCAAGAAATGGACACTTTCCAGTGCGGCCCAGACCCACCGGCTGCGGCGGCTGCGGGGCCCAGCCAAGTGCCGGGAGTGTGAAGCTTTTATGGTCAGCGGGACTGAATGCGAGGAGGTATGGCCTGAGTTAATGACCTAATGACCTCTGCTGACCCCTCTGACCCCAGGCACCTCCCTAACCTGAGGTCCCTACGTTTTTCCACCCCCGGGACCTGCCCTGATCTGATCACCTCCTACGAGCCCCCTGCTCCCTGAGGATTCCTATGAGCTTCTCTTCCCCCACTGACGCCCATGAGCTCCCTGACCCTGTGACCTTCCCCTCAGTGCTTTCTGACCTGCCACAAGCGCTGCCTCGAGACTCTACTGATCCTCTGCGGACACAGGCGGCTCCCAGCCCGCACCCCCATCTTTGGGGTCAACTTCCTGCAAGTGCCCAGGGACTTCCCGGAGGAGGTACCCTTTGTCATCACCAGGTGCACGGCCGAGATAGAACAGCGCGCCCTGGGTGTGCAGGTGCTGCCTTGACCCTTGACCCCCGACCATCCCCAGTAGTGACCCAGCCCTCCCTATGGCTGGATTGCAAGCCAGGTGCCCGTTTCCCACCCTGCCCTGCAGGGCATTTATCGAGTCAGCGGGTCCCGGGTCCGAGTGGAACGGCTGTGCCAGGCTTTTGAGAATGGCCGAGCGTTGGTTGACCTGTCGGGGAACTCGCCTCATGACATCTCTGGTGTTCTCAAGCGATTCCTCCAGGAGGTGGGTGCTCAGCGGCTCAGGTGTCAGGGGCCGGGTGGGCTCAGGCTGAGGACCCTCTGCAGCCCACCCACGCCCATGTCCCCCCTGCCATTCCGCCCCCAGCTCACTGACCCCGTGGTCCCCTTCCACCTCTACGACGCCTTCATCTCTCTGGCTAAGACCCTGCATGCAGACCCTGGGCACGACCCCGGGACCCCCAGCCCCAGCCCTGAGGTTATCTGCTCGCTGAAGACCCTCTTGGTGCAGCTGCCTGACTCTAACTACAACACCCTGCGGCACCTGGTGGCCCATCTGTTCAGGTGTGCACTGTCCTTGACTTTGACTTGTGACTTCTGATCTGGGGCACAGATCCGTGACCCCTCCCCCCTTCCCCGGACATCTGACCGCTGACTCCTGACACCGATTTCTGATCTTTGCATGTGTTTTCTGATTTCCGAAACTTAATAGATGACTCTTGACTTTGGGCGCTGACCCCTGACCCCCATCGCCAGGCACGTGGCTACCGGTCACAAACAATGACTGGGACCACTTACCCGCGACGTGCGGGTCCTACCAGATGACCAGTCACCATTCACTCTTGTACCCTAACCTTTCTCTTCGCACTGTCCCCAGGGTGGCTGCACAGTTTGAAGAGAACAAGATGTCTGCCAACAACCTGGGCATTGTGTTTGGGCCGACACTGCTGCGGCTACCGGATGGCCCAGGAGCGGCCTGTGCCGGCCCTGTCACCTGCCTGCTGGACTCCGGGCACCAGGCCCAGCTTATCGAGCTCCTCATTGTGCACTATGAAAAGATCTTCGGGATTGACGAGCTCCCCCTGGCCGCCAAGCCCCTGCCCCGAGACCCCAGCCCACCTCCTGGAACCCTCCCAACCAACCCTCAGCCTCCACACCCACAGCTTGCCCTGGACGCCCTGCCCCTATCCCTAGCCTCGGACCCCAACCCAGCCCCCAGCCCCCTTAGCGCCCTGGAGGAGCATCCTGAGGCCACACTCCCAGAGGTAGGAACCCGCTGGGCCCGTAGACATGGGGGGACCATCTCTCGCTCTAATCCTCTCACTCTCTCTCCTGTCTCCCTTCCTTCCTTTCCCTCTTAAATGTTCTATTTCACCCCCTCCCTCCTTTCTTCGTTGACTCTGCACTCATTCTGAAAAGAAAAGTAAGGAATGCACCAGGGGGAAATGATGGAGTAACAGCGGGGTGCAGGGAGTTCCCATCGTGGCTCAGTAGTTAACGAATCCGACTAGGAGCCAAGAGGTTGCGGGTTCGATCCCTGGCCTTGCTCAGTGGGTTAAGCCGTGGGCTGTGGTGTAGGTTGCAGACGCGGCTAGGATCCCGTGTTGCTGTGGCTGTGGCGAAGGCCGGCGGCTACAGCTCCTGTTAGACCCCTAGCCTGGGAACCTCCATATGCCACGAGTGCAGCCCAAATAAGGCAAAAAGACAAAAAAAAAAAAAAAAAAAACAGGGTGCAGCGTCACAGAGATGCTAACATGAGTACCGTTCAGTTCTTCAATGGAATGTCTACCGCATCCCTTCTATGTGTCAAGCATTGTTCTAGGCATGACAGATACACCAGTGAGCAAAATATGCAAAGACCCCATCCTCTCGGTTGCCTGCATTCTAGTGGGGAAGAAACCAACCACAGACAAGAAATATGATACAATGTCAGTTATACAAGGATGTTACAAGGTGATGACTATTCGGGGAGAAAAGAAAAGAGTAGCGTAAAGTAAGGGACATTGAAGCCACCAAGGTGAGAGGCAGTGGGCAGTTTGATGCTATGCGTGGGTCTCGTGGAGAAGACGGGTTTGAGCAAGAACTGGAAGAAGAGGAGGGGAGGGTAAGCCAGGTGGAGATCAGGAAAAGGGTGTTCCAGGCAGAGGAAACGGCCAATACAAAGCCTCTGAGGTTAGATCATGTCTGGTGTGTTCAGGGCACAGCTCCGCACTGTAACGAATAAATGAGGGGAAGGTGGTTGGGAGAAAGGCCAAGGAGGTGTGTACGAGCCTTCATTTACTTCATGCCTACAATGCACAGGTACTTGCTAAGTCAGCGCCCTGAGAGGTTAATACTGTTAGGAAAACCATTTATAAATGAGACTTCTGTGGGAGGCTTCCTGCTACAGGCATCATTCCTAAAAGCTTGGATCTCCCATACAGCACCCCAAAGTGGGAAAGGGGCTTCCGGTGAGGTGTGGGACTCTTGAGAACTAGAATACCTCAGAAACTGCTCAGGACACAGAGAAAGAATTCCAAAGGATAAACTAAAAGATAAGCTAGAGGAGTTCCCATTGTGGCTCAGTGGTTAACGAATCTGACTAGGAACCATGAGGTTGCAGGTTCGATCCCTGACCTCACTCAGTGGGTTAAGGATCCGGCGTTGCTGTGACCCCGTGGTGTAGGTCGCAGATGTGGCTCGGACCCCGCGTTTCTCTGGCTGTGGCTGTGGCGAAGGCCGGCGGCTACAGCTCCTGTTAGACCCCTAGCCTGGGAACCTCCATATGCCGCGGGTGCGGCCCTAGAAAAAAGACAGAAAGACCAAAAAAAAAAAAAAGAAAAGAAGGATGGGGACCAGTGGTTCACCTCTTCCTAATACCGAGATGGCGGTCACTTTCCAGGCTGACCCTCTGCTGAACAAAGTCATCCGTGCCCTCACCGAGCCCACAGTTGAGGTTAATGACACCGCTTGTCGCGGGGTGGGGAGCAATACACTTCTCAGGGGCATCATCTCTCCTAGATACCAAAACTGCAAAGGAACTTTCGCATGTCCGAGAGTACTGAAGAACTGACATTTTATTGCTGGCGGTCTCATTCTTGGGTCTCTCCCTGCAGATGCCAACTTTGCAGTGTGATCAGGGAGAGGAAGTAGCCCGAGACACCAAAAAAGAGGGAGGGGAAGGTGAGTGTGTTGGGGGGTAGCCCAGGGGTGCTGGGGTTGCCCCTCCCCTGGGGTAGTTTGGCTGAGTGATGACCACAGGGTAAGGGGCATCCGGAGGACTTAGGGGTGCTCAGCATTGACCGCTCCATCCTACAGAGTCTAGCCAAGGTCCCGAGGACTTATCCCTGGGGACACAGTCCCGGGGCCACTTCAGCCGCCAGCCAGTGAAGTATCCCCGGGGGGGCGTGCGGCCTGTCACCCACCAGCTGTCGGGCTTGGCCCTGGTGGCTTCCAAATTGTGCGAGGAGACCCCTGTCACATCAGTGCCCCAAGGGAGCTTGCGGAGACGAGGACCCGGCCCTACGGCCACCTCCCGTGAAGGCAGCCCTCTTCGGCGCACCCCGCTACCCAAGCATTTTGAGATCACCCAGGAGACAGCCCGGCTACTCTCCAAGCTGCACAGTGAGTCCGCGCCCAAGGCCACCTGCTGCCCAGACCCCCAACCCGAGGAGGCCGAGGACCATCTCTGACCATCCCAGCACTTTGGCCAAGAAGCCCAGGACTGAGAAGACAGACCAGGAATTCAGTGTCGGGCTGTCCAGAGAGTTCCTCTGGGGAAGGACCACACGGCCTGGGGGAGAACTAAAACCCTTTTGGGGGCAATGTCACTAGACACAGGTCAGTGTCAAGCATCAGGGCCACTCAGGTTCAGAGGTCATTCAGGTTCAACACTCAGGGTCAGTACAGGTCGTGAGACCCCTGAGGTCCACCCAAGTCTCTGACCCCCGGGACGGAGGGGCTTTTCGCTCCTTTGGTTGTGGCCACCCCCCCATCTCTTGTGTCTTCATTAGCTGACCCCAAGTGACCAGTTCCTGCAGAGAACCCAGACTCAACCCACTCGCAGGAATCCTGGTAGTCCCTGGGTTCCTGTGGCCTCGGAATAAACTGTGTCCTTTATACCCTTGAGTGTCTTTCTTTGCCAGAGGAGGGTGACAAGAGAGAGAGGTCGGTGAGGGCAGCATCTGAACGCCCCATTTACCCACCAGGGAAAACAAACCCCCCACTCTTTCATTTCAGAACACTCTCGAGCACCTCTCCAGGCAGTAGAGGCTGGTCTTGGGCACCTGGTGAGTCACACTGGGCCAGCCCTCCAGGAGTTCTGTGTCCCCATAATCAAACAAATACAACAAAGTGCAGATAACCGGGACAATAGGGCTGTGTGCTCTGGGGCCGTGGGAGTCCAGGGCCGCCACAGGCGTGGGCCGAGCAGAGGACAGCACTGCCGGGGGCGGAATTTCCAGAAACTCGAGTGCGGGCCGCACGGTCAGCTGAGGCCAGAGAGGTCCGCGGGCCAAGGGAGGCTGAGGCCTGCGAGAGCTCCGAGCCGGCGAAGCCGAGGCGGGGCTGGGGTCCGGGCGGTGGGAGCCGGGTCGGATCAGGGCGTGGCTTGGAACTCGGCGACGGATTGGACGCGAGGGAGCCGGCGGGGTGGGGCCGGGGCGGGGGCGCGGACCCTGAGACCACCCGGAGGTGGGCCCCGGCGGCATCAGGTCTACGGCGGGAATTCTCGGGCCGCGAGTGACACAGCCCCGCCAAGGCCCCCAAACTGTGGGCGCGTGAGGTGTGCCGGGACTGGGGGTGGGGGTCCCGCGCCGGAAGTGGAGAGGGGCGGCCGAGGGGCCGCGAAGTCGAGAGGAAATGAGGGATCTGCGGTTCCGGGAGACCCTGTCCTCGCGGCGCCGCGGAAGCTGGGCTGCCCCAGGTGGTGGGGACAGGGCGGGGCTCGCCCAGGTGGTGGGGGCGGGGCACGGCGGCGGGGGCGGGGCGCCGGGACCCCGCCTCCCGCGCTCTTTTGGTCTCTAGTGCCCGGCGCGCCCAGATTGTCCTTTGCTCCCGCCGTGGGCTCCCGGCCATGGGTCTCGGGCTCGAGGCCGCCCCATCTGCGGCGTGACGGGCGGCCCAGGTGAGGCCGGCACGGACCGGGGAGGGAGGGCGCGGGGACCCGGGAGGGCGCGGCACGTGCCTGCGGGCCTGGGAGCCGCCCCCTCTTCTCCCTACTGCTCCTCCCCCCAGCCTGGGGGCTACGGGTCGCCTTCCCTGACGTCCCCTTTGGTCCCAGAGGCCACCAGGGTCCCACCCGGAACGGCCCGGTGTCCCGCCCGCTTGGGGAACACGCGCGCCCAAAACTGCCGGCCAAGTTATGGGGCTGCCTTACTGCCTCATCTAACTGCTCCGGTCACCTCCACGCCCCAGCACCGATCGCCTTGCAAGGTCCTAGCAGTGGCCCCACCCTGTGCACACACGCCTCCTGGGCTTTGCTCCCTGCACTAATCCCAGCACCAAACTGACCCGCCCTTGCCTACTTTCACAGCTCACGCCCCTTTGTCCTACCTTAATTTCTCCCGCCCCCAACACAGATTGTTTACAGATTGGCACCGCGTGGGCAAATGAGTTTTGTTTTGCTTCTTTAATTAAAAAGCCAAAACAGGAGTTCCCATCCTGGCGCAGTGAAAATGAATCTAACTAGGAACCATGAGGTTGCGGGTTCGATCCCTGTCCTCGCTTGGTGGGTTAAGGATCTGGCATTGCCATGAGCTGTGGTGTAGGTCTCAGATGCGGCTCAGATCTGGCGTGGCTGTGGCTGTGGCCGTGGCCGTGGCGTAGGCCGGCAGCTGCAGCTCACATTAGACTCCTAGCCTGGAAACCTCCAAATGCCACGGGTGTGGCCCTAAAAAACGACAAAAGCCAACAAAAAGGCAAAAACAGCCCGTCATTTGATTTGGGATATATCTTTATAAGAGTCTTAGTAATTAGGCGAGAGCTGTCCCACCTCACCCCCCCAACTGATGGAGCTTGCTTTTCCAGATCACCCTGGTTCCCATCACTGCCACTTTGCCCTGAAGGATCTGAGTTTGAGACCCTTGACCTTCCTGTCCTAACTCTCCTTCTGACCGCTCTTCCCTCCTGGGTGCTTCCAACAAAGACTGCCTGTACCGACCTTGCTCTCTCTGCCCCCAGATGGTCACCATGGACCAGTGCTACTACAACGAAACCATCGGCTTCTTCTACAACAACAGTGGCAAGGAACTCAGCTCCCACTGGCGGCCTAAAGATGTGGTTGTGGTGGCGCTGGGGCTCACCGTCAGTGTGCTGGTTCTGCTCACCAACCTGCTAGTCATCGCAGCCATCGCTTCCAACCGCCGTTTCCACCAGCCTATTTACTACTTGCTGGGAAACCTGGCCGCAGCCGACCTCTTTGCGGGGGTAGCTTACCTGTTCCTCATGTTCCACACAGGCCCACGCACAGCCCGGCTCTCGCTTCAGGGCTGGTTCCTGCGGCAGGGCCTGTTGGATACGAGCCTGACGGCGTCTGTGGCTACACTTCTGGCCATTGCTGTGGAGCGGCACCGAAGTGTGATGGCTGTACAGCTGCACAGCCGCCTGCCCCGAGGCCGGGTCGTCATGCTTATCGTGGGCGTGTGGGTGGCTGCGCTGGGCCTAGGGCTGCTGCCTGCCCACTCCTGGCACTGCCTCTGCGCCCTGGACCGCTGCTCACGCATGGCCCCCCTGCTCAGCCGCTCCTACCTGGCCGTCTGGGCCCTGTCCAGCTTGCTCGTCTTCCTGCTCATGGTGGCCGTCTACACCCGCATATTCTTCTATGTGAGGCGAAGGGTGCAGCGCATGGCAGAGCATGTCAGCTGCCACCCCCGCTACCGTGAAACCACACTCAGCCTGGTCAAGACTGTTGTCATCATCCTGGGTAAGTGGCACCCCGCTTCCCCCCAACTCCTGCAAGACCTCACAGAGCCTAACAGGAGGGGATAAATTGGGTGAGGGATGTTCTCCAAGGAGGTGATACCTAAGCAGAGACCTGAATGCTGGGGAAGGGAAGAGTTCCAGGCAGAGGCAAAAAGGTGAGAGCCCCCCAAACAGGACCAGCCCAGCACCTCCAAAGAGGGGAGAAGCCCACGTGACTAGTCTTCAGCGCGGCCTCGAAGGGCACAGACAGAACTCAGATTTTGTTCTGAGTTCCACGGGAAGCCATTAAGAGTTCTCAGCCAGGAGTAATGGGGTCAGTCTGGCTGGGGAGGCACACCCACCACCCTCCAGAGACAAAGAACAGCTCTTTCCAACCGTTCCTGTAAGCCCACCAGCTAGGAGTTCTCGTCGTGGCTCAGTGGTTAACGAATCCGACTAAGAACCATGAGGTTGCGGGTTCAATCCCTGGCCTTGCTCAGTGGCTTAAGGATCCGGCGTTGCCATGAGCTGTGGTGTAGGTTGCAGACGCGGCTCGGATCCCGCGTTGCTGTGGCTGTGGTGTAGGCCGGCAGCTACAGCTCCTGTTAGACCCCTAGCCTGGGAACCTCCATATGCCGCAGGTGCGGCTCTAGATAAAATGCAAAAAGACAAAAAAAATAATAATAATAAGCCCACCAACTAAAGGGCTGGTCCCATGGTGACATGCTTCCCCCCAGAGAAGAAATCTCCATGTAGAAACATCCAGGGTCCAGCATGGATGGCACTGGTCCACCACGTACCAGTCAGGAAAGGTGTCCTTCTGGCAGACAAATCAGAGAAAGACTTCCCCTCTTAGTTCTGCCCCATCCGTCTGCAGAGGAAGCAAGACAGGCAGCTCTTCCCTGCAAACTGCACAGCTGTCGCCCCAGCTCTGTAGCCTCCCCCTCCCCCGCCACGGCGCCCCCAGCTCTGAGCTGTTGCAACAGCTGGCCCTGCTCATGTCAGGATCCCTCCCACAGGAGCGTTCGTCATCTGCTGGACGCCCGGCCAGGTCGTGCTGCTCCTGGATGGTCTGGGCTGCAAGTCTTGCAACGTCTTGGCTGTGGAGAAGTATTTCCTGCTCTTAGCGGAGGCCAACTCACTGGTCAACGCTGTGGTGTACTCGTGCCGCGATGCCGAGATGCGCCGCACCTTCCGCCGCCTCCTGTGCTGTCTGTGCCTCCGCCGGCCTGACGACAAGTCTGCGCGCTACGCAGCCTCCACCCGGACAGGCACGAGCACGCGCATCATGCTTCCTGAGAATGGCCATCCCCTGATGGACTCCACCCTTTAGCTAACCTTGGACCTCGGCGGGATAGAGCAAATGCCAGATCGCTGCCCCTGGCTACTTGTGGCTGCGCCTGGCTCTACCCAATCTGCGGGCCAGACTTAAAGGCAGACGCTGAGTCTGACGTGGCACGAAACCACTGCCTGTCCTACCCAGGCACACAGCTGGGCCTGTCTTAGGGCCTAGGGATTGGGGTCATGTAAGCACCCGGGAAAGAGTTGAATGGGTGCAGGAATCTGGCCCTTCAGTCATCTCAGGTTGTAGGGCTTTTTCACAGACACTTTTCTGTTTTTATCGCACATCCCTGGTAAACCCTATGGACCGCAACAGGGTAACACGGATGGACTATGGGTACCCATCTGCCCGAGGCTGATGGTTTAGGGGGCACAGACTGTGGAGTGCTGAGTGTGATCTGGGAAAGGCTCAGGGCCGCTCACAACCTCCAGGGGTCTTGCCTGTCGCCATTAGAATTGAGGAGGTCTCTGAAGAGAGTAAAAGAGTAAATCTTTTTTCTGCTCTGAGGTCTGCAGAGCGTTTTCTGTTGTCAACTTAGTTTTACCGTCCCTGTCCCAGAACTGTTCCCCTCAGGACAGCCTGAGCTGGGATCCTTCAACATGGTATCTTCTTGGTCCAGTTCTCATTTCGCTTTAGTCTCTGCATAGCTGTTTGTCCATCTCTTTTGTTGGAGTCTTGGCATCTGTTCCCTTTTGCCTCTGTCTCCTCCACTTGTTCCCCTGCCTTCATTCTGTCTCCATCCTCTGGAGCCCAGAGTGGTCTCTGGCCCATGTGAACCCTCTCTGTCTTGCCTGCCCCTTTGTCTGAGTGCAGATTGTTAAAGAGTCAGGTCCATCCTATCGCCCGCTCCACCACCGACATTCACACCTGTGGGCTAGGAGCAGTGGGGTCCATGGACCAGAATGTAAGATTTTAGACTTACCATTTCTCGAGCTCCTCCAAAGTGCCTGGCACACTGATAAGTATTTTAGGTGCATTATTTAATCACCACCTGCATCTTCTGGCATAGGTGTTATATATATATTTTCGTGTGACGACAGTGGCTCAGAGAAGTTGAGCTCTGGCTTGTGGTTAACATAGCTTCAAAAGGGCACAGAGATGCATCAAGGGACTAGAGAGGCCCCTGGGGAAAGGACTTAAGTCCAGATTTGGTCACAAGCTCAGCCCGACTTTCTGTACTTCACCGCAAAGTCTCAGATGTGCCAGACCCACGTTGAGTCCCCTCTCAGATGCTTATAGAGGCACTCTGCTAGGCACAGAGTAAATCAGGATCTGAATTTTCTGCTCCTACACCTAGCCAGAATTTGAACCCAGGCCTCCCATTGGAGGCCAAATTCTTAAACTACGAAAGCATGCATTGCCAAAGAATCAGAAACATGTTAGTCTCTCTACATTAAATTGGAGAGAGCCCTATAACGGCTCTATGGGGAGACAAGAATGAACTGGGGTACTAGGATCAAGGTAGGAAGCCTGGCTACTTCGGCCTGCAGCCTGAATCTCCAGAAGAAATGGCCCAGGCCAGCACTTTCCACCACTGGGATGGACACACACCCGTGAAAGACACAGTCCTTGTCTCCATGGAGCTCCGGGCTTGTTGGACAGAAGTATCACTTTGAGTGCCAAGACATCCAACCACTTCCTGTGGGGTGGGAACCCCACTGGTCTTTAAAAGTTAGCTCTGTTTCACCTGCTCTGAGTTGACTGCTCTTGCATCATCTTCCATGCTGTAACCTGCACTTCCCTGGTTTCCTTTGAGATCCTGTCCCATCAGTTTTTTCTTCTGTGTTCTCTCCTCTCCACCAGGTGACTTCAAGTTTTTGTCTCAGATGGTCCCTGAAGCTTTCAACCCCTCCCCCAACCACTATTCTGTGACGGATGCTGAAGTTATCTACTACTTTTCAGGCCTCCTATGTGGTCCTGCACTAGTGGCTGACATTTTGTACAAGATACGGGCTCTCCATGCTCCCCACATGTTTTAGTACTTCGTGTCACTGCGGCCAAGTGTCTGGTTTTCTTTATTAGGGAGCTTACCATGTTGTTCTTAAACTAGCCTACATCACTCATTTCTAAGCCCTTTGGAATGCCCAAATCCAGTCACACCAGTTAGTGTTTGCATTTCCTCTCCCGCAGCAATGGGAAGAATATGGGCCCTGTCTTGAAGGGTTCCCAGGAAGTTGAGGTCCTTTTATGAGCCTGCGTCTGAAGTCTGTCTTCAGAGCAAACAGGCTCTAGGAGGTGAAATTATTTATGCCCAATCTGTTCCTTTTCTCTTGCACAAGAATCCTTCCCTGATGCCGAAAGTCCTAACAACCAGAAACAAAGGCCTGTGAAGATTGTCTGATTTGGGGTATATCAGAGTGTAGGTCATCAGAAAGCGTCCTTCATGTGCTAGTAGAATGCTCTAGAGCAAAAGAAGGAACAAATAAATGAGGTCACTCTTAAGCTGGACTTCGGAAGGTGAACAGAATTGACTTTTGCGGCTGAGAACATGACTCAGTTCTAACCTCCCAGTCATCATCACCATACCTGTTTCCCCCCACCCCACCCCATGGAAAGATGGAACGCCAGGGGCAGGGGAGAGGGAGCTAGGAGGCCAGGAGCCCAAGTGACCCACTTGATGGTACCAAGGCTGAGCAGGTGTCTGGGGCTCAGGGCTTCTGAAGATGAATGAAGGGTGCTGATGGGGCTCTGAGAGGCGTGGGCGGGGCGCGGTCTGAGAGGGAAGGGGTGTCTTGGAGGAAGAGTGGGGTGATCTGAGAAGTTAAGACTCTGAAATGTGTAGGTCCTTGAGGAGTGAGGGACTCTGAGACAGGGCAGCCTGTGAGGAAGAGCTGGGGGAGGGGGGCACCCTGAAAAGTGAGGTTCCCAGGAGTGGGGGCTGTGAGGAGAGTTGAGGGTCTCTGGGATGTCGGGTCTCTCTGGGAAAGGAGGGCTCTAAGGAGGTGCGGGAGTTCTGAGAAATGTCTCTGAGCAGGAATGGTTGCCCTGAGGGAGTATAGGAGGCGGAGATGCGGGAAGTGGGGCGTCCCTGAGGCAGAGCAAAGCCGACGTTGCTCTCTCGGGGTCTGGAGGAAAGTGGGCGTGGAAAGCGCCGTCGCCTCGGCAACCCCCAAAAATGTCCTGGGCGGTTGAGAGGGCTATTAGGGGGCGTGCTCGTGGGCGGGGCGCGACGGCCTGGGCCACGGCGGTTGGCTGGCGGCGATGGTGGGGCGTGTCCCTGGGTGGGGCACGGTCGCCGGGCTGGCGGCGGTTGGCTGGAGGCGGCGGTGGGCGGGGCCCGAGCACGCACACGCGCGGCTCACAGACAGCGGCAGTTGGTTAGGGAGCCCGCGCGAGCTCTCCAGGCTCGGCGGCCACTCGTTAGGCGCCAGCCGGGCCCCACCGCTCATGGACGCCCAGCAGCGCCCCTCGCACCCCTCGCCGCCGCAGCCGCCCTCGGCCCCGCGCCGCCCGCCTCCCTCGCCCCCGCCGGACTCCGACACGGCCGATGTCCTGCAGCAGATCATGGCCATCACCGACCAGAGCCTGGACGAGGCGCAGGCCAGGTGCTGCGCGGGCTGGGCGGGAGTCACCTAAAGTCGCTTCAGTGATGGGGCGGGCAGAAGGGCCGGGGCTGGGGCATCTGGGGTCGTGAGGGGTGAGGAGGGTGCAGGGTGAGAGCTGGGGTGAGTCTCTGGGCGGAGAGGGGGGAGGGCACATGTCGGCGGGAGGGGTGGCTTGAGGAGGACGGAAAGGTCCTTCGGTTCTGAGGCCAAAGGGATGTATGGGGTTAAAATGAAACAGCTTGAAAGGGAGCTTATGGGGCTAAGCAGTGGGTGATGTGTTTTAGGAGCTCGTCTTGGGGTGAGGGGGAGTTTGTGGATGGAAAGTTTATCCCTGGCCTTGCTCAGTGGGTTAAGGATCCGGCGTTGCCGTGAGCTGTGGTGTAGGTTGCAGACGCGGCTTGGATCCCGCGTTGCTATGGCTGTGGTGAAGGCCGGCAGCTACAGCTCCTGTTAGACCCCTAGCCTGGGAACCTCCATATGCCGTAGGTGGCTCTAGATAAAGGCAAAAAAGACAAAAAAAAGAAAAGAAAACATAGTCTGAGGGAAAGTCAAGAGCAAAAATAAGTGTAAGTGTGAGAAGAGCTGTAAGTAAAGGGAGGGCAAGCTGTAAGAGGCCAGGTGGAGAGGGCACAGCACCTTCAGAGAGGCCCCGAGGTGGGAAGGGCAGAAAGAAAGAAGAGCCAAGGGACAGAAAGTCCTGAGTAGAGTGGAGAGAGTCTGGAACTGAGTCACATGGGGCCTACAAGTCCCGAGAAGCGGTTTGGATTTTATTTCAGTCGCAGTGAGAAAAAGAGCGGTTTTAAGACCACCTGTCTCACTCACCTCCACCCACCACTTGTCAGGGAGCCAGGATTGGCAGAATGGGTTGTGTTCCATTGTGTCTGGAACCTGCTTGAATTATTACAAAGAAGGAAAGCACTGAATGACCTCCTTTTGGAGGACAAGGCCTTGTCAAATGGGACCTGTTTGGCTGTAAGGGAATGATCCCTGTAGATGGAACCAGGGTCTGATGGTGTGGACTATGCCTCTTAGAACCTTCTAAGGAGGCGGGCTTGCAAAGCCAGGTGAACAGCAGCCCCAAGAAAGGAGGAGGCAAAGTAAAGGGTGAACGTGACCTGCATTCATTCTTCAAACACTCTTTCCTTTACTTCTTGTGGAATGTCCACTCTTTCTGTAGTTTCATGGCCTCTCTCTGGAAAGTTTAGAGTGTCACACGCCCCCACCCCCACTAGAGCATGGTGCTAAGTGCTACTGAAACCAAATGGCTAAGATATTCTCTGCCCTGTCAGAGCACATTCAGAAGTAACTCAGGGTGTGTGGGACACTAACTTATAAGTAGTTATCATAATAGGTGTGCTGGGGAGTTCCCGTCATGGCTCAGCAGTAACAAACCCAACTAGTATACATGAGGATGTAGGTTCATTCTCTGGCCTCGCTCAGTGGGTCAAAGATCTGGCTTTGCCCTGAGCTGTGGTGTAGGTCGTAGACGCGGCTCGAATCCAGCGTTGCTGGGGCTATGGCGTAGGCTGGCAGCTTCAGCTCCGATTCACCCTCTAGGCTGGGAACTTACATATGCCAGGGGTGCAGCCCTAAAAAGCAAGACAATAATTAATAATAACAATAGGTTGCTGAGTAGAGGTAGTTCTTGGCACAGAAGATCTGGGCTGGCAGAGGGTAGCGCCCTGTCTGCTTGGCCAGTCTGAGAATAAGGGCTTTGTTATGCTTTCCTTTGTATTCCCAGGGCGATGCACAATGCCTGGCACCTAGCATTCAGCAAAGTTTTGTGACATGTAGCTTCTGGAAGGAATGCTAGGAGCTAGGGGGGTAGGAAAATGGGCTTTTCAACACCCAGAAACCACAGAGGCAATGCTTTGGGTGCTTGTGGAGGTACCTGTGTTCCTTCTGTCCTGGGATGGAAGCTGCTTAAAGAGTTAGCTCTGCTCAGATGTGGCCTTCCTCAGTCACGAGTCACTCCAGCACAGCCCCGAGGCTGGTACTTTTTTCTTGTAGCAATCTCTTAAGATTCTAGACTCCTCTAGATAGGCTTTAGAATGGAATGCAGTCAATCACTTCTTCTTTTTTTCCCTCAAGGCCCTAAATGTCACCCCAGTGCCGACCGCAGTCTTCAGTCTTCAGGTGGGTCACTTATTCCACCCTGGAGAAAACACAGCTTGGGTGGGTCTTTTCCTCTTGTAAACCCTGCAGCCTGGTAGATCAGCAACTTGGGTGGAGCAACAGATTGTGTCTTCCCTGCCCAGCCAACTGGGTGAGGCCTTTGCAAGTCTTTCTGACCTGGTCCCCTCTCTGTGCCCTGCTGTGACCCCCTTCATAGCTCCCAGAATCAGTTTAGCTCACCTGGCTAGCAAGAAAGAATTTTTCATCTCAGATGCCAGGCCCTTTCAACCTGCTTTGTTATCATATGTGCGCTTAAAGAAGGAAAGCACACCTCTCCCCTTGAACGTGGGTTTTCTTACACCTTTCTGCATTATTAGGAAGGCAGCTCCATGTGCTTGGGCGTAATTCATTTTGTCATTATGGCTGAATCATCCTGGAATAGTGAACTCTGTGCTGTTCTCCCTTCTGGCTACACAGACAGCAGAGGGACACTGGGGACTTTAGGGTGCACCGTCTTAGTTGAAATTTGGCCCAGGCCAGCTGGAGACTTCCTGTGTGACAGGTAACCGGTCTCTTTGAATGATTTTTTTTGTTTATAGGTGTACAACAATCATCACAACCCAATTTTATAGCATTTCCATCCCAAACTCTCCACACATCCCTCCACCCCCAGCCTATCTCATTTGGAAACCATAAGTTTTTCAAAGTCTACTCTGCGAAGAAGTTTTTTGAATGATCTTCTGACCTTCTTTGGCAACACCCTGAACTTTTCCTGGAGAAGAGAGCTTTTCCAGTTTGTACATTTTACTGATCACCTTCTCCTTCGTTTCCTACATGGGGCCAGGAAGGCAGAAGTTTTCTCTCATTTGCCAAGGATTTTCTGAGTATATTGCTCTATCATGCATAGCCTGATTTTTTTTATAATAATAAATTGTACGTTTTGAACTTTTTTCTTTTTTGCTTTTTAGGGCCACACCCGCGGCATATGGAGGTTCCCAGGCTAGGGGTCAAACTGGAGCTGTAGCTGACTAACGCCACAGCCACAGCAATGCAGGATCCAAGCCGGATCTGCAACCACAGCTCACCGCAATGGCTGAATCCTTAACCCACTGAGCAAGGCCAGGGATCGAACCTGCATCCTCGTGGTTGCTAGTCAGATTTGTTTTTGTTTTTGTTTTTGTTTTTGTCTTTTTGCCTTTATCTAGAGCCACACCCACGGCATATGGAGGTTCCCAGGCTAGGGGTCTAACAGGAGCTGTAGCTGCCGGCCTTCGCCACAGCCACAGCAACGCAGGATCCAAGCCACGTCTGCAACCTACACCACAGCTCACGGCAACGCCGGATCCTTAAGCCACTGAGCAAGGCCAGGGATCGAACCCTCAATCTCATGGTTCTTAGTTGGATTCGTTAACCACTGAGTCACGAAGGGAACTCCCCACTAGTCAGATTTGTTAACCACTGAGCCATGACGGGAACTCCCAGAGTTCTTAACCAGTATTTGGATCATGGGTCCTTTTGAAAATCTGGCACAAGCTCTGGGTCTTTCCCCCGCCCCACCACCCCCACAGCATGTTTGTGTGCCACACCTTTGAGAATCCTTAGGCCTTAGGTGCCCTGGGGCCTGGAAGCTGCCACTCATCAAAACCTGGTAGACTTGGAGTTCCTACTGTGGCTCAGCGGGTTAAGGACCCAACATCTCTGTGAAAAGATGGGTTCCATCCCTGGCCTGACACAGTGGGTTAAGAGGATCCAGTGTTGCTGCAACTGTGGTGTAGGTCACAACTGTGGTTTGGATCTGATCCCTGGTCTGGGAACTCCATATGCAGTGGGGTAGTCAAAAAAGAGGGGAAAGTGCATTACAATTAAATAAAATTAAACATTCAGTTCCTCAGTCACACTAGCTATATCTCAAGTGCTTGGTAGCTACGTATGGTTAGTGGTTCCCATGTTAGCAAAGGTATAGAATGTTGCCATCATCACAGAAAGTTCTGGACAGTGGGGCTCTAGGGCACTGCTTCTCTCAGCTGGACTTGCAGCAAATCACTGCAGAAATCTTATTGCACTGCAGGTTCTGAGGTGACAGATCTCAGTGGGGCCCAACAGCACACGTTTCTAAGCGTCTCCTAAGAGTGCTAGTGCTGCTGATCCCAGACCACACTCGGAGAGCCTCTCAAGAGTGGAGATGATGGAGTTCCTGTTGTGACTCAGCAGAAACAAATCCGACTAGGAACCATGAGGTTTCAGGTTCCATCCCTAGGCTCTCCCAGCAGGTTAAGGATCTGGCATTGCCGTGAGCTCTGGTGTAGGTCACAGACGCGGCTCAGATCTGGCGTTGCTGTGGCTGTGGTGTAGGCTGGCAGCTGTAACTCCAATTAGACCCCTAGCTTGGGAACCTCATATACCACGAGTGCGGCTCTAAAAAGACAACAAAGAAAAGGAATGGAAATGAGTTCCCATTGTGGCACAGTGGAAAAGAACCCAAGTAGTATCCATAAGGATGCAGGTTTGATCCCTGGCCTCTTTCAGTGTGTTAAGTATTCGGCATTGCCATGAGCTGCAGTGGAGGTCGCAGAAGCGGCTCAGATCCCTCAGTGCTGTGGCTGTGGTGTAGGCTGGCAGCTATAGCTCCAATACAACCCCTAGCCTGGGAACTTCCAAATGCCATGGGTTCAGCCTTGAAAAAGCAAAAAAAAGGGGGGGGGGTTGGAAATGATAGTGTGTCATTATTTCAGTGTTCTCAGTATTCATGCATCAGTTTACCTAGTAGATGGTTAATCTGACAAATGGAATTTTTTTTTTTTTTTTTTTTTTGCTTTTTAGGGCCTCACCCACGGCGTATGGAGGTTCCAGGCTAGGGGTCGAACGAGAGCTGCAACTGCTGGCCTACGCCACAGCCATAGAAATGCCAGATCTGAACCTCGTCTGCAACCTACACCACAGCTCACAGAAACACTGGATCCTTAGCCCACTGAGCAAGACCAGGGATCGAACCTTTGTCCTCATGGATACTAGTCAGATTTGTTTCCACCGAGCCACAATGGGAACTCCAAAAAAAGATTATATTTAGAAGTTGGCTTTTAAGCAGTATAACAGATAGTACAATTAGGGCTGTCATAGCTTTCCTTTAGAAAAAAAAAGATTTTTCTGAACTTTTTTAAATTTGATTTTTACATATATGACTTGTTAGGTATTTTCTGCTAGTAGAAATTTGCTTGGCTTTCTTTTTATTTTTTGTCTTTTTGCCCTTTCTAGGGCCGCACTCACAGCATATGGAGGTTCACAGGCTAGGAGGTCTAATTGGAGCTGTAGGCACCGGCTTATGCCACAGCCACAGCAACTCAGGATCCAAGCCACATCTGTAACCTACACCACAGCTCATGGCAACGCCAGATCCTCAACCCACTGAGCAAGGCCAGGAATCGAACCTGCAACCTCATGGTTCCTAGTCGGATTCGCTAACCACTGAGCCACGACAGGAACTCATTTCTTGGCTTTCTTAATTCCTCCAGTATTTCTTCAGACTTTATCACATGGATTCAAAATGAATATTAAAAGGAAATGATGACATAATTTGCCTATCCTTAGAACCCAAATAACAAGGCACATACTGTCAACTGAATGGTGTGCCCCTCAATCAGTACTTCTGGAATACTAACTATGGGGACATGGGTCTTTAGAAGTATACACGTTTGGAGTTTCCATCATGGCGCAGTGGAAATGAATCCGACTAGGAACCATGCGGTTGTGGGTTCTATCCCTGGCATCACTCAGTGCGTTAACGATCCGCCGTGGCTGAGAGCTGTGGTGTAGGTTGCAGATGCAGCTCGGATCCCGCGTTGCTGTGGCTGTGGTGTAGGCTGGCAGCTACAGCTCTGATTAGACCCCCCTAGCCTGGGAACCTCCATATGCCACAGGTGTGGCTCTAAAAAGACAAAAAAAGCCCCCCCCCCAAAAAAAAAGTATACACTTTGGAGTTCCTGTTGTGGCTCAGTGGAAACAAATCTGACTAGTAATTGTGAGGACGCAGGTTCAATCCCTGGCCTTGCTCAGTGGGTTAAAGGATCTGGTGTTGCCGTGAGCTGTGGTGTAGGTCACAACGCAGACATGGCTCAGATCCTATGTTGCCGTGGCTGTGGCGTAGGCCAGCAGCTACAACTCTGATTCAACCCCTAGCCTGGGAGCCTCCATATGCCTTGGGTGTGACCCTAAAAGTACGGAAAGAAAGAAAGAAAGAAAGAAAGGAAGAAAGAAAGAAAGAAAAGAAAGAAAGAAAGAAAGAAAGAAAGAAGAAAGAAAGGAAGGAAGAAGGAAGGAAGGAAGGAAAGAAAGAAAGAAGGAAAGAAGGAAGGAAGGAAGGAAGGAGAGAGAGAAAGAGAAAGAAAGAGAAGGCAAGAAAGAAGGAAGGAAGGAAGGAAAAGAAAGAAAGAAAAAAAGAAAGAAAGGAAGGAAGGGAGGAAAGAAGAAAGAAAGGGAGAGAGAAAAAATAGAAGTATACATGTTAATACATATCAGTGAGCATTTAGCTTTCAGCACACCCATCAAAGAATGCAAGGAGTCAGAAGAGAAATTTATGGTTTGGAATTTCCTAAAGCTACATAGCATTAGCATGAGAGGATCTATTAGTCTAAACCCAGGAAGTAGAATTTTGGAGCTGAAATTTTCTTTTCATCACTCTTAAGGAGGTGCTGTAGATACCAGTCGACTTGGTGCCTGGCAGTCTGCATTCTTAGCCTGCTTGAAGGTTTTGGTTTTACCCCTGGGTTAGCATGCTTAGCTTGGCTTGGTCTTGTGCCAAAGGAAAGAATTTGCTGTCCTTGGTGTACTTTTCCTAAGAGTTGGATTTGGTCGGTTTTAAAATGATTTCCTGAAGTTATCTAGGATCACAGCAGAATTTCTTCTGAAGTGGTTTTATCAGTGAGTAAAGCAACATGCAGAATATTTCAGAAAAGTTTCATAAATGAACAGGTACCACTCAGTCTTTTAAGCGACAGTTACTGAGAGCCTCTGTCAGAATACAGTGGTTGATGATGACAGCAGCAGCCATGATTTCTCTCATTTAAGCCTCCCAGTAACCCTAGGAATTGGGCGGTTTCACTGCGTTTCTAGATGAGGAACTGGATCTGAATGAGTAAGAACTTGCCTGAGGTCAGACAGCTAGGGGGTGGCTGGCTGGAGATTTGGCCTTATTTTCTTGAATGCTCATGCTGACTTGCCACCCGCCCTGCTTTCCCCAGAGCTCCCAGGGGCTCCCTGGAACATGACATCACCTCCAGCTCAGAGGAGCTGGGAGGTGATCCAGTGCTGTGGGAGATTAGACAGTTGGCCTAAAGCTTCAGAAGAGGTTTTTCAAAGTTCATTCTCCATAGAAAACAAGTTTATGGTCACCAAAGGGAAAAGTGAGTAGGGAGGGATAAATTAGGAGTTCGGGATTAACATATACACACTTCTATATATAAAATAAATAGCCAACAAGGACCTACTCTACGGCCCAGGGAACTATACTCAATATTTTGTCATAACCTATAAGGGAAAAGAATCTGAAAAAGTATATATAGGAGTTCCTGTTGTGGCTCCTATAGGTTAAGAACTTGACATATAGTATCCATGAGGATGTGGGTTCGATGCCTGGCCTCGCTCAGTGGGTTAAGGATCCAGTGTTGGCTGCAAGCTGCAGCGTAGGTCGCATTTATGGCTCGGATCTAGTGTTGCTGTGGCTGTGGCAGATGCCGGCAGCTATAGCCACGATTCCACCCCTAGCCCAGGTATGCCGCAGGTGCAGCCATTAAAGAAAGAAAAAGTGGAGTTCCCATAGTGGCACAGCAGAAACAAATCCGAATAGGAATCATGAGGTTGCGGGTTCAACTCCTGGCCTCGCTCAGTAGGTCAAGGATCTGGAGTTGCCGTGAGCTGTGGTATAGGTCGCAGACATTGGCTCTAGCGTTGCTGTGGCTGTGACTTAGGCCGGCGGTACAGCTCCGATTAGACCCCTAGCCTGGGAACCTCCACATGCCATGGGTGCGGCCCTAAAAAGACAAAAAAAGAAAAAGATATGGTATATGGTATATATGAATCACTTTGCTGTACACCTGAAATGAATACAGCATTGTAAATCAACTATACTTCAATTAAAAGAAAAAAGTGAAAACCCCCAAAAATTAAAAGTTCCTTCTCATGAATTTAATCTGAGGTGTTCAGTAGACCTTCATTTTGTGCCAGGTCTGAGGATGCAGCAGTGAGTCCCAAAAGCTCACAGTTCAAGAGAAGCACACACTGGAGAGTAGGATGCAGAGGTGACCAGAGAGAGGGTCAGCCAGGGTGAAGAAGACTGCCTGTCAGCAGGATGAGAGCTTGTGCAGTGTGGGCCATGGGACACTAGAATCCAGCTGAAGTCAAGGCCGAGAGACAGAAGCACACCCCTAGGAGATGACTCTGATCTGAAGGAGAGTCTTTGCCTAGGCAGAGAGGGCACAGCATTCCAGGCTGGGGCAGGCACGTGTGCAGGGAAGGCTCGTGGAGCATGAAAGCATGCGGTGTGGGACTTACTGTCGTGGCTCAGCGGAAATGAATCTAACGAGTATCCATGAATAGGTTCGATCCCTGGCCTCACTCAGTGGGTTAAGGATCCGGCGTTGCCGTGAGCTGTGGTGTAGGTCGCAGATGCGGCTCGGATCCCGCGTTGCTGTGGCTGTGGGGTAGGCTGGCAGCTACAGCTCTTATTTAACCCCTAGCCTGGGAACCTAGATATTGTCGAGGGTGCGGCCCTAAAAAGACAAAAAAAAAAAAAAGGGAAGGAGTGAGCATGAAGTTTACTCTATTCCTCGTATAGGTACTTCTCAGAGTATTCCACCCTTCCTAAGGTATTGGTCCTACATCAGAAGAAAGCTCAATTAGGAGTCCCCCCTGTGGCATAACGGGTTATGGATTTGGCGTTGTCTTTGCAGGGGCTCCGGTCACTGCCGAGGCAGAGGTTCAGTCCCTGGGTTAAGGATCTAGTGTGGCCACAGCTGTGGCATAAGTCACAGCTGGGGCTTGGTTTCAGTCCCTGGCCTGGGAACTTCCACATGACGAGGGTATGGCCAAAAAACAAAGAAGGGGAAAAAAAGATGAAGAAAGCTCAGTTAGTCACTGGCTCCTCTCTACCATCCATTCTTCGGAAATGTCTAGAGACACTAATTTCACTTTCAGATTGAGCCCTCCAGTGATTTACAGGATCCTGTTTTTTTGTTGTTGTTGTTGTTCTGTTTCGTTTTGTTTTGTTTTGTTTTGTTTTGTTTTGTTTTTAGGGCCCCACTCATGTCATATGGAGGTTTCCAGGCTAGGGGCTGAATTTCCTTCATTCCTGGAGTGGATGAGTGCCCACTGTGGGTGTGGCCCTAAAACAATGACCAAGAAGAGGGGCTCCCAGCTGAGCTCTGTGCCCTTGGCTTCTGCTCCCATCTTTGACTGTGGAGCCCAGCAATTCTCACCCTAGTTTTTGACTCTTCCACTTAAGTCAAATCGGAGCTACAGCTGCTGGCCCATGCCACAGCCACAGCCATGAGGGATCGGAACCGTGTCTTCAAAACCTACACAGCTCCCATCAATGCAAGATCCCCAACCCACTAACACTAGTCAGATTCGTTTCTACTGCGCCACAATGGGAACCCCATCCTTGTGGTTTAGAGTAAGAAATTTAGCAGTAGTGTTGACTGTGAGTGATCCACGGCCAAATTAGGAAATAACAACATTCTAATGAGCTTTTCACAGACTTGAATTTGTTTCATTTAAAGGTTGCTCTTTTATTCAAGTCCTGCAGAGTTTTTCTTGTGTTGTATTAAATTAACATTCCTTGTTTCCTGGGTAATAGTACACATTCTCAACCCCCATTTACTTAGCTGTTTTTGTTTCATTTTTTGTAGGTTTGTTTTTAGAATGACTATAGATGATTGATGGCACCCACTGCCAACTGATTCTTCCAGTTTCTCTTTTACAGGGAAGCTTATTGTTAAAGGCCAGGGACATCTGACTCCTGGACCGCATTCCCTTTTGGAGTTCGAAAGCCTCTATGAATTTCTAGGTTTTCCATTAAGGTTTTATTTCCTCAGGGTAGGGAACGTGTCTTCAAATTTTTGTACTGTACCTCGGTCTGTTTCCAAGGAGGTATATGATATTGTTGACTGTTTCTGTCAGCTCAAATAATCCTTCTAGAAATTACAATAGTTAAGAGATTGGATTCTACCTCTTGAAGTGTTTAGAATCGTTGTCACTCTCAGGGAAGCTTTTTCAAGAAGGACTCTATTTCAAAGGGCTGAGATCTCTGAATAATATTTCTAAATCAGATTTCTCGGTAATTTGAAACGATACCTTGTTCAGGAAATAAGTCAGGCAGGAAAAGACACATAGTGTATTTTTCACTTATATGCAGAACCTAAAAAAAAAATAAAACAAACAAATATAACAGAAACAGAGAATAAACTAGTGGTTACCAGAGGGGGAGGGCTGGGGGAGGGTCTAAATAGGTGAAGGAGGTTAAAAGGTACAGACTACTAGGTACAAAATAAGTAAGTTACAAGGATATAATGTACAGCACAGAGAATATAATCATTTTTTTTTCCTTTATTTCGGCCGCCCTGTGGCATATGGAGTTCCTGAGCCAGGTATCAGATCCCAACTACACGTTGCGACCTACGCCATATGGGTGGCAACACTGGATCCTTAACCCACTGTGCTGGCTGGGCATCGAACCCGTGTCCCAGTGCTCCAGTGATGCTGCTGATCCCATTACGCCACATTGAGAATTTCAGTGTTGTCAGTATTTTATAATAACTTTGGAGTAGAAGCTACACAAATATTGAATCACCACAGTGCATACCTGAAACTACTATAACATTGTAAGTCAACTTATATGCTAATAGGAAGAGTTCCCGTCGTGGTGCAGTGGTTAGCGAATCTGAGTAGGAACCATGAGGTTGAGGGTTTGATCCCTGGCCTTGCTCAGTGGGTTAAGGATCCGGCGTTGCCGTGAGCCATAGTATATAGGCCAGCAGCTGTAGCTCCGATTCAACTCCTAGCCTGGGAATTTCCATATGCTGTGGGTGTGGCCCTAAAAAAGCAAAAAAACAAAACAAAAAAAAACTTATATGCTAGTAAAAAAATAAGCAAATAAATAAATACCCCAAAAATAAGTAAATAAAATGATGCCTTGTTCAGGAAAGCAGAGTGTTCCATAACTTGGAAAAGTAAGTTATAGCTAAAATTAGGAGCTATAGGGAGTTCCCGTCGTGGCTCAGTGGTTAACAAATCCGACTAGGAACCATGAGGTTGCGGTTTCGATCCCTGGCCTTGCTCAGTGGGTTAAGGAACCGGCGTTGCCGTGAGCTGTGGTGTAGGTTGCAGACATGGCTTTGGATCCCACGTTGCTGTGACTGTGGCGTAGGCCGGCAGCTACCACTCCTGTTAGACCCCTAGCCTGGGAACCTCCGTATGCCGCAGGTGTGGCCCTAGATAAGGCAAAAAAAAAGACAAAATAAATAAAATAAAATAAGGAGCTATAATATAATGTTGTTAGAAGCCAGGATGTGACTTATGTTCTATTTATTCCCACATTCCTTTCTCCGCTGTATGAACAGTGACGAGTATATAGTAGTGCCCAATAAATGTTTGTCCTGAATAACTGGGGTTAGAGGATGATAACGCTGTATGCTTTCATTTTCTGGTATGATTCTATGTGATTCTCAATAGTTTTGTTAGAGATTGGTTTTCTTTAGCACTGGTTTTAAAAAGGATATTCACTGTTTTGCTTTCCTTTTTCATTTAGATTATCCTCAGGAGTCTATTTAAAGGATTTATGATTTCTCATTCATTGGAATTTTGCTCTTTATAAACACTAACATCTTGTTGTCATGCAGATACATGGTTGTTTTTCTCCCCACAGTCCCTTATTCACTGGCTTACAATCTGTTCAGTTGTCTCGGCTCTCTGTTGCTGTGTAACAAATTATCACAAAGCTAGCAGTTTAAAACAACATGCATTTATGATCCATTTCCCTGGCTGGGAATCTGGGCACAGCTGAACTGGGTCCTCGGCTCAGAGGCTCACAAGACTGCAGTCAAGGTACTGGCTGGTCTGGGTTCCTCTCTGAAGCTCAGGGTCCCCTTCCAGTCTCCCCGGGTTGTTGGCAGAACTCAGTTCCCTGCAGTTATAGAACTGAGGTTCTTGTTTTCTTGCTGGCTATCAGCGGGGGTCTGCTTTCAGCTCCAAGAGGCTGCCTGCAGTTCCCCGCCACTGGCCCTCTTACAACAGGGCAGCTGGCTTCAAGGCAACACTGACGGTCCCCAGTCCATGAAGGTGGAGGCATAGATAATGTAACAAAGCCATGGGAGCGACTATGCCATCAGCTTTGCCATGTTTCAAGACACAGATTCTGCCTGAACTCAAGGAGAGAGGTCTGTGCTCGGTGGCATCACCCTGGGGTGTGTCTGCCACATAAATTAGTTCATCCCCTTTGGTGATGCTGGGAACTCAGCGGTCTGTCATATTTTATGTAACCATTGATAGTTTGCTGTCAGCTGCTTGATCACTTCTAAGCCAAGGATAGGCTCAGAGTGTAGGCATTTGTTTACTTTTCATAATAAATCACAAAGGGCATTCTGTGAAATTATCTTGTGTTTGTTAAAAGGTGCTTAATACTGTAAAGTAAAATGTTTTATAAGCAGGAAACTCACTTGGGAATAAACATTCCTAGAGTCCCTTTGGGAAGCAGAGCAGCCAACATCATTCTCTTTCCTCACTTTTTGTTCGTTTGTTCATTTTGTTTTGTTTCGTTTTTTTAGGGCGGCACTTGCAACATATGGAAGTTCCCAGACTAGGGGTAAAATCAGAGCTACAGCTGCCGGCCTGTGCCTCAACCACAGCCACAACAACACCAGATCCAAGCCTAGTCTGACCTACACTGCAGCTCACAGCAACACCTGATCCTTAATCCACTGAGCAAGGCCAGGGATCGAATTCGCATCCTCATGGATACTACTCGATTTGTTTCCAGCTATGCCACAATGGGAACTCCCTCCTTGTTTTTTTTTGTTTGTTTTTTGGTTTTGCTTTTTTTTTTTTTTCTTTTTAGGGCTGCACCTGCTGCATATGGAGGTTCCCAGGCTAGGGGTCAAATCGGAGCTATAGCTGCCGGCCTTCACCACAGCCACAGCAACGCTGGATCCAAGCCGTGACCGCGACCTACACAGCTCACGGCAACGCCAGATCCTTAACCCACTGAGCGAGGCCAGGGATCGAACCTGCAACCTCATGGTTCTTAGTCGGATTCATTAACTACTGAGCCACGAAGGGAACTCCCTTTTTTTTTTTTTTTTTAAGTTTCATGGCTTCACCCACAGCACATGGAAGTTCCCGGGCCAGAGACTGAACCTGAACCCCAGCTTCAGCCTGTGCCGCAGCTGCAGCAACATTGGATCCTTTAACCTCTTGCCCTGCGCTGGGATCAAACCCATACCACCACAGCTACCCAGGCCACTACAGTTAGATCTTAACCCCCTGCACCATGGCAACGGGAACTCCCCTCACTCTCTCTCTTGCATTATCAAATTCCCTCCCTTGGAGTTCCCATCATGGCTCAGCTTTGACTCCTAGCCCAAGAACCTCCATATGCCGCAGGTGCAGCCCTGAAAAGACAAAAAAATAAAATAAAAATAAGAATTCCCTCCCTAGACTGATTCAGGGGCATATAAACCTGCCAATGTCTCCTGTCTTTAAAAGCACATGAATTCACCCTGTCTTGATTCGTTACCTGGGGTTTGTTTTAATCAGGTATGGTAAGATCAAGACAGCTTTGAAGGAAGTTCCCATCAGGGCCCAGCAGTAATGAGCCTGACGAGTATCCATGAGAACATGAGTTCGATCCCTGGCCTTGCCCAGTGGGTTAAGGATACAGCATTGCCCCGAGCTGTGGTATAGGTCAGAGACGCAGCTCGATCTGGTGTTTGCCGTGGCTGTGGTGTAGGCTGGCAGCTATAGCTCTGATTCGACCCCTAGCCTGGGAACTTCCATATGCCGCGGGTGCGGCCCTAAGAAAAAGATAAAGCAAAAAAAAATGGTCATCCCTTACCATTCCTGAGAGGAGGAGGCAGGCCACACCATGCAGGGTCACATGGGGAAGTCCAGTGAGAGGCAGAAGTGACGGGAAAGCGTGGCCAGGAGACTTTGTTATGATCTCCTTGGGAAGGAAAGGGCGGGCAAGGTAGACAATTGGAGCAAGTTTTGAGTTGGATAGTTTAGGTAATGCAGCAGCCTCTGGGCCATAGGCGTGATCTCTTGTTGCCTAGCACCTGGCCCTGGGGTGATTTTAGGCCTGGGGAAATATTGGCTGGTGCTGAGAGTTAGATAAAGGAGGTAGTTGGAAGTGTGGGTTTTGGATTTGAGTTTGCACATGAAAGGCATGCTCTCAGGCCAGCCGTCTGCAACATCTGGATTTTGCTAGCCCTGGAAGGACCCTCAGTCTCTCCGCACCTCAGGATGTCAAAGCATCACAGAAGAGAGAAAATTCGGAAGTTCCCATTGTGGCTCAGCAGTAACGAGAGCCTGACTAGTATCCATGGGGGTGCAGGTTCAATCCCTGGCCTCGCTCATCGGGTTAAGGATCCGGCTTTGACATGAGCTGCGGTGTAGTTTGCAGACATGGCTTGGATCCTGCATTGCTATGGCTGTGGCAAAGGCCGGCGGCTGTAGCTCCGACTGACCCCCTAGCCAGGGAATTTCCATATGCCTCAGGTGCAGCCCTAAAAAGCAAAAAAAATAAAAATAAAAATAAAAAATAAGAGACAGAAAATTAAAACATGATTAATACACGCCCTTTCTTTAGCCCCCGCTGCCTTTCTTTATGCTCCACTGTGATCAAATGTCAGAGTCTGTGGTTGCTACTTCCACTTCCTCTCCCACCTCCACCCACTCGCTCCCAGCCTTCTCCTCCCCCTGCTGAGTCACCGGAGTGACCTCCATGTTGCCAAATCCAAGGTCTTTTCCGGCGTCTTCTGCTTTACCTCGCAGAAGCACTTCTCGCAGCTTACTCTTCTCTCCTCGAGATTCTTCCCCTTGGTGCTCCCCAGCTGGCAGTCTGGGTCCCAGTCTCCTTTGATGCTTGAGTTCTTTTTTAAGGCTGCACCTGCAGCATATGGAAGTTCCCAGGCCAGGGATGGAATCCAAGCCATAGCTGCAGCAACGCCGGATCCTTTAACCCACTGCACCCGGCTGGGCATCAGACCCGCACTCTGAAGCAAGCAAGTCACTGCGGTCTGATTCTTACCCCACTGCACCGTGACAGGAACTCCCTCATCTGCTTGAGTTCTAGCAATCCATGTGCCTGAGCCTGGAGCCATATCCTTCTATGGTCACCCCCTCAGGTCTTGTGGCTTGAAGTGCCATCTCTGGGCCCAGGACTCCACCTTTATATTGTTTACCTCCAGCCTTAAGTCCATGGCCATGTGCCAGCTGCCTACCTGATACCTCCTCCTGGGGAGCTCATTAGGCTCTCAGGTTATAACCTGATTGAAGCACAGCCCTCCTTTGCAGACCCTCCTCCCCCAAAACTGCTTCCTTTGTCTCTCCTGTTGAAGTTCATGGTATTTACATTTATCCAGTTACTCAAACTGAAAACTAGTAGTTATCCTTGAATCTCCCCTTTCCCTAAAACCCTACACCAGTTTATCAGAAGGTCTTGTTGCTTCCATTCCCCAAACCAAAGATCTGTCTCCTTTTCATGTCCACTGCCGTAACTCTCAACTAAGCCAGCAGCATTTCTGGACTATTCCAGCTGTAGTAACCTCCAGACTGGTATTCCTGGTTCTGCGTTTGGCTTCCAGTTCAGTCTCCAGAAACCAGCCACAGTGATCTTTTTAAAATGCAGTTCACTTAAGGATAGGCAAATAGATCAATGAAATAAAATTGGAAGTGCAGAAATAAACCCGCTCATCCATGGTCTGTTGGCTTTTAACAAGGATGTCAAACCCATTCAATGGGTAGAGAATAAATAGTCTCTCCCACAAATGGTGCTGGGAGAACTGGATCTCCTCATGCAAAAGAATGAAGTTGAACTCTCAGCTTACACCATGTACAAAATTAACTTGAATGAAATACCTAAATGTAGCCAATCCTATTTAAAAACCATTGGATGAAAACATAGGCATAAATATACACAACCTTGAATTAAGCAACAGTTTCTTAGATATGACACCTAACGCACAAGCAGCAAAAGAAGGAAAAAAATAAAGTCTGAAAAACTTAGAGTTCCTGCCATGGTGCAGTGGGTTAAGAATCCTAACTGCAGCTGCTCAGGTCGCTGCAGGGATGCAGGTTCAATCCCTGGCCCAGGGCAATGCGTTAAGGATCTGGTGTTGCTGCGGCTGCAGCATAGGTCACAGCTGAGGCTCGGATTCAGCCCCTGGCCTGGGAACTTCCATATGCTGTGGACGCAGCCATACAAGAATTTCTTTTGTGGCACAGTGGGTTAAGGATCCACCATTGTCAGTGCAGTGGCTTGGGTCGCTGCTATGGCTCATGTTCGATCCCTGGCCCAGGAATTCCCACATGCTGCAGGTGCAGCTAAGGAAAAAAGAAAGTCAAGGAGTTCCCTGATGGCTCAGTGGGTTAAGGACCTGGTATCACTGCCGTGGCTCTGGTTACTTGAATTCAATCCCTGGCCCCAGAATTTTCATATGCTGTGGGCATGGCAAAAAAAAAACAAAAAAAAAATTGAAAGACAGCTCACAGAATAGGAGAAAAGATTTTGCAAAATCACATATCTGATTAGCGTCTACTATCCAGAATATATAAGGAAGTCTTATGACTCAACAATAAGAACATAAAATAGCCCAATTAAAAATGAGCAAAGGGGAGTTTCCATTGTGGCTCAGTGGTAACAAACCCAACTGGTATCCTTGAGGATGTGGATTCGATTCTAGGCCCACTCATTGGGTTAAGGATCTGGCATTGCTGTGAGCTGCAGTGTAGGTCACAGATGTGGCTCGGATCTGGCATTGCTGTGGCTATGTAGGCCAGCAGCTGCTGCTCTGATTCAACACCTAGCCCAGGAACTTCCATATTCCACAGGTGCAGCCCTAAAGAAGACAAAAAATAAATAAAAATGAGCAAAGGATTCTAAAGAAAAATGTCTGATAAACACATGAAAAGATGTACAGTATCATTAGCCATTAGACAAATGCATATCAAAACCAGAATGAGATACCACCCACACCCACCAATTTGGCTATAGTAAAAAAAGACAAAGAGTCAAAAAGTGTTGATGAGGATGTGGAGAAATTGGGCACCTCATAATTTGCTGATGGGAATGTAAAATGGTATAGCCACTTTGCAAGTTTGACATTTCCTCAAAAAGTTGAACAGAGTTACCATATGACCCAGCCATTCTCCCTAGGCATATGCTTACACAAAAACTTGTACGTGTATGTTCATAGCAGCATTATTCATAATAATCCAAAGGTGGAAATAACCCAAATGTCCGTTAACTGATGAACGGATAAAATACATTGATACAATGGAATATTAGTTGGCCATAAAAAGGAATGAAGCACAGCAACTTAGATGAACCGTGGAAATGTGCTTTGTGGAAGAAGCCAGACACAAAATACCACATAATGTCTGATTTCCATTTATACAAAATGTCCAGAAGAGACAGATCTATGGAGGCAGATGAGTGATTGCCAGCTGGGAGGAAGGGAAAATATGGAGTGACTGCTAAGGAGAACAGGGTTTCTTCTAGGGTTGCTGAAAATGTGCTGGTATTAGGTAGTGGTGATAGTTACACATCATGAATTTACTAAAAACCACTGAATTGTATGTACACTTAAGGGTGAATCTTATGGTGTGTGAATTACATCTCAGAAAGAATCCACTAATAGAAATGGAATTCACATCATGTGGTAACCATTCTGTAAAATTCTCCACTGCCTCCTGTGTTAGTTTTCTATTGCCGACTGTGACAAATGACCACAGCCTTAGTGACTTAAAAAACATGCATCTGGAATTCCCCTTGTGGCTCAGTGGTAATGAACCTGACTAGTATCCATGAGGATGCCGGTTCCTATCCCTGGCCCCACTCAGTGGGTTAAGGATCCAGTGTTGCCATTGTGTTTTTTGTTGTTGTTGTTGTTGTTTGTCTTTGGTCTTTTTAGGGCCACACCCACAGCATATGGAGGTTCTCAGGCTAGGGGGCAAATCGGAGCTACAGCTGCCGACCTTCACCACAGCCACAGCCACAGCCACATCCACGCCAGATCCAAGCCACGTCTGCAGCCTACACCACTGCTCATGGCAACGCTGGATCCTTAACCCACTGAGCAAGGCCAGGGATCGAACCTGCAACCTCATGGTTCCCAGTCGGATTTGTTTCCGATGCACCACAATGGGAACTCTGTAAATTTACATTGTTTAAACGGAAACGTTTTGAATATTTGAATATTACTCTGGATTTTGTACAAATTGAATTTATTTGAAATGCTGTGGTACTGTCCTTCCATTAGAGGGATATTTGGAGTTCCCATTATGGCTCAGAGGGTTAAGAACTTGACTGGTATCCATGAGGATGCGGGTTCGATCCCCAGCCTTGCTCAGGATCCGGCATTGCCGAAAGCTGCAGCATAGGTTGAAGATGCGAATCAGATCTGGCAGTGCTATGACTGTGGTGTAGGCTGGCAGCTACAGCTCCAGTTCAACCCGTAGCCTGGGAACCTCCTAATTTCTCAGGTGGGACCCTAATTAAAAAAAAAAAAGATTTTTCAGCAAAACTGGCAGACTCAGCACGGAGAATCTTTACTCTCATGCCCGGAATGATCCCTCCCTTTCTCACCTGCTCCTCTATTGCCTCTCTTTCAGAAAGCATGCTCTGAATTGCCATCGGATGAAGCCTGCTCTCTTCAGCGTGCTCTGTGAGATCAAGGAAAAGACAGGTAGGCCACTGAGAAGATACTTCCTGTGTGTATCCAGGACCGCAACACCTCGCACCTCTGGTCCTGGCTCAGCCGTAATGTGCACCACGGGCCACCTTGCTAGTCACAGCCCTCTCTGGCAGCAGATGGTCCAGACGGTTGTTTCTGCCTTGACAGAGCCCTGCTTTCCCACTCATTTATTTTGTAACTAGAGAAATACCAATGCCAGTGAGTAACGAGCAGCTGCATTCTAGGTACAAGGCCTCAGAGGCACCGTGGCATTATGCTGTTTTACAAAAGGACCCAAGATGACAGAATTAGGAAAGTAGAATCATAATTTTGTTTGTGTTAGGCATCCAAAGTAATCCTTATGGAAGCTTCTGCTACTATAAATCCTTTTGTTTAAAAAAAAAATGTTTGGAGTTCCTGTCGTGGCTCAGTGGTTAACAAATCCGACTAAGAACCATGAGGTTGCAGGTTCGATCCCTGGCCTCGCTCAGTGGGTTAAGGATCCGGCGTTGCCGTGAGCTGTGGTGATGGTTGCAGACGCGGCTCGGATCCCGCGTTGCTGTGGCTGTGGTGTAGGCCGGTGGCTACAGCTCCTGTTAGACCCCTAGCCTGGGAACCTCTATATACCGCAGGTGCAGCCCCCAAAAGACAAAATTAATTAATTGTTTAATTAATTAATTAAAATTTTTTAATCTTTATTTTGAATTTAGACTTTCAGAAAAGTTGAAAAACTAGTACCCTATACCCTTCTCACAGCTCCTTCTAATGGCAGTGCCCACAGAACCATACTGCAATGATTAAAACCAGGAAATTGGAGTTCCCTGGTGGCACACTGGGTTAAGGATCCAACACTGTCAGTGCTGTCACTCAGGGGCCTGCTGTGGCATGGGTTCGATCCCTGGCCTCGGACTCTCCAAGAAATAAAAAACAAAACAAGGAAATCGATGTTGGTACAATGCTCTGTAATTGAGCCATGGGCCCTATTTGAATTTTCCCAGTTTTTGTCCTAAATGCCCTTTTTCTGGTCTGAGATCCCACATTACGTATAGTCCTGGTGTCACCTTAGTCTCCACCAGACTCTGAGGTTTCCTCCGTCAGTCCTCAGCGTCCACAACCTTCACACTTTTGCTAAGAACTGCTGGGCCGTTTTACAGAGCAGCCCTTGATTAGGCTGAGGCTGTGCGTCTTTGGCAGGAATCCCACGGAAGCGCTGTTGGGACCTTCTCAGTGCATCATGTCAGAGGTATATGCTGATAATAAGGCCTATCACGGAGTTCCCGTCGTGGCGCAGCAGAAACGAATCCGACTAGGAGCCATGAGGTTGCGGGTTCCATCCCTGGCCTCGCTCAGTGGGTTGAGGATCCAACATTGCCGTGAGCTGTGGTGTAGGTCGCAGACGTGGCTCAGTTCTGGTGTTGCTGTGGCTGTGGTGTAGGCCGGCAGTAAACAGCTCCGCTTACACCCCTAGGCTGGGAACCTCCATGTGCCGCAGGTGCGGCCCTAAAAAGACGAAAGAAAGTCCTATCACTGGTGGTGTTGACCTTGATCATTTGGTCAAGGTTAATAACAATTTGCAGATAGTTTAGAAGGAAAGCCACCAAAGAAACCATCACTGAAACCAAAGTCATCAAGAAAAAGTTTGTCAGACTTGATTTCTTAGAATGAGTCGGTCTTTTTTTTTTTTTTCCTGGCTAACCCACGGCGTGTAGAATTTCCCAGGCCAGGGATCAAACCCTTGCCAAGGCAGTGACCCTATCCACAGTAGTGACAATGCCAGACCCTTAACCCACTGAGCCACCAGGTAACTCCCAGGTTGGTTGCTCATTGAGATCAATTTTTTGAATATGGTGTGTCACCTTGGAGCTTGGCACTTTAATTATGCTGGGACTTGTGGAAAGTATGTATGTGGTACAAAAGCATGTTTCTTTCTGAACGTGGTTTTGGTGCAAGACTGACATACACTTGACTTGGATAGTGGCTGGGAGCAGTGACAGGGTCTGAATTCTGCTTTGCCTCTGACGCCATGACCCTAGCACGTGACTGAAAATTTCTCTGTCCCCAGTCCTTCTTTGTGAATTAGGGACAATAACAACACTTAACTCATGGTTATTGAAAATTGCATGAGTTCACGTATGTAAGGCTATGGGAGTGGTGCCAGCCTCCAGTAGTTATCTGGTGACCGAAAGAGGAATGCTCTCTCTCTCTCTCTCTCTTTTTTTTTTTTTTTTTTTTTTTTTTTGGCCTGTGCCCATGGCGCACAAAAATTTCTGGGCCAGGGATCAAACCTGAGCCACAGCAGTGACCCTAGCTTCTTCAGTGACAATGCTGAATCCTTAACCCACTGAGCCACCAGAGGACTCTGAGAAATTCAAATTAAAAAAAAAAAAATTGTTTAGGACCACACACACAGCATATGGAGGTTCCCAGGCTAGGGGTCGAATCAGAGCTACAGCTGCCAGCCTACGCCACAGCCACAGCTACGCGGGATCCGAGCCGCGTCTGTGACCTACACCACAGCTCACGGCAACTCGGGATCCTTAACCCACTGAGCAAGGCCAGGGATCGAACCCGCAACCTCATGGATACTACTAGAATTCGTTATCGCTGAGCCACAATGGGAACTCCTGAGAAATTCAATTTTAAACCTACATTTAAGTTTCACCCGAATGCTTTAAGGATGTGATATTCTTTGCCTCCCCCACATTTTGAACAATTTTTATTGTTATAAAATATATATCAAGTAATATTTACCATTTTAACCACTTTAGGTGTACAGTTCAGTGGCATTAAGTACATTCATACCACTGTGCAGTCATCTCCACCATCCCTAGAACTTTTTCATGTTCCTAAACTGAAACTCCATATCCATTAAATGCTAACTCTCCACTCCCCACTCCCCTGGCCTCTGGTGCCTCCACTCTACTTTCTGTCTCTATGAATTTGACTACTCTCAGTACCTCGTGTGAGTGGACTTAGCCAGTACGTGTCCATTTGTGTCTTAACATAATATCTACTTAACATAATATCATCGAGATTGGTGTTATAGCATGTGTCAGAATTTGCTTCCTTGTTTTTGTTTTTGTTTTTTTCTTTTTCGGCCACACCCATGACACAAGGAGGTTCCTGAGCCAGGGATCAAATCAGAACCGCATCTGTGACCTCTGCCACAGCTGCAGCAACACCAGATCCCCAACCCACTGCACCAGGCCGGGGATCGAACCCGTACCGCCACAGAGTCAATGCTGGATCATTGACCCACTGTGCCACAGAAGGAACTCCTGGAATTTGCTTCCTTTTGTTTTATTTATTTATTTATTTATTTTGCTTTTTAGGGCCGCGCTCATGGCATATGGAGATTCCTAGGCTAGGGGTCAAATTGGAGCTACAGCTGCTGGCCTATACCACAGCCACAGCAATGCCAGATCCAAGCTATATCTGCAACCTACACCACAGCTCATGGCAACGCCAGATCCTTAACTCTTAAAGCATTCGGGTGAAACTTAAATGTAGGTTTAAAACTGAATTTCTTGGGAGTTCCCATTGTGGCTCAGCAATATAGAATCCTAGTAGTATCCATGAGGATGTGGGTTCGATCCCTGGCCTTGCTCAGTGGGTTAAGGATCCGGCGTTGCCGTGAGCTGTGGTGTAGGTTGCAGACGCGGCTCGGATCCCACGTGGCTGTGGCTGTGGCTGTGGCGAAGGCTGGCAGCTACAGCTCCTGTTAGACCCCTAGCCTGGGAACCTCCACATGCCGCAAGTGCAGCCCTAGAAAAGACCAAAAAAAAAAAAAAGGGAAAGAAAAGAAAAAAAAAGTAAAATAAAATAGATCTTAAAAAAAAATTTATTTTATTAGAGTTCCCCTTGTAGCTCAGTGGAAATGAGCCCAGCTAGAATCCATGAGGACATGAGTTTGATCCCTGACCTTCCTCAGTGGGTTAAGGTTCTTGCATTGCTGTGAGCTGTGGTGTAGGTCCCAGACACGACTCGGATCATGCATTGCTATGGCTGTGTGACTCCTAGCCTGGGAACTTCCATATGCCACGGGTGCAGCCCTTAAAAAAAAAGACCAAAAAACAAAAATTTCTTTTATTGAGGTATAGTTGATACAAGGTTGTGTTAATTTCTACTGTGCAGCATAAGTGGTTCAGTTATACATATATATGTGTTCTTTTTCATAGTCTTTTCCATTATGGTTTATCACAGGATATTGACTATAGTTCCCTGGGCTCTAGAGTAGGACCTTGTTATTTATCCATTCTGTATGTAATAGTTTGCATCTACAAACCCCAGACTCCCCATCCATCTCTTCCCCGTCTCTCTCCGGATCTGTAACGCCTTCTCTGACAGTACGAGCCACCCCAGCCGCTGACTCCGGTCCCCGCCGAGTCCCTCTCGCCCTCTGCCCTATAGGCTGTAATGTCCCACGCCCGGCGCCCACTCGGGTGTCTCTCACAGGTGTTTGAATGCCTAGTGGCCTGTGTTTAAATTATGTGGAGCAAATATTATGGCTTATAGTGAACAAAGGTTGGCTTTTTGGGGTTTTTGTTTTTGTTTTTTCTTTGTTTTTTGGGTTTTTTTTTTTGAGGTTTAAACAAAGGTTGGCTTTTGCGGGTTTTTGTTTTTGTTTTTTCTTTTTTTTTTTTGAGGTTTAAACAAGTTTGACCTCAAGCCCTCACTACACTCTCTTCAGTGCTCAGTGTGAACTAGATAAGCAGCATTCCTGCAGCTGAATGAGTGACGAAATCTGAGACTCCTGTGGGCTGAAAGAAACTGCCCATGGGGGATGCACCAACCTGTGTCCAGCCCCTGGAGACAATGGCTACAGCCCTTAGTACCGTTGCATTGTGTGATACCGATCACCCTCGTAAACATCTCCCAGTGTTGGTGCCTTTCTCTGAGGTGTGCTGTCCCCCTGCCAGCCCTAACCCGCTGCAGCCTGGGGGTGGGGGTGTGGGGCTCCCCATTGCCCCAACAATTGGCTCTGACACCAGAGCTCCTTGGATATATGGGTCCCTGAGGTTTTTATAGACAACTTAGCTAAGCAAAATAGGGAATTTAGTAGTAATAAAAAGCAATTTTTTTTAAATTGTTTTAGCCACAGTGTGCAGAAGCTTGAAGTGGGATCGCAGCTCCCAGACCAGGAATCGAACCTGGCTGCAGAGGTGCAAGTGCCAAATCCTAACCACTAGACCACCAGGGAGCTCCCTAAAAAGCAATTCTTAAAAGTAGTTGAATCAGGAAGCTGTAGTCGATGACGTTTCTCCCACTGGTGAGATGCTGGGGCTGACCGGGAAGCCGGTCCTTGAGAGCTGTGGCTGCGCCGTCCAGGCACGGCTCCTTTTTGCTTCATCTGGTGCTGTATGTACACATGCGACCTCAGCCGTCGGTCAGCTTCAAACTCAGCAGTTGCAGGAGAAAAAGAAAGACTCGATACCTACTGCCGTCAGGACAGGCTGAGGTGTCCGTTTTAGCCCATGCTGTCACCTTGTCCCATCTTCCCAGGCTGCGAGGACCACACTCAGGGCTTCTGACTCCACCCAGGCTGAGTCCCAAGGCAGCTGTGGGGCCCAGAGCACAGGCCATGCAAGAGATCTGGGTATTTCTTCAGAAAATCATGCTTCCTGGAGTTCCCGTCGTGGCGCAGTGGTTAACGAATCCGACTAGGAACCATGAGGTTGCGGGTTCGATCCCTGGCATCGGTCAGTGGGTTAACGATCTGGCGTTGCCATGAGCTGTGGTGTAGGTTGCAGACGCGGCTCGGATCCCGCGTGGCTGTGGCTCTGGTGTAGGCCGGCGGCTGCAGCTCTGATTGGACCCCTAGACTGGGAACCTCCATATGCCTCTGGTGCGGCCCTAAAAAGATAATAGACCAGAAAAAAAAAAGAGAGAAAGAGAAGAAAGAAAGAAAGGAAGGAAGAAAGAAAGAAAGAACGAAAGGAGAGAGGGAGGGAGGGAGGGAGGAAAGGAAGGAAGGAAGGAAGGAAGGAAGAAAGGAAGGAATGAATCTCAGGGAGTTCCCACTCTGGAGCAGTGGGAACAGGGGCATCTCTGCAGCACCAGGATGCAGGTTCAATCCTCGGGCCAGTACAGTGAGTTAAAGTATCTAGCGTTGCCCTAGCAGGCATCTGTGGCTCAGGTCTGATCCCTGGCCCAGGAACTTCCATATGCTCTGGGGCAGCCAAAAAAGGGGAAAAAAGAAAAAGAAAAAGGAGTTCCCATCGAGGGGCCGTGGAAACGAATCCGACTAGGAACCATGAGGTTGCGGGTTCGATCCCTGGCCTCGCTCAGTGGGTTAAGGATCCGGCGTTACCACGAGCTGTGGTGCAGGTTGCAGACGTGACTCGGATCTGCGTTGCTGTGGCTGTGGTGTAGGCCAGCAGCTGTAGCTCCAATTCAACCCCTAGCCTGGGAATCTCCATAAGCCACGGGAGATTATGGCAAATCTTTTTTGCTTTCTCCAAAAGCAAAAAAGAAAAAGAAAGAAATATTGGACTGCAGGTGGGCAGCCCCTTGAAGAGCCAGCCACCTGGCTTCCTGGGCAGCAAACGAACACAGAGGGGTCTGCTGTGTCATCTCCCAGCTGTAACTGTCCCCTGTGCTGGCCTCCAGTTGCACATCTGTGCCTCAGTGTGGTTGCTTCTGCATTTGCTGTGTCTCTGAGGAACGAGAAATCCCGGCTCCACCAGTCTTGGCTTTCAAGTCAGGGAGCCCTCCTTGGGCTGCGGTAGCACAGGCAGCTGCTGTCCGGAGTGGGTGTAAATAACCCGTCGTACAAGGGAGGAACGCCCTAGGATTTTCTCGCCACAGCGCAACGGCCTGGCTGGGAGCCGTCAGACAGAAGTAATCCAGCAGTTTTTCACCTTTGTTTCCATTCCTTCTCAGCTACTCAAGTCTGTTGCAATCACGCCATCATGATCGGTAGCTTCAGCCTTCTGGTTGGGCCTGTACCCTGACTGCCCCCTGGACCTCTGTGTGACTTCTGGAGTTCGGTTCCCGTTTGCGATTGGCTATACCCGGGGCTGAGACCCATGTACAGTATTTCCTCGTGGCTGGGCCGGGAGCCTGTCTCCTGGAGCTGGGGGGTTATTTTTCAGGTTGCTTGGAGTGTTCTTTCCTGCCCCCACCTCCCATCCTCAGGGTGACTTGTGAATAGAGCCTCCAGTTCTGGTCAGCCTCCACTCCTGTGCAGCTGTAGACTAGAGCTGTGGTCCAGCCCGCAGGGGTGATTTACGTTTGAATGAATTAAAATCAAGTATAATTAGGAGTTCCCGCTGTGGTACAGTAGGTTAAGAATCCGGCTGCAGTGGCTCTGGTTACTGAGGAGGCTCAGGTTCGATCCCTGGCCTGGGAACTTCCCTAGGCCATGGGTGCGGCCATAAAATATAATAAAACAAGGTATTATTACTAAGGCATTCTTTTCAGCCACACTAGTCATAGCTCAGGTGCTCAGTAGCCACATGTACCCGATGGCTCCTATATTAGTGAAGATCTAGAACATTCCATCATTGGGAAAGTTCTGTTGGATAGGCAGATGGGTTAGTGTAGACAAATAAACAAATCAAGGATTATAGTAGTTACCTAGTGGGTTAAGGATCTGGTGTTGTCACTACTGTAGCTCTGGTTACCACTGTGGTGTGGGTTCAGTCCCTGGCCCTGGAACTTCCGCATACCTCCAGTGTGGCCAAAAAAAAAAGGAATGAAGTTTTCTTTTCTTTTTTTTTCCTCCTTCCTTTCTTTTTTCTTTTTTCCTTTTGTTGTTGTTATTGTTGTTGTTTTAGGGCCGCTTGTGTGGCATATGGAAGTTCCCAGACTAGGGGTCAAATCAGGCTTCATGTTATAGCTTGTGCCAGAAGACTTCAGAATTCCTGTTGTGGCTCAGTGGTATGAACCCATTAGTATCCATGAGGACTCGGGTTCAGTCCCTGGTCTTGCTCAGTAGCTTAAGGATCCGCTGTTGCTGTGAGCTACTGTGTAGGTCGCAGACGTGGCTAGGATCCCACGTTGCTGTTGGTGTGGGCTGGCAACTGCAGCTTCAATTCAACCCCTAGCCTAGGAACCTCCATATGCTGCAGGTGTGGCCCTAAAAAGACAAAAAGAAAGAGAAAGAAAAGAAAACTTTTTAAGAGTTCCTATTGCAGCTTATCGAGTTAAGAACCCAACTAGTACCCATGAGGATGCAGGTTCGATCCCTGGCCTCACTCAGTGGGTTAAAGGAAGCAGCGTTGCACTGAGCTGCGGTGTGGGTTACAGATGTGACTCAGATCCCGCGTTGCTGTGGCTGTGGTATAGGCCAGCAGCTGCAGCTCTGATTCGACCCCTAGCCTGGAAACTTCCATATGCCACAGGTTCAGCCCAAACAAACAGAAGACACTTTATGCTGAATGAAAGAATCCAGACAAAAAAGTTCACAATGGTGTGTGGTTCCATTTATGTGAAATGTCCAAAAGAGATAGAAAGAGATTAACTGTTGCCAGAGGCTGGGGTGAGGGAACGGAGAGTGACTGCTAACGAGCATGGCGTCTCTTTTTGGGGTGATGAAAAAGTCTGATGGGGATTGCACAACCTGGTGAAGATACTGAAAACCACTGAATTATTTAGCATAAATGGATGAATGGTATGTCATGTGAATTCTAGCTCAATAAAAACCCTGTTATAAAAACCCTTCATGGCTCAACGGAATCCAGTCTCACTAGTATCATGAGGATCCAGCGTTGCCATGATCTGTGGTGTAGGTCGCAGATGGGGCTCAGACATGGTATTGCTGTGGCTACAGCAGAGGCCGGTGGCTATAGTTCCAATTCAACCCCTAGCCTGGGAATCTCCATATGCCATGAGTGTGGCCATTAAAAAAAAAAAAAAAACACTCAGGGACTGGAGAATTTCGGGAGAGTGAGTCGAGGGCTTAAGGCCTTGGTACACAGATTCTTGGGAAGCAGCACGTTCATGTAGCAACTTTCCCTATTCAGGTTTTTTCTTAGATCTTAACCGTTCACTGAGATCATCTTCTGTGTTTGCTTCGGTTTGTTTTCTGATTCTCTCCCTGGAATGCCAGGAAAAGCCCAGGTTGGCACACAATAACTATCAGTAAACTCGGTGATGGCTTGAGAGTGACTAATCTTTCTGAACCGAAAGTGCTACTTTTTACTGTCACCTAGAACCTGCTTAATATCAGTCCCTGAGAGGGAGTCCCTGCCGTGGTGCAGCGGAAACGAATCTGACTAGGAACCATTAGGTTGCAGGTTCCATCCCTGGCCTCTCTCAGAAGGTTAAGGAGGATCCCGCGTTGCTGTGGCTGTGGTGAAGGCCAGCAGCTGTAGCTCCGATTAGACCCCTAGCCTGGGAACCTCCATATTGGCTGCAACCCTAAAAAGACAAAAGCCAAAAAAAAAAAAAAAACATATATATATATATATATATATATATATATATATATATATATATATATATATATCAGTCCCTAAGATAAGTCCTCTAAGGGTAGTTAGGCCATTGGGCGGGACATGGTTGCTGGGCTGGTCACCCCCTGTGCAGGACTCAACAAAATAAAGGTCGTACCTTGGGTGATGGTAGCCCAGCTTCGGAATCTGGGTATTGTTCAGTCAAAACTGGAGTGCTTGGAGTTCCCACTGTGGCTCAGCAGTAATGAACCTGACTAGTATCCATGAAGCCTTGGGTTTCATCCCTGGCCTTGCTCGGTGGGTTAAGGATCCGGTGTTGCCGTGAGCTGTGGTGTAGGTTACAGACACGGCTCAGATCCCGAGTTGCTGTGGCTGTGGCGTAGGCCGGTGGCTACAGCTCCTGTTAGACCCCTAGCCTGGGAACCTCCATATGCCATGGGTGTGGCCCTAAAAAAAGCAAAAAGAAAATTTTTTTGGAAAAAAAAATTGGAGCATTTCTTTGGATGAGAAATAAAATAAATAAAATTGTTTTAATGTAGACGGAAAGTGCCCACAAATGCTATTTTCTTTAGCTCTTGCTCTCTAATGTTCTCAGCGCCTCACAGGAGAGCGTGAACTAATTTTCTGGATGGTTTACCTGGCTACATTTTATATTACATCATTTTGCTGAGTTTTCTTCTTGCTCTCTTGCCACAGGAAAACAAACCAAACTGCATTTCATTTTTACTGTACCTCAACAGTTAATACAGTAGTTTATGACAAAATCACAGGGCTTTCATTAACAAATGCAAATATATAGGGGTGTGTGTGTGTGTGTGTTTTTGTCTTTTTAGGGCCGCACCCACAGCATATGGATATTCCCCGGCTAGGGGTCAAATCGGAGCTGTAGCTCCTGGCCAGATTGTTAACCTACTAAGCAAGGCCAGGGATTGAACCTGCATCCTCATGGATATTAGTCAGATTTATTTCTGCTGAGCAATGATGGGGAACTCCTGTATTTTTTTTTTTTTTTTAAGAATTCTCTGGGGAGTTCCCCTTGTGACTTAGTGGTTAACGAGCCCAACTACTGTCCATGAGGACGCGGGTTCGATCCCTGGCCTCGCTCAGTGGGTTAAGGATCTGATGAGCCATGAGCTGCGGTGTAGGTTGCAGATGTGGCTCAGATCCAGCGTTGCTGTGGCTGCGGCTTAGGCTGGCAGCTACAGCTCAGATTGGACCCCTAGCCTGGAAACTTCCATATGCTGCGTGTGGGACACTAAAAAAAGACCAAAAAAAAATGGAAAAAATTTCCCGGGCTAGGGGTCGAATCAGAATTGCAGCTGCCAGCCTACGCCACAGCCATAGCAACACTGGATCCACAAAAGCATACTGAAATGAAAATTAATTTGTGTATTTGGTTGAGGTTTCAGCACTTAGGTCCTGATGTATTCTCATTAAGGGTTAATTAGAAATGATGGGAATTTGCATAGTGTTAATACTCCGTCAGTCCGAGGAAGAAACCGATGAGTATTTGCTAAAGGAATATTCTTCATAAAGTCCTATGGGACCGAGAAAATCCAGTGGCTTAAAACAAGGCTTCATCTAGGATGTTGCTCAAGGAACTGACCTACGGGACATGGCCTCAAAGGTCAGTGCAGGCAGTTCTCAACACCAACAGGCTGTGTTCCCAAAGTATCTTCCTTTAGAGTTAAGAAGAAACAAGAATTTAAAGGACCCTTGGCAGTATGGGTGGCCTTCCTGTCAGAATGCCACTGCTGGGCCCTGACCTCACCTGGAGGCTGACTTGGGGGGGAGTTCCTATTTCGGGAGCGTGGTGTCCAGGCCTGAGGGGGAGCCGGCTTGGAGCTGAGCGGATGGAGTGAGCAGGGGACGCCAGGGAACCACACGGAATCAGATCCCGAAGCACGTGGGAGACTTGGGTTCTCTAGGAGAGCGGGACCACCTCCCACTCCAGCTCTGGCCCAGCACCTCCAGTGTGCGACTCTCTGGGCCTCCTGCTGGACGTCCCCCTGCCCTGGTCTCTGGTCTCCCCCCTCTCGGTGCAGCTTCCTCACCCCGCCCAGCCCCCTCTCCAGGGCCACCCGCCCCGCCCGACCCCACCTCTTCTTGGAACCACCCCCCGCCGCCTTGTCCCCATGCTGCTGCCTTGGCTAAGGTGTTCCCACAGGGGCCAGGAGCGGGATCTGCCGTCCCGAGAGAGGTGCTCACGGCCTGGGTTCCTGCCGCATTTGTGATGCCGCCCGCCCGGCCGGGGTTCTCCTTTGGGGTTTGAAGGGGTCTTGCATCCTCACTAAATGGATCTTCCCAGGGGAACGGATCGCTCTTCCTTTAAAACCCAGCCCCGGGCTCCGTCCTCTTCGTTTAGCATCCCCTGGAGGGGCCGCCCGCAGCGAGGCTTTTTACTGCCGCGTAGGACTCTCCCTCAGCACTCCGTCGCCAGAACACAGGAAAGTCTCGCAGGCTCTTTCCAGGTGGCAGTGCCGTCTCCGCCCCAAGAATGATGACAATAGTGACGCACCGGGAGGCAGGCATCCTGCAAAGGTGTAAGAGGAAGGAGGTTTGCTCCCCGAGAGGGTCACTCCTGGCCTGTTCCACCCCCAGACCTTGCACCTAGGACTGGGTGCAAGGATGTACCCATAGCTCCCGGCCTTGACCCGGGCCCAGTAGGGTTTTGGCCCACCACTGCCCGGTACCAACATGAAATACAGGCAAGATGCACTAGGACAAGGAAAGGAGACACACAAAAGAATAAGGTCACAAGTCTCATTCCATTCAAAAGACATAAAATTACTCTAGTGGGGTTCCCGTCATGGCTCAGCAGTAACCAACCCAACTAGTATCCATGAGGATGCAGGTTCGATCCCTGGCCTCCCTCACTGGGTTAAGGATCCCGTGTTGCTGTGGCTGTGGCGTAGGCCGGCAGCTACAGCTCTAATTGGACTCCTAGCGTGGGAACTTCCATATGCTGCAAGTGCTGCCCTCAAAAGACCAAAAAAAAAAAAGTGTTGATATTCATAATTGTATTTTACCTCATTGTTTGGTTTACTGGAGTTTTCATACACGTGATAAATGGGGAATTTGGTGGTTTCGGGGGGGAAGGCCTTTTCTTCCATCCCCCCTCCTTTTCTGAGCGCCTCCAGCTAACAGTGTCCCTGAGCTGAGCTCCCGGTCTTTGAGGCCTCCTGCCCTCCAGTCAAGGGCGCTTGGGGAGCTGAACACAACTGGGATGGCAAATGAGCTCGTGTAATCGGTGGTAACATATGTCTAATGACCGTAATTAGGCCAGGGAGAGTGTGCTGGGAGAGAGGTGCAAGGCGCTGAGGGAGACAGGTTCGCTTCGGGCAAAGGGCTGCTGGCAGAGGGCAGGGGTGCTGGGCGCAGGCTTGGCTACAGCCGGGACCAGTGCTGGTGACGTGGTACAGGGTAACTTTAAAGTTTTGCTTCTCCTCATATGCATGCATTCGCGAAAATGTACCGCTTTAAAGACGGGAAGCTGGTAGCATGTGGATGCCTGTCGTGACATGTGCGCTGTTAATATCACAGGGCCTGGGGTGTGAGGGGCGTACTGTCTCCTGATTCACGGACGTCTGGGTGGTTTCGGTTTTTCGCAGTTGCAGGGTGGTCCTGTGTGTCCCCTCGATACAGCATCTACTGTGGGGCAAATTATCAGAATAAGAATTTGAAGATGAAAGTCTATGCAGTTTTTTCGGTGTTAGTCAGCATCTCAGCGTGCCTCCTCCAATGCATACCTGTAAAAGGACAGGAGAAAGGGGGTGGGTTTCTTTGTAATTTGAGAGCTTTCATTGAGGTCCACGTATTTTTTTTTTGTTTGGTTGGTTGGGTTTTTTTTTTTTTTTTGGTGTGTTTTCCTAAATCTCTAGCACCCGTTTGGGTACTTGGCTTATGACATGCTCTAAGATGCTTGCTGTTGGATAAATAAAAGAATGAAGGGGAGTTCCCATCGTGGCTCAGCAGAAACGAATCTGACTAGTATCCATGAGGACGCAGGTTCGATCCCTGGCCTCGCTCGGTGGGTTAAGGATCCGGCATCGCTGTGAGCTGCAATGTGGGTCACAGACTCGGCTCAGATCCTGCGTGGCTGTGGCTGTGGTGTGGGCTGGCTGCTGCAGCTCCGATTCGACTACTAGTTTGGGAACCTCATATGCTGTGGGTGCGGCCCTAAAAAAAAAAAGAGTGAAAGAAAGACCACCTCAGTAGGCAGAGTCACACATGGCATGAACACATATACATACATGTGGGCACTAGCACGCACTTGCGCACACACACCCCGTCACTCAGCCACATGTCCCGGAGGACCACTCCTGCCCCTAGTTGTAATAAGGAAGCTGTAACGGAAGGTGTTGAGATGGCCTCTTCTCCCCCGGGAGTCAGGCCATGGTAGAGGCCCTCTAGGGAGGTACGGGGTCCCGTGTGTCCCTGTGAATCCATTCCCGAGCCCTGGCTGGGACCCTGGGCGCTCAGGGAGGAGCTGCTAAGTAAGCCTGAGACGATCGCAGAGCGTCTGCTGTGCTCCAGGGCATCGTGGAGGGCTCATCAGAAGGAAAGCTCACAAAGGTGGGTTTGGAAGGGTGTCAGGAAAGGATTTAGCTGTTGATGCAGGGGCTGGTTGAAATCTTTTTTTTTTTTTTTGTCTTTTTGCCTTATCTAGGGCCGCAGCCGCGGCATATGGAGGTTCCCAGGCTAGGGGTCTAACAGGAGCTGTAGCCGCCGGCCTTCGCCACAGCCACAGCAACGTGGCATCCGAGCCGCGTCTGCAACCTACACCACAGCTCACGGCAACGCCAGATCCTTAACCCACCGAGCAAGGCCAGGGCTCGAACCCACAACCTCATGGTTCCTAGTCGGATTCGTTAACCACTGAGCCACGAAGGGAACTCCAGGTTGAAGTCTCTGAGCCAAAAGGCTGGCATGATTAACAGAGCATTTGGAGGTGGTCAGCTGTCAGGTGCGCGCCCTGGGTCTGAGGGGAGAGCTTCCTCGCAGGTCACAGAGGGCAGGAGCAGGGTCAGTGCGGCAGGGTTCCCAGAGGGGTATGAAGGGAGGCGATGGATGGTGGGGTGATCACGGAGGTGGAATCAGTAGAATTTGCAAACAGGAGGACTGAGCCGAGAGGAGTCATTATCCACTCCGGGTTAGGAGTGGTTAGACCCGCATGGGTCTTTACAAGGACCGGGCAGCCCAAGGTCACTCTGTCCAGGGGTGCCCAGTGCTTACATCTGGCCCACCTTGAAGACCAAGAACTGAGTCTCCCAACTGGAAGGCCGGCAGCTGATACAAGATGCACTTTTTCTTTAGTTCTTTCGGAAAGAGCTCCATTATAAAGCCAGTGGGACTAAGTGGCGAGGGTTCCTTTGGGTGAGTTGAGGGTCCCCGCATTTGGGGGAAATTCCTGCAAGGTTATCTCTTGAGCTCCTTCAGTTTTCAGTAGTGAGATTTTGACAGAAAAGCTTCATCTGTTACATAGGAAACAAGAAAGGGGCCAGTGATTCATGAGTAAATAGATGATAGGATTAAACTCAATTTTTTTTTTTTTTTTTTTTTTTTTTTTGCGTTGTAGAACCACACCCACTGCATATGGAGGTTCCCAGGCTAGGGGTCTAACAGGAGCTGTAGCCGCCGGCCTTCGCCACAGCCACAGCAACACGGGATCCGAGCCGCGTCTGCAACCTACACCACAGCTCACGGCAACCCCAGATCCTTAACCCACTGAGCAAGGCCAGGGATCGAACCCGCAACCTCGTGGTTCCTAGTCGGATTCGTTAACCACTGCACCATGGTGGGAACTCCCCCAGGAAACAGTTTAAACTTTGTTTTTTTCCAGCATGTCAGAACTATGTAGATGCTGTGTATGAGTGACCCCTTCAGAGTTCCCTCTCGCTGTGGCATATTGAGATCAGGACGCAGGTTTGATCCCCAACCCGGCACATTAGGTTAAAGGCTCTGTCGTTGCTGTAGCTGCAGCCTAGGTGGAAACTGCGCCTTGAATCTCCGTATGCTGCGGGGCAGCCAGAAAAAGAAGAAAACAATGATCACCTCCTTCCCCCTTTCCTGCCTCCCATCCCCTCGGAACCTTCGCTCGGTCTTTTCTCTGTAGCCGCCGGTGTCTCCTCCAGGACTGAAGTCCGCCCTCCTCAGACACAAGCCTCACAGGGCGACCCCTGCAGCAGCCTCTTCCCTGCACTGCCTGCCTCTCACGCGCCTCTGGGTCAGGTCGCACCCTGCCGTACCCCGCGACATTAGAGGTTAACAGTGTCTGCCTAATGACCAAGCCCTTGCTTTCGCCCCTCTGTGACGACTTCCGGTTTTGCCCTCAACCTGCTTGGTAATTCTTTCCACCTCTTCTTCTGCCGGTCCTTTCAAAGTTGGTTTTCCAGCATTCGGGGGGGCGTAGCCTTCTTCTCACCAGTATAGCTGCAGGTACAGGTGACACCCACGGATATGTACGAGTCATGCCGATGACTCGTGAATACCTGTCTCCCCCCCAGGGCTGAGCCGGCCAGCTCAGCCCCGGGCCCCAGGAAGCAGCTGCCCTCACAGCCACCTGGACTTCCATGCTTAACGGGGTCAGGGCCCAAGCTGACACTGTCTCTGCACCTGCCCACCTGCCGCTTGGCATGCTGTGCATGGGAGAAAGTGGCACCTTCCAGGGTGAATGTGAAAGTCACCCAGACCTCTTCCTTTCTCTCACCCTCACCCGCACATCCGGTGGTCATGGACCCAGCTCTCCACGCTGTCTCCCCTGCCTGTCCACACAGCACCCTCTTGGCCCGGCTGGGACGGCTTTTCCCAGTCGCAGGGCCCCCTGTCTTGTCGTTGCTCCCACTGTGGAGCAATGGGATAGGCGGCGTCTGCAGCACCAGGATGCAGGTGCCGTCCTCCACCCAGCACAGTGCCTTAGAGTGTCCCGCATTGCCACAGAGGCAGCCCAGGTCGAAACTGTGGCCCATCAGACCCCTGGCCTGGGATCTCCATATGCTGTGGTGCAGCCAAAAAAGGGAAAAGAAAATCTTGGAGTTCCCATTGTGGCTCACTGGGTAAAGAACCTGACTAGTTAGCATCCATGAGGATTCGGGTCTGATCCCTGGCCTCGCTCAGTGGGTTAAGGATCCGGCGTTACTGCAAGCTGCGGTGTAAGTCACAGATCCTGAGTTGCGGCACAGGCTCTGGCTACAGCTCCAATTTGACCCCTAGCCTGGGAACTTCCTTATGCCGCGGGTGCAGCCATAAAAATAAATTAATTAACTAATTAATTAATTAAATGTTTTTAAAAATCTCTAAGGGGTTCACCTTTCCTGGTACCTCTGGATCAGAACTTTCCTCTCTGACTTTATAGCAGCAGTCCTCCCCCAAAACACACAAGCAACAGAGACAAGCAGATTCAACAGATGTTAACCGAACCAAACTCAGGTCCACTCAGCTGACAGATGTCAAAGTCACTACCGACACTGGGCTGTGGTGAAGGAAAATACAGCACTTATTGCAGGCAGCCAAGCAGGGGAGTGGGAGACAAGCCTCAGATCCACTCCACTTAAGTGAGGGGTTTTTTTTGTTTTTTTTTTGCCTTATCTAGGGCCACACCCGTGGCATGTGGAGGTTCCCAGGCTAGGGGTCTAACAGGAGCTGTAGCCGCCGGCCTTCGCCACAGCCACAGCAACGCGGGATCCAAGCCGCGTCTGCAACCTACACCACAGCTCACGGCAACGCCAGATCCTTAACCCACTGAGCGAGGCCAGGGATCGAACACGCAACCTCATGGTTCTTAGTCGGATTCGTTGACCACTGAGCCACGACGGGAACTCCAACGATGATATCTATAATAGCAACATTAGCACGTTAACAGTGTCATCCATTCCAGCGCTTTTAGTCATCTGACTGGTTATTAGCGTTCAGTTAGCCCAGGACTGAGGTCAGGAAATAAGCAAGGGAATAAAGCTTTGGAAAGAGATACTAATCAAAAACTCGGTAAGGGAACTGGGTTTTAGCGGGGGGCTCTGTTTCTGACACACATCGGCACAGCCTTGCCCCGTATCCCTGTCTGTGCCAGCGGGAGTGTCTGGAACACACCTCCTCTCCCATCTGGAAAAGCGGTCCAGGCCTTCAGGCTTTCCGGCACCCGGCGCCGCCCACCCCTGCCCTGCCTGGGCCCCCACGTGCACCCAGCTGTGCTGCTAGCTCCGCCTGCCTGCCCCACCCACCCGCCCTGGGCTCCTGCGCACGGCACCCAGACCAGCATCAGCGGGTCACTCCTTGTCTTGCTACCCGATAAAGCCTTTCTTTCCCCTCGAGGCTTCCGGGAGAACGTTCAGACACAACGCCAGAGCTAACGCTGTGGTTGTTTTCCCCTCCGACAGCAGACACTGACTCGAGGTCCTCTCTTTTTACTCAGTACTGAGCATCCGTGGCGTTCAGGACGAGGGTCCCTCCAGCGCTCAGCTCCGGAGACTGGATAACATGCTGCTGGCCGAGGGCGTGTCCGGGCCCGAGCGGCGAGGGAGGGGAGCCCCAGCGGCGGCGGCAGCCGGCCCGGCAACCCCAGGTGGCTGTCCAAATGACAATGGCCTTGAGCACTCTGACTACAGGGCCAGGCTGTCCCACATCGGACAGATTTACCACTCTGAGCTAGAGAAATATGAACAGGTGATCTTTCTGCACGCAAGAGTTTTCTATCGTGTGAATGCCCATTTGTCAAAGCAGAGTGTGGAGCGCTGACGGGCTTCCTTTGGTGGCCCAGACCAGGGCGTTCGCGCACTTGGTCTCGCGGCCAAGCTGGCTGATTTTTTTACTGCAAGTCCAGCCCGTGTGGGAGCCGAGGGGGGCAGGCGGCTGGTCCCACAGGGAGCCCCCCGGGCCAGCCTGCTGGGTAGTCAGCGGCTGGCACGTGTGTCCCCACCCCAGGCCTGCCGTGAGTTCACCACGCACGTCGCCAGCCTCCTCCGGGAGCAGAGCAGGATAAGGCCAGTCTCCCCCGAGGAGATCCAGCGCACGGTCCGCGTCATCCACGCCAAGTTCAACGGCATCCAGATGCAGCTGAAGCAGAGCGCCTGCGAGGCCGTGATGGCCCTGCGCTCGGGGCTTCTCGATGCCAGGTCAGGCCTCGCGCCACCCGTGACCCGAGGGTCAGCTCTTAGGAAGAGGAACCAAGTCAGCTTGGGTTTAAGTTCGGGGGGCCTCCCAGCCTGTGCGGGGGCCCGGGCCGCAGCTTCAGGTGTAGCCCTCACACGGCCTCTTGGAAGGTGATTGAAGTGCTGGCTGCTGCTCTTACGGCGTCTAGGGTGTGGAGGATGGGGACGAGGCCCCCACGTGGCCACCAGCTGAGGCTGTCTGTTTTTGCAGGCGTAAGCGGCAGAATTTCAGCAAGCAAGCCACGGAAGTGCTGAATGAATATTTTTATTCCCATTTGAGCAACCCTTACCCCAGCGAAGAAGCCAAAGAGGAGCTGGCCAGGAAGGGTGGCATCACGGTCTCCCAGGTGACAGTGCTTTCCTGCCGTGCCTCCCCGAACCCGGGAGGAGAGGAAGTTCCAGCTCCGTGAGGCGGACACCCGGGCAGTTCACGAGGCATGGGGAGCAGGAGCCGGATGTCCAGGCTTAGGGCCGGCCTGTCTGGGCTCGGGTCCCGGGTCTGGGCTGTGCCGGGGAACTCAGGCAGGCAGACACACGCACCAGGGTGATGGGTGTGAAAGGTGTGGGCCCTGATACAACACCAGGGAGCGTAGCACTTGGTACTCAGGGAATCGCAGTTGTTAGGTTTTTTGTTTGGTGGGTGTTTTGTATTGTTTTGTTTTTGTCCTTTTAGGGCCACCCCCGAGGCATACGGAAGTTCCCGGGCTGGGGATCAAATTGGAGCTGCAGCCGCCGGCCTACATCACAGACACAGCCACGCAGGATCCAAGCCGCGTCTGCAACCTACACCACAGCTCACGGCAATGCCGGATCCTTAACCCACTGAGCGAGGCCAGGGATCGAACCCACATTCTAATGGATACGATGTTGGGTTCTTAACCTGCAGAGCCACAACAAGAACTCCATTGTTAGGATTTAATATCATTGTTTTTAATGGAAGCTTAGTTGATTTACGAAGTTGTGTTTATAGCATTCTTGTGTCAGAGGGATGTGCTGTGTTGTATAAGAGGAGTGGGGTATAAGCTTGGGAGAAAAAGAACTCAGAAGCAGGAGTTCCCCTTGTGGCGCAGCGGAAGCAAATCAGACTAATATCCATGAGGATGCGGGTTCGATCCCTGGCTTTGCTCCCCGACTTCGCTCAGTGGGTTAAGGATCTGGCATTGCCATGAGCTGTGGTGTAAGTTGCAGACGCGGCTCAGATCCTGTATTGCTGTGGCTGTGATGTAGGCCAGCATCTGTGGCTCCGATTTGATCGCTAGCCTGGGAAGCTCCATATGCCACGGGTGCGGCCCTAAAAAGACAAAAAAAAAAAAAGAAGATGTAAGAAAAGGCAGGAGAGTTGAGCCCTTGGATGGGGCAACAGGCAGAAACCCTGATGGCTGCAGCTAGCTGGGCCAAAGGTGACCGAGGGACTGGGCCAGGAGTGGCCAGTGCCTCTGAGCTACGGCTGGCAGAGAGGCCATCCGGCTGCTGTACGAGGTGCCCTGCTGGGACACGTCCCACGGGCTGGGTGGACCCTGGCTCAGGGCCGGCTGCGCCCTCCTTCTACAATGCCAGCTGGATTCAGCATGGGAAGCTGCTCACTGCTGTTCTTCCTTGAACTTAGTTCCACAAAGCCGTGTGGCCACATTCCTCGGAGGGAAGTGGGGACCAGGTGCTTACACGGCTTGGCTGAGGAAAGGTCACCGTCACACAGAGCAGGAGGGCTGGGGAGCTGGGGGCGCAAAGAAAGGCTCCTTTCATGCCTGACATTCAGAGGATTATGGGACATTAAAGAAACATTTTTTTTTTTCTTTTTATAGCCACACCCAAGGCACACGGAAGTTCCTGGGGCCAGGGGTCGAATCAGAGCTGCGGCTGAGACCACAACTTGTGGCAACACCAATCCTTAACCCACTGAGCGAGGCCAAGGATCGAACCCGAGTCCTCACAGACACTATGTGGGGTTCTTAACCCGCTGAGTCACAATGGGAACTCTGGTCTTTATCCTTTGATAAGGATTTGGTTGAGTTCTTTCCTTAAACTGACTTCCGAGGAATTCCAGTTGTGGTACAACGGAAACAACCCAGCTAGTTCCACGAGGAGGTGGGTTCGATTCCTGCCCTCGACCCATGGGTTAAGGATCCAGCGTTGCCGTGAGCTGTGATGTAGGTCACAGATGTGGTTTGGCTATGGCATTGCCGTGGCTGTGGCATAGGCCGGCGTCTGTAGCTCCGATCCGACCCCTAGCCTGGGAACATCCATATGCCATGGGTGCAGCCCTAAAAAGCAAAAACAGAAAAACAAATTAAAAAAAAAAACCCTGACTTCCCAGAAATGGGCTTCCTGATGTGTGTCTGCCTGAGCTCTCGCATTCCCTAAGGTGCAGTCCAGAATTCAGCCTGTCACCCACCCCTGCAGTGAGGAGGCACTCCTCTCTCCGAGTGAGCGTGTCTCACACAAGTTTGTTTGCCTTCCAGCTCTTTCCACGCCCCAGGCCAGGCGCTAGCCGCACAGGTTCTCAGGCAGCCCAGCCCCCTCCCCTCCCAGAACCCCTTGCAAACACTTCCTTAGGCCCCTCGGTGCATCGGCTCCACCTTCTCGGCCCCGGGGCCATGCACTGACCCTCAGCCATGTCCCCCTGGTCTGTTCACATCGTTTCTCACTGTGGGGCCACCTTTTCCAGTGACCTCTGTCTCTGTGTATGTCAGCAGGTCTCCAACTGGTTCGGCAACAAAAGAATCCGGTATAAAAAGAACATGAGGAAGTTTCAACAGGAGTCTACCATCTACACAGCTAAAACGGCAGCGGACCCGACCGAGGTCAGGGCCCAGGGCAGCCAGGCCGGCTGCCCATCGACGCCCGCCTCTGGTAAGTGAGGCCGCCCGGCCCGGGACAGCCGCTCCCACGCAGCGGGGCCCGCTGAGCTGCCTCTGAGAAAGCCGACTGGGCCCTGCGTTCACCTCTTCCCTCTATTTACACTGCGAGTTTCTGTTCCCACTGGTGATTTTCCTGCTCAAAAGTCCCTGCTGGCAGTGCCGGTGCCCTGGGGACAGAAAGTTCAATACCGAAAGCCTGGTTTCCCCACCCACCCCCTCGGGGCAGGGCGCTCTGGGAGTCCGGCCCCAGCCGCTCCCCGGAGTCCCTGTGGCTGCTGAGACAGGAACCCTGTCCTCACCCCTCCCACCCCTCCCAGGTTCCTCAGGTGAGGCGCTGACCACCCTGCAGGCACTGACCTCTCTGCAGCCCTGCCCTGAGGGAGGCAGTCTTCTGTCCCAGGTGAGCCTCGGGCACAATCCCAAGGACAGGGTGGCTGGTCCCCGGAACCAGCCGTCTTGGCTGCCCCTCAGTCTCCTTAGGCTGCTGTGAACATCCTGGCAACAGGGTGGCCCCGTGGGGCGTTCAGTCCATCAGGGGGGCGAATGCAGGCTGGCAGAGCCATTTCAAAAAGCGTGGTTCCCCCCTGGTTACGGCTGCGGTGCAAGTTCGGTCCCTGGCCCAGGAACTTCTTCCATATGCGGCAGGCACATCCCCCGCAAAAAAAAGAGAGTTGTGTTTGTGATTTTGAGAAAGGAGGAACAACAGGAGTAGGCATATTTAAAACACAGGAGTAAGGTTTGCGATGGAGGAAGGAGAAGAGGAAGGAGGAGCTGGATTTAAGGGCTTTGATGGCCCAGTGAGGCTGGAGACAAAAAGGAGTCTTTTTTCCTTCTAAATAGAAAAGGGAAAAAGTATGAACACTTTGAAGTAGATTCAAGGAAAATTCAATTTAAAAGTTAAGGGTCAGAGTTCCCATCGTGGCTCAGTGGTTAACGAATCCGACTAGGAACGATGAGGTTGAGGGTTCGATCCCTGGCCTTGCTCAGTGGGTTAAGGATTCGGCGTTGCCGTGACCTGTGGTGAAGGTTGCAGACGCGGCTCGGATCCGGCGTTGCTGTGGCTGTGGCGCAGGCCAGTGGCTACAGCTCCTGTTAGACCCCTAGCCTGGGAACCTCCATATGCCGTGGGAGCGGCCCTAAAAACTGAAAAAAAAAAAAAGGTTAAGCGTCAATAAAATGGTTCTACTTGGCACGATGGAAGTCAGTGTCATCTAATCTATTTGCATTTATTTAACCAAAATTATTATTTTTATTTGTCTTAAAGGGCCACACTTGCAGTATAGGGAAGTTGTTCCCAGGCTAGGGGTCAAATCGGAGCTGCAGCTACCAGCCTACACCACAGCCACAGCAACGCCGGATACTTAACCCACTGAGCGAGGCCAGGGATCGAACCCACGTCCTCATGGATATTAGTCAGATTCACTACCACTTTGCCACAACGGGAAGTCCCCCAAATTATTTTAGAATTATACATGTGTGTAGCAATGACTTGTCTTAGTAGTTGATACTGAAATAAAAGGTCACAAGAAAGAAAGAAAAGAGCACAGCTCTGTGAGGCCTGTCGGACTTGTCACCCCTCGCGGAACTCGATCGCCTGAGGCGGCCGCTGAGGGCTTTGCCTTTTGGGAAAGAGAGCAAGCGGGGCTGGGCAGATGAGGCCCTGGCTGCCTGAAGGCGCAGACCCACTGGGCTCAGACCCTCCGCCACCTTCACGTGCGGCCTCACTCGCTGTCCTGGCCCCCTGCTGGTACCCAGCTGGGCCAGAGAGAAGATGCATTTTGGTGACTGGGAAGAAAATGAGCCAAGATTCTCAGCTGTTTCAGGACGTGCCCTTGGGAAACCTTCTCAGTGTATGGGGGCAACATGCCAGGCCAGCCAGGGTCAGGGGGCCCCCCTCGCAGTCCCTGAGGCCCCCCAACCTCCCACTGACAGTCCCAGGGGCCTGACCCCACGGGCGAGGTTGTCCTGAAGAGGTTGCCCAGGCACGGCTGTGACAGGGCCACGCAGCAGTGGGCAGGGCCTTACACAGTCCACCTGTTTGCTTCCCACGCGTGTTCCCAGCAGTACCGGAGTCGACTGCCCTCCGACTGACCCCCGACCCCTTACCAAGGGTACAGGGGATGGACGCCTCCTGGTGCCAAGGGGTACATGTCCCATCACCATGGCAACCCCACCACCCACAGCGAGCACCTGGGCCGGGCAGGGCGCTCCCACTCCACCGGGTGGTCTGCGCCTGCCCGGGGCTCAGTGCCTCAAGCACAGTCGGGGCGAGTGCGAGAGAGGATCGGGGTGAGGGTTCTGCAGACTGGGAGGTGGGGTCCTGTCCGCCCCACACGGGAAGAAGAAAGTCGGGGTGGTGGTGTGGGCACCTGTCTGTGCCGGGTCCCCAGGGAACAGGTCTCGGGGCCATGGCCACCCGGGCTGGGAGCCGCCTCCTCAGCCCTGAGCTGCCCTTCGGTTCCCAGTCCCACACCGGGCACCAGCCTGTCACCTCCCAGGCCTGCGAGTGGACCACTCCCCTCACCACTAGTGTCCTGGGAACGCAGGCCCGTGGGTGTCCATCCAAGGGCAGAGTGTGTCCCCCTGCGGCCAGCTGCTCTCAACTAAGGACGGCAGAGCACCGCTGTCCCCTCAGTGTCCCTTGGGTCACATGGTGAGGCCTCCCTGGAAGCGTCTGTTGATTCCTTTGTGTGGAGAGGGGGCTGCAAGGAGCAAGGTCTTGGGCCCGGTGGGGTCGGATGGGGTAAAGGGCACAGGTAGCGGGGTTCAGCCTCTATATAAGCTCAAGAATGAGGAAGGTGAGGAGTTCCCTTCGTGGCTCAGTGGTTAACGAATCCGACTAGGAACCATGAGGTTGCAGGTTCGATCCCTGGCCTCGCTCAGTGGGTTGAGGATCCGGCGTTGCCGTGAGCTGTGGTGTAGGTCACAGACGCGGCTCGGATCCCGCGTTGCTGTGGCTGTGGCGAAGGCCGGCGGCTACAGCTCCTGTTAGACCCCTGGCCTGGGAACCTCCAGGGGCTGCGGGTGCGGCCCTAAAAAAGACGAAAGAAAAAAACGGGATGAGGAAGATGAAGGGGAGTTTGTGCCACACTGTCTGCTGGCAGAGCTGCCAGGGTCACATGGAGGATGGGATGTCTGGGCGCCCATGGGTGGCCAGTTCCCAGAGCCTGAGCTGGGAACGGCCCTGCTCTCGTGAGCTACAAACAGGACTCGCCTTGAGAAGACTCACGGTGAGTAGCGGCTTCCGCCGGGGTGGGAGGGGCTCCTGTGGACAGATGCCCCAAGGTCACGTCTGCCTGATACACCTCGGCCCTGGCTCTGCAGCCGGAGCCCCCCGACCGCCCACGACTGCCCGGCCAGGCCCCGTCCTGCTGGCTTCCCGCTCACCGAGCCTCACCCAGGCGTCTCAGGGACCACGGCCAGCTCCAGACCCCCCTGGGTCGCCCGCACGCTCAAGTGTGCACCGCGGTGCCAGGTCAGTCCTTTGCCGGAGCCCAGCCGGCGGAGGCCAGTTTCCGCCAAGGAAGCACGTCCGTGTGCAAGGCCAGCGGTGACCCAGGGCCGGCCCCCTCCATCCGTCCCCCGCCTCCTGGCTCATCGTCTGGGTTCTGCGCACGTTCTAAGCTGCCTCGGGGATGTGGGGGCCGGCGGGTCGTCATCCTCACCAACCCAACTCTCTTGTCTTTTCAAAAGGCCAGAGGCGGCTGGCAGGTGAAGCAGATGTCCACCACCTCACCTGCTGGAGACCCCGGCAGCGTCATCTCAGCCGCCTCGAATTAAGTACTCGGACGAGCAGAGAGCAGGACAGTGTGCCCTGCGTGGTTCTCCGGCACTCATGTTACTCAGGCAGCCCAGAGCTGACAGCCGGCGCCCCCCGCCCCACAGCTGACCGGCGGGCGACACCACTGCCATCTCTTGCTGGTCAGCCGGGGCTTGAAACGGGCTGAGACGCTGCTCGTTCTCCCAACCCAACCTGGCTTTTTTTTTTTTTTTTTTTTTGACCTGCGCTTGACCTCACAGGAGCCGGGGCTGCAGCTGCACAGTTGTGCGAGTTGTAATCCGGTTTGCTCCTCCGTCCGTCCGCGCGCCCACTCACCCAGACCCTGCTTCCCACACTCACTTCTGTTGTGTCATTTCAGACAGTTTCGATTTAAGTCTGCTGTAAACTTCGGAATCCTCCTGCGAATTGGTTGGGCACTTTTCTTTTTTCTGTTAATACAAATTCTGCCATGTTTCGGTTGAAAAGTCATTAAAGACGGTACATTTCCCAAGTGCTTCCCTGTATCTGTGCTCCTGAAATCCTGCTGGCCCGAGGCTCGGCGCTCAGCGTTCCCCAGCTCCTGGATGTCCCTCTCCGTCCCCTCGCCTACTTGCTCCTCTGCTTCAGCCTCCAAGTGGGCCTTCCCTCTGTGTCCTCCTCCTCTTGCCCGCGCCTGCAATGAAGACGGCAAATCTGGGCTCTTGGGAGAGTTTAACAAGGCCAGGCTCGGGACAGCTCGGGGCCCAGAGCAAACACTCCATCTCTACCCGTCAGTCAGTTTCACTGTGGCCCTAACCCCGCACTGTCAGCTGCCACCACGACCAGCATCAGAGCGTCCGTCCAGAGTGTCCCGACTGCCTTGTAGTCCACGTCAGCTCCCCCAGATCCTGGCCAGCCCGATGCATCACCCTTCTCCCAGTTCTTGGCCTCAAAGCCCCACATGCTGGAGAGATCCACCCCCCACCGCCCGTCCGTCTCCAACCCCCATGGGTGTCACCACCGTGCTGCTGATACTCTGGTGCCCAGCACCGTAAGGAGCGAGGGTCTGCCAGCTCGCAGACATGCAGCTCAGTGGGATCACGGCCTGCGCCTCAAAAGGCTGAGTGCAGAGGTCTCCTGGAATCGAAGAAGCTCAGCCCTGTCCCCGGACTCTCGCCCGTCCTCCCCGCACACCTGCCCTACCCAACCTGTCCTACCCCGGGGCCTCCGGCTCTCCCCAGTCTGTTCCCGTACTGTCCTCCATGGCTCCATTTCTGCTGCTTTTAAGAGCCAAGAAATAGATTTGTTTTCTTTTTTCTTTTCACGGCCACACCCGCGGTATACGGAAGTTCCCAGGCTAGGGGTCAAATCAGAGCTGCAGCTGCCGGCCTTCGCCACAGCCACAGCCACGCGGGATCCAAGGCACATCCGCAACCTACACTGCAGCCTGTGGCAAAGATGGATCCTTAACCCACTGAGCGAGAGCCCAGGGATAGAACCCGCATCCTCATGGATACTAGTCAGGTTCTTAACTTGCTGCGCCACAACGGGAACTCCCAAGAAATGGATTTTGAATGAAGGTACGACAACCTCAGCCAATCCTGTCGGGACCCTGGCCCCTTCTGCACAGGTGACCCTGGGTGTCCTGCTGAGATGGTCTGTGACAGTCCGGGTGTGCCCTGCATAAGCGTCCCCCCCTGGCCTGCCCTGCTCATCTCCACACGAGGCGTCTCGGAGTGGCCCCCACCGTGTGTGGGGGAGGCTCTCCCTCCAATGAATGAACCGCAGTGGCAGGAGCTCCTCCGCCCCGATGCTGGATATTTTAGGTATAGTTCCCATCTTTGCAGCCACGGGCCAGGCTCCTTGCTTAATTGTCGCCTCTTTTCCTCCCTCAGATCTCCGGCACAGGCAGCCCACAGCCATTAGGACTTCCCAGCCCGCCCTGGGATTGTTCCTCTGAGCCCTCCCAGCTGCTCTTCACCCCGTCCCTGCCAGCAGGAGCTGTTACGTTGCTGGGCAACCCCCAAACCACAGATTGAGGGGTCCCGGTCACTCCAGCTCTTGTGGGGCCCCCCAAAAGGAGACCCATCCGCACTAGCAGTCATTCCCCCTTCTCCGTCCCCAGCCCCTAATTTGCTTTCTGTCTCTGGATTTGCCTGTCCTGGACATTTCATTAGAATTTTACAACATGTAGCCTTTTGTGTCTGGCTTTTCACCCCACATGATGTTTTCGAGGTTTGTCACATTTCAGCATGCGTCAACACTTCATTCTTTTGTGTGGCCGACATCCCGTTGGGGAGGGTGCCTTTGAAACAGGAGGTGAGCAAGGGGGCGTGCAGAGGTGACGGGTGGGTGCTGCCAGAGGTGTCCCCACCAGCAGGCAGGAGGACGAGAGGTGCCCTTGGAAGGAGCCGAGCCTCGTGCGAGCAGGGGGCAACCCCGGGGGGACTTGGGTCTTCACATTTCGTTGCTTCATCCAGAACAGACTGCAGGGAGTTCCCATTGTGGCTCGGTGGTTAATGAACCCGCCTAGTATCCATGAGGATGCGGATTCGATCCCTGGCCTCGTTCGTTCAGGGGGTGAAGGATCCAGCATTGCCGTGAGCTGTGGTATAGGTTGCAGACGCGGCTCGGGTCCTGCGTTGCTGTGGCTGTGGTGAAGGGCGGCGGCTACAGCTCCTGTTAGACCCCTAGCCTGGGAATCTCCACATGCCGCGGGTGCGGCTCTACATAAAAGGCAAAAAGAAAAAAAAAAAAAAGGAAGTCACCAGAGGCCAAGGAGAGTGAGAGGGAAACGGAGGCAGTACCTATGACAGCGGCTGAGCAGGTGCTGAGGGAGAGGGTGGGGTGGGATGTACCAGGACAGGCGATCTGGGCACTGGAGAGGAGGTGGAGAGGGTGGGCGTTGGAAACAACCCCGTAGGTTGGGGTGTGGGAGGTGGGGGCCCCAAGGGAAATAGGCAAAGCAGCAACTTGCCAGGTCCCGGGTAGAACCGGCGCCTTGGCTCACTTGCGCCCTCTTGTGGCCGTAGTGTGAATGCAGCTACTGATTCACTTGGCCGCCACCTTCCAGCTGGGTTTCTTGGAGGACTGGCTGATCGGTTAGTTGGGGTTTTTGCAGCCCCACGCGGAAGTTCCCGGGCCAGGGTTGGAACCTAAGCCACAGCAGTGACAGGCCACAGCAGTGACACTGCCAAATCCATAACCACTTCGCCACCAGGGAATTCCTTGGAAGTTCTTTTCTTTTTTGTGTGTGTCTTTTTTAGGGCAGCGCTCGTGGCATAATGGAGGTTCCCAGGCTAGGGGTCGAATCAGAGCTACAGCTGCCGGCCTTCGCCACAGCCACAGCAACGCCAGATCCAAGCCGAGTCTGCGACCTACACCACAGCTCACGGCAAAGCCGCTTCCTTAACCCACTGAGTGAGGCCAGGGATCAAACCTGCAACCTCACAGTTCCTAGTCGGATTCATTTCCACTGTGCCACAACAGGAACTCCTGGAAGTTCTAATCTGAGGAATCTCCTTAGGTCAAATCCTGCTTGTAAAGTCAGGCTTTATTAACATTTCATATTGCACTATTCAAAAATCCCTAAAATGTGGACACACCACAGTAATCGAGCCACAAGGACTACGTGAGCAGAGAGGAGTCACCTAGCACCCCCTGAGCCCACCCTGCTGGCAGAGTGGGTGCTGAGGCCACCTCCATGCGACAGGTGAGGACACTGAGGCTCAGAGGCTTTGTGACCTGCACCCAGATCCCCATTTAGGAGAGAGACGGGCAAGAGCTGAGGGTGTGAACCCAAAGGCAGTGCTGGGGAGACTGCTCATCAGCCCGGCTGCTTAAAATAGCAGTTTCCTAGAATCTATTAATATTAAAAATTAACACCCCCCTTTCCTTCATCAGTTTTCCTTCTAAGAATTCTTCTACAGGTATATACAGAAGAGTGCAAAATAATGCATTTCCTGCCACACTTTTTGTCACTGCAAAAAAAAAAAAAATGAAAATAGGAGTTCTCTTGTGGCACAGCAGGTTAAGGATCTGGTGTTGTCACTGTAGCTAGGGTTGCTGTTATCACATGAGTTTGATCCCTGGCCCGGGAACTTCCACATGCCATGGATGTAGCAAAAAAAAAATAAATATCTGTCAATTGGGACTGTTTAAATCAGGCTGCCCAACCATGTAGCGGAATATTATACAACCGTTTAAAAGGCTAAAGCAGGAGTTCCCGTTGTGGAGCCCCGGAAACGAATCCGACTAGGAACCATGAGGTTGCGGGTTTGATCCCTGGCCTCGCTCAGTGGGTTAAGGATCCGGCGTTGCCGTGAGCTGTGGTGTAGGTTGCAGACACGGCTCGGATCTGGCATTGCTGTGGCTGTGGGGTAGACCGGCAGCTACAGCTCCAATTAGACCCCTAGCCTGGGAACCTCCCTATGCCATGGGTGAGGCCCTAAAATAAAAATAAAATAAAATAAAAGGCTGAAGAAGCTTTTCTCCACAAAGCATTAATGCAAAGAGTAGGAAGGATTACAGTTGGTGTACATTCTTGAAAGGGGTGTGGACTTTTACGAAAATATCTGTAGAAGGACATACAGGTCACAGCCTTGGCCACTGGGGAAAGAAACAAGGATTGGGGGTTGGTGGGGAAGTGGTCTCTCATTTCTGTATATATCAGTGGGAAATGTGCATTTTTTATTTTTTATTTTATTTTTATTTTTATTTTTTTTTTGCTTTTTGTCATTTTAGGGCCACACGGCGGCATGTGGAGGTTCCCAGGCTAGGGGTCTAACAGGAGCTGTAGCTGCCGGCCTACGCCACAGCAATGCAGGATCAACGCAGGATCCGAGCTGCATCTGCAACCTACACCACAGCTCATGGCCACGCCGGATCCTTAACCCACTGAGCAAGGCCAGGGATCGAACCCGCAACCTCATGGTTCCTAGTTGGATTCGTTAACTGCTGAGCCATGACGGGAACTCCCTATTTTTTATTTTTTTATTGCTTTGCTTTTTACGGCCATACCTGCTGCATATGGAAGTTCCCAGGTTAGGAGTTGAATCAGAGGTGCAGCTGCTGGCCTACGCCACGGCCACAGACACAGCAACACGGGAACCGTGTCTACAACCAGCTCATGGCAACACCCAATCCTTAACCCACTGAGCGAGGCTAGGGATCCAACCTGCATCCGCATGGAGGCTGGTCGGATTCATTACTGCTGAACCACGACAGGAAATCCAAAGCGTGCATTTTAGAAGTTCCTACGAGGCTTATACAAATAAAAGGAGCACTGACCAGCCCCCTCGTGCAGTCCTACTCATTATCCCTCCACATCCTATGGCTTGGAAGTGGACGATGAGGGGTTTTACCTGAGAGGAGGCCCACAGAGGGTGAATCTGGAGACGGGAATCTGCACGGGGAAGAGATGACGTAGGAAGTAGGCTGAGCCCAGCTGCTGTCCCACCACCTTCCGCCAGGGGTCGCCATGGCTTCGCAGAGAGTGCAGAGCTGGAGAAGGGGCAACCTGTCTCCCTGGGCTGGGGACCAGAGATGTCATAAGACGCCCCCTCACCTTGTAACTGTGGGGCCCCAGGGCTGATCCACGTAAAGGGCCAGTCACAGGACAGGAAACCTCCGTCGTCACCGTTACCTTCAACATGTCCCTTGCCGTGTGTCTGACAAGCCCCACCCCTGACCCAGGCACCGCCCCTCACCCCGCCCCGCCTTCTCGTGACATCTTGCCTAGGTGTTTGTTGTTTGCATATAATATGCATGATTTGCTTTATTTGAATTAAATGTGTGTAGGATTTGCATCTATTTTGCATGCTATTTGCGTAGTTTTTCATAGATCTATGAGTCAGTTTGGTGGGAGAGACTTGGGGACCTGCGTCCGGGGCCACCTCTGAGAGGTGAGTGGCTAGAGCTCACTCTGTCCACCGTGTCTACTAGAGCTCCCCGTCCCCCGGCTTCTGTGAAGTCACACCACTCACCTGGTCAGGAGCCCCCAGGAAGGCACACTGTCCACTTAGGATTCCATGGACAGACGGAAGCCAAAGCCACTATAACCTGGGCAGGGTTCCAAACAACTGGATCCGAGACCAGTTCAGAGTCTCCAGGCAAAGGGGCTCCTCTGAGAGGTCTAGGCCAGGGATGGGTTTAAATGCAAGTTCTGGCTCATCGGGCCTCCGGATGTGGCTGGCACTCTGGTCGGGTGTCTGGGTGGGAGAGCTGTTAATATTCACCCTGAACCACACGTTATCCCCACCCCTCCCACCAAAGAAAAATATGTTCTAATATTCATCACACTAATTAATTAGCAAAGTGTCTGGGGTTGACGGGTGATATAAAAAAAAAAAAAAAGCCGTCTTAAGGTTAGAGGGGTTTGTTTTGTTTTGTCTTTTTTAGGGCCGCACCTGCAGCATGTGGAGGTTCCCAGGCTAGGGGTCTAATCGGAGCTACAGCTGGCGGCCTACACCACAGCCACAGCAACGCTGGATCGTTAACCCACTGAGCGAGGCCAGGGATTGAACCCGCAACTTCATGGTTCCTCGTCGGATCTGTTTCCACTGCGCCACAATGGGAACTCCTAGGTTAGAGTTTTGCAAGTGGCAGTCATATACCTGGAGTGCATGCATGATCCTGACTAGGATAACTGCCCCTGCCTGGGTGTGGACCCCACACATGACACCCAGCCCTTGGAACCAGCTGAGACAGGATGCTGGGCTGTCAGATCGTTAGGTTCCTTATTTGGGAATAGCAAGATTTTGTAAAGATTTTCAAATGAAATAAAAATGCACCATGTGAATTTCCCACTGTGGCTCAGTGGTTTTAAGATCCCAACACAGTATATCCATGAGGATGAGGGTTTGATCCCTGGCCTCGCTCAGTGGATTAAGGATCCGGCGTTGCCGTGAGCTGTGGTGCAGGTCACAGACACAGCATGGATCTGGCGTTGCTGTGGCTGTGGTGCAGGCCGGCAGCTGCAGCTCTGATTCGACCCCTAGCTTGGGAATTTCTATATGCCACAGATGCAGCCCTTAAAAAAAAAAGGGGATCTGACTGCAGTGGCTAAAGCTGCTATGGGTGTCAGGGTTTGATCCCCAGCTCAGTGCAGTGGTTAAAAGATCCAGCAACGCTGCAGCTGTGGCATAGGTCAGGTTGCAGCTGCAACTTGGGTTCAATCCCTGGCCTGGGAGCTTCCATATGCCACAGGTGTGGCCATAAAAAGAAAAAAAGAGGGAGTTCCCATTGTGGCTCAGCGGTAATGAACCCAGTTAGGACGCATGAGGATTCAGGTTTGATCTCTGGCCTCGCTGAGTGGGTTAAAGATCCGGCATGGCTGTGAGCTGTGGTGTAGGTCGCAGACTCGGCTCAGGTCCCACATGGCTGTGGCTGTGGCGTAGGCCGGTAGCTGCAGCTCCAATTCGACCCCCAGCCTGGGAACCTCCCTATGCTGCAGGTTCAGCCCTGAAAAGAAACATGATAAATAATTAATGAATTAATCTTTTAAAAAGTGCATTGTGAGAGCTGTGTTTCAGTTTTATGTGTAGTCCCGGAGACAGCCTCTGGGAGAGCTGTGAGCCGCTGCTCAGAAGGGCTGGGGGGAGGAGGCCAGCTTTTCTGTGATTCTGGAGAAGGAAGATGCGCGATCCAGGAGAGTGCTGCTTCGTCACAAGGAGCGGACTCGCAGTTAACGATTTTAGCGCTTTTCTAAGTATCAGAAGATGCAAGTAATCAGGTTCTAAATTTCCTCCTGACGGAGTTCCCGTCGTGACTCAGTGGTTAACAAATCCGTCTAGGAACCATGAGGTTGCGGGTTCGATCCCTGGCCTTGCTCCGTGGGTTAAGGATCCGGCGTTGCCGTGAGCTGTGGCTTAGACCGTTGGCTACAGCTCCTGTTAGACCCCTAGCCTGGGAACCTCCACATGCCGCAGGTGTGGCCCTAAAAAGCCAAAAAAAAAAAAGAAGAAGCAGCAAGTAGCTCTTGCTCCATAGGACCTGGTGGAAATCATATGCGCATTGAGGACTCAAAGCACTGAGGACGGAATCCACGCTCTCGGAGTTCCCATCCGCCAAGGGGGAGACTGAGACAGGACAACGAAGGCAGTAGCAGCCTGCCTCCGGCTATTTTCTGTGGCCTTTGAGGGCCAGAGATTTGAAGAGGAACCAGCCTGTCTCCAGTCATGTTCTTCACGAGGCCACCAGGGGGCAATCTTACAGCTTGGATGGGATCCAGTCCCTGGTTTCTCTCCCCTCTCAGAATCCAAAGCCCACAAACTCTGACACGGAAAATGGATAAATAACAAGGTCCAACTGCATAGCCCAGAACACTATAATCAATATCCTGTAATGAATCATAATGGCAAAGAATATGGAAGAGAATGTGTATATTTACGTGTAACTGAATCACTTTGCAGGACAGCAGAAATGAACACAACCTGTAACTCAGTTATACTTCAAAAAAATAATTAGGAGTTCCCGTTGTGGCTCAGCGGAAACGAATCCGACTAGGAACCATGAGGTTGCGGGTTCGATCCCTGGCCTTGCTCAGTGGGTTAAGGATCTGGCGTTGCCGTGAGCTGTGGTGTAGGTCACAGACGCGGCTCGGATCCTGCGTTGCTGTGGCTGTGGCGAAGGCCGGCGGCTACAGCTCCTGTTAGACCCCTAGCCTGGGAACCTCCACATGCCGCGAGTGCGGCTCTAGAAAAGGCAAAAAGACAAAAATAATAATAATTTTAAAAAAAATCCAGTTCCCGGAGTTCCTGCTGTGGCGCAGTGGGTTCCGGTTCAGTCCCCAGCCTGAGGCAGCGGGTTAAGAGTCCTGCATGGCTACAGCTGTGGCACAGGTCCCAGCTCCAACTCAGATTCTATCTCTGGCCCAGGAATGTCCATATGCCCCAGGGCAGCTGAAAAGGAACAACAAAAAGATCCAGTTCCCTTTTTCTCCCCCACCGGGCTAGGGGTTGAATCAGAGCTGCAGTTGCTGGCCTACACCACAGTCACAGCCACGTGGGATCCAAGCCATGTCTGGAACCCGCACCACAGCTCACAGCAATGAAGGATCGCCAATCCACTGAGCGAGGCCAGGAATCGAACCTGCGTCCTCATGGATGCTAGTCAGGTTCATTTCTGCTAGGCCACAAAAGGAACTCGGCAGGCCTTTTTTTTTTTTTTTTTTAATAGGCCATTGGCATATGGAAGTTCCTGGGCTAGGGGTTGCATCGGAGCTGCAGCTGTGGGTCTACGCCACAGCCACAGCAACGCCCGGATTCATGCCGCATCTACAATCCATGCTGCAGCTTGTGGCAATTCAGAACCCTTAACCCACTGAGCAAAACCAGGTACTGAACCCGTGTCCTCACGGATACTATGTCAGGTTCTTAACCCACTGGGCTGCAGTGGGAACTCCACCCCTCCAAGGCTTTTGCGCTGGCTGTTCTCTCCACCTGAGCACACTCTCTTCCCTTCTTTGCCCAGCTAACCACTCTATTTCTCCCCAAGATCCCACCCCTCTCCTCTGCTCCCAACCTACCCTCCCACAGCCCCTCTCCCCAGAATCTGACCCCTCACGGTCCCTAACTCCTCCCCAGCTTTCTTCTCCTCCTAGCTGCCCCCTCCTCACCAGTCAGCCAGCATCCGAGAGCTAAGGGCACCATGGAGCCCAGGGCGTTTTGGTTTCTCCTAGCACTGTCTTCCGGAATAGAGATAAGACAATTCTGCAGCGGTGCTTGATTGGCGTAGGGCCGCGGTCAGCAGTCGCACCCTAGGCCCATCACCCACCCATCCGCACCCAATCTTCCGCCCAGTCACCGGGAACGATCTGCTCCTTTCTGGCCCTCAGTCTTACTCTTGCCTGGCCAATGGGGATTTTCCAGACCAAAGCGCGTCCTGGGGAGGGTGGAGAGGCGAGCAGAGCTGTGGTCTGTACGGGCAGGTTTGCGACCCCAGCCGCAGTCTCCCCACATTGGTCATTCATCGAAGTCTCCCAAAGGGTGTAGTTTAATTTCACCATCTCTCCCAGGACTGGGCAAATTCAGACCAGCCAGGCACGTGTTCTCGGTTTACCTAGGCCCAGCCTCGCCCAACTCGCCCCCTTCCTGGGACCGAGGACCTGGGTCACTCGCATTCGGAACCCTGACTCTGGCCCCTCCCGACATAGCCCCGCCCCCTCGTTTGGCCCCGCCCCGTTCCTGGCCCTGCCCCTTAGTCAGGTGGGTCACTCTCTTTCAGAACTATAACTCCGGCCCCTCCCTAATCGCCCCGCCCCTCGTTTGACCACGCCCCATTCCTGGCCCCTCCCCTTACTGGGGACTTTGGCCGCGCCCCCTGATCCCGGCCCCGCCCCTCCTCCCGAAGCCTCTGCTGCTGTGCAGGCTGCTCCCAGCTCTGAGCCCTCACCTCCTCCAGGAAAGCCGTCGGGGTCCCCTGAGACAGCGAGCAGGGTCAGAAACTGGGCTCCTGGCCCCGCGGGTGCAGGGTGGCTGCTGTCCTTGAGGGACTGCTGTCCCTTTCCCAGGCCCTAGGTTCCTTTCAGTTCTCCCTCCAACCTTCCCGGCACCTGTCTCCCACCTCAAAGAATGGCCACACATTCCGGCCCCTCCCGGGGCTACTGATAAACGTGACCCTCTAAAGGTGAGTTCTGTGGCTTCCCACGTGGGAATTTAGAGGGATCCCTACCCAAGACCTAGTAGAAATTTCCAGATCCTCTGGGCCAGTGCATGGGAAGATTTAGGGCTCTCTCCAAGTCCAGGCTCCAAAGGTATGTCCAGGCCCGGGGTAAGATATACTGTAGCCGCTTCAAGGACTCTCACCGTGCAGTTTCAACGTCCTCCATAGCAAGTTTCAAGATGGAAATTTCAGGAGTTCCCATCGTGGTGCAGCGGAAACGAATCCGACTAGGAACCATGAAGTTGCAGGTTTGATCCCTGGCCTCGCTCAGGGGGTTAAGGATCCGGCGTTACCTTGAGCTGCGGTGTAGGTCTAAGATGCGACTCAGATCTGGCATTGCTGTGGCTGTGGTGTAGGGCGGCGGCTACAGCTCCGATTCGGCTCCTAGGCTGGGAACTTCCATATGCTGCCGGTGCGGCCCTAAAAAAGGCAAAAAAAAAAGGGGGGCCCTGGAAGAAGTCTCTTGGCCTGAGACCCAGGAGTGGAAGTTGGAGCCCTCCCTGATTCAGGTGCTTCGGGGAGTTTTAATCTAACACTCCTGCAAAGCCCTGAGGGGTGACCGTTGCTGAGGGAGGGGAGCCGAGGCTGAGGACAGCCCAGCTGCAATTCCTGCCCCACTCCTGCGTGTTACTGAGGCTGATAATTGCAGCCCCTGGGCACCTACTGCACCTGCACAGAAAGAAGCAAAGGCTGGGGTCAGTTCTGTTCTTGGCTAGGGAAACTCAGGCTATGAGGTTACCGCGGGGAAGACTGGGTTTGACACAAGAGGCTGGATTTTGTGCTCAGGGATCTCCATGGTGACCCATCATAGACCCACAGGGACTATGACAGCCATGGAGGGTGTGTGAATCGGGATGTGACCTGTGGGAAGTTGGGGACTCAAAGGCCCCTTCAAGTGGCTCAGGCTGCAACTCCCCATTTGGCCTCCAGGGGCCGCCCCAGCCCCAAAGACAAGGCTGCCAGGCCCCAGTCCTGGCGCCAGAATAGATCTGCTCCTGCAAGCCCGGGATGACAAGTAAACCCTCTGAGCCTCAGTGTGCCCATCTGTGAAATAGAGCAATTACGGGAACAAACTTACTGGGAGGATTCAGTGAAGAGATGCCAGTGAAGTGTTCCAGCATCCAGTAAGTGCTCAATGGATGTGTGGGCCACCTGCCCAGCTCATGGCTCAGGCAGGTGACATATCAGCGCTGAAACACGGCCATGGGACAAGGAGCACTTTCTGGGAAGACACCCTTGGGTCCACTTAGGACACAGAACTCAGAGGGCATGGGGAAAGTCTAGAGGCCCAGGAGGGGGCTGGACCCATGGAGGGGGGAAGGGTGAGGGGTGCTCAGGCTGCAGTGACCTCCCCTCCTTGTGGTCAAGAGACCCAGAGCTTCCTGGGGGAAATTGGTCCAATTATAGGCTTCTGGCTGCGGGCATGACAGCTGTAAAGGGGTGAGCTCCCCATTGTCAGGGGCATGCAAGCAGAAAAAGGATCTCCAACAGCATCTGGGCCAGGGGTGCCTGAGTTTTCCAAGGACACCTTAGGGGGCAGGTCACAGCCTGACAACAGGACAAGGTAGCACCGCCCATCGGCTGAATCCGCCGGTCAGAGACAGCAGGTTCCAAAGAGCTAGAGACGAACATTCCTCGGCTCCAGGCGCCAGGCCGGCCGCTCCTGCCTGGTGAAACGTAAGCTGGGCCTGGCCCCGTGGACTGCGTGTTTTTCCAGTGGCTTCTTTAGCCACAGCCTGACCACAACCTAGATTCCGTCGGGTCGGCCATTTCCAAGTGTTTGTGTTCAGCTGGGCCAGACGGCGGGCCTGTGGCCTTGGCCTCCCAGAAGGCCCCGGGGAGGCACCCCCAGCCGCCTACGCAGACATCCCTCTGCGCAGAAGCCGCTCGTTAAAGCCACTCCACAACCAGTGACAAAGGATGAGGCAGAGAGGCGATCTTGCTGAGGAGGCCCGGGACCCCAAGTGCAAACACACGACTCTTGGCGAAGTTGACTTATTGGAGCCTTCAAACCTCAAGCCGCATCGGTAGTCACAAATGCAAGTCAGAAACCAGGGTCGTGTGTGAAGAACCCTGTCTCCACGTGGGACCCTGGGCAATGTATTTTCCTCTTTCAGCCCTGCTTTCCTTGGCTGTAAAATAGAGAATAATAGAATCTGCCTTAGAAGCCTGTTGACAGGATCCAAGCCGATGGCTGGCAGGTGCTGCATGAACCTTCTAGACCTCCAGGCTGCTGACGGCTCTGCCTCCCCCATCTGACTGAAAGCTCCCTGAGGGGAGAGGCTGGGTCCTCAAAAAAGAGGTAGTGAGTGGAGGTTTGTCTGCGTCCCCTCCCTGCTCAAAATCCTCACAGAGAAAACTCTAAAACCAGCATTCGGAGTTCCCTTCGTGGTTCAGTGGTTAACAAACCCGATTAGCAACCGTGAGGACACGGGTTCGATCCCTGGCCTTGCTCAGCGGGTTAAGGGTCTGGTGTTGCCAGTGAGCTGTGGTGTAGGTCACAGATGTGGCTCGGATCCTGAGTTGCTGTGGCTGTGGTGTAGGCTGGGGCTACAAATCCGATTAGATCTCCAGCCTGGAAACCTCCATATGCCGCGTGTGTGCGGCCCTGAAAAGGCAAAAGAAAAAAAAGAAAACCAGAATTCAAGACCTTTGGACGACTTGATCTTGGTTTGGCAAACTCCTGTTCACTCTTCAAAGCCCATACCAAATGTCCTCTCCTCCAGAAAGCCTGTCTGAAGCCCTCCTTTGGGTTTTTCCAGCCTGTGGCCCTCCTGCTGGCCCTCCTGCTGGCCCAAGCCTGACCCCCACCATCTGAGGTTCCTGTGCCTGGCTCTACCTCCCTCTCAGAATGGGGCTTCAGAAAGGCCATTCTGGGGCTGAGTCTGGGCGTAATCGAGCTTATCTGCCATACCCACAGGTCTGCCTGTAGACATCACATGAGAGCACGTGTGCACATCTGTGTGTGTGTGTGTGTGTGTGTGTCCCTGTCCCTGTGCCAGGCCCCAGAAGGGGCAGCCAGGCCAACTCCCCCTACAACATCCAAGATCCAAGACAGCAGCGTCTTTACAAGGCGAGGAGAGTGGGCTGAGCAGGGCCCCTTTACGAGGGAGCCTGACTTGGCTGAGAGCTCATTTATGCGTCGGTGCCCAGCCTGGGAGAACCGGGGCTGTGAGCAGCCGGCCCCAGCCTCCACGATGCAGGCACCGACCCACCGTGGAAGCTCAAACTCCATCTGGGGCACAGGAGGAGCTGGGGTCCCCGGGGAGGGTGGGGGGACCAGAGCAGGCTCCCCCCACCCCCGCCTTGACGGAGGCCCCAGGCAGCCTTCGAGGACATACCTGAGGTTTGGCAGCACCCGGCGAGCCAGCCCCCAGGGCTGAGTCAGCAGGAAGAGCTTCAGGACTTCCCAGGAAAAGCAGCTGGGACCTCGCCCCCGGCCCCCGGCCCCCAGCCCACGCCTGGCCTCCCCCACCGGGTGCTGCCACCACCAGAGGGTGGGTGCCACGTGCCCTCAGCTGTGCCTGCTGTGCTTTGAGGGACTGAACTGGCAGGGGGTCAGAATCGGCCCTGACTTGGGCAGTCTGGGCATCTGAGAGTCAGAGTGTCGCCAAGCGCGGTGTGACAAAGGGTAAAGCTGGGTGTTGATACTCCGTCACCTGCAGGTGGTCTCAGCTGCCAGCCTTCCTGCAGGGACCCCGCTGCATAAGCTTGTGTCGGGGGGCGCCCGTCTGGCCAGCTTGGAGGAGTGGGACAGCGGCTAGCTGGGCTGTCACATACAATGTGACCAGCAAATCCAGCAACCTGCACTTGGCGAGGAAGACTATGGGGGGGGGGCTGCAATTAGGAGTGACAGCGTGGCCAAATGAATGACAAGAAGGTAGCTGGGCGGTTTGGGCAGAAGGATCTGACGGGAAGGGCAGGCAGAGGGTGTCACCGAGATGGTGTGACCCCAGGACTGATGATGAGGACATCTGACTCCACACGCCACATCCCCAGCGCCACATGGCGGCTGTGACCTTGGGTAGAGCAGTGGCTGTTTCTATGCATCCGTCCCCAAATCTCTGTATCTGTTGCTCCCCTGATCCCTGGGGTCTCGCTCCTGCCTGCCCAGACCGCTCCCTCCACCCCCCGGACCCCAGGCCCTGGGGACTGGCCTCAGCTTCTGCCCTGGGAGGGCTCAGGCAGCAGGACATCAGCATTCGGCTGGACTTTTCTTTCTCTGCTGGCACCTGCCTCTGTTTGCACCACTAAAATGCAAGCGTTCTCCCCTCCCAACTGAAGCCAGGTCTCCCCGCCAGGCTGGCTCCAGTCTTTGGGGTCTGCGCCTGGGTCATACCCAACCCTGAGGGCTGATGAGGGAGACAGACGGGGCCGGGGAAGTGGTGGGTGGCCGCGCCAGGGCCACGAGGCCCTGATGGAGCAGCCAGCAATGTTCAGCCAGAGCCGGAGGCAGCCGGCGAGGAGGACGGCGCTCGGGCTGCAGTTGGGACCCTGTAAGGGCTGCCACGTGGGAGGGGACAGACCCTAGTTCCGTAAAAGAGACACTTTCCAACAGGCTGAATCCCACACCCACTCTCAGCGGGGCGGGGGGGGCGTCTTTGTTATGAGAAACTGTGTGAACTTGCCCGGCTCCACACCTTCTGTGGCTCCCCATTACCTGCCAGAAACTCTCCGGTTCCTCACCAGCATTCAAGGCCCTGTGTAGCTCCCTTCCGCCTCTGCTCTCCACGCCCACCTGAGGTTTTCCTCCTCTGCCTTCACATATACCTTTCCAGCTGCGTGGCACGCCATTCTTGCCTTGCCCATCCGGCAAACTCCTACACATCCTTCAAGACCCAGAGCCTATGCCCCTTTCTCTGGAAAACACTGCCCTTCCACTCAGCCTGTGGTGTTCCCATTTGCTGTGCAACCCCGGACAAGTCCCTTTAGCTATGAAATGGGAGTGGGGGTATGTGTGTGAAAAAAAATCACTCTCCCCAAAGCCTATGTTGGGCCCCAAGACAATAAACATATATTAAACGCCTTCAAAGTAAGTTGGATCTTGGGGGCCAGGGAGGGTTTGTATCCAGTCAGCGCTCAGCGTGTGTTCCTTTTTATCTTCCTTCTCTTGGATTCTTTGGGCTTAAGACTCCTGTTGTAAGCGCTGGTCCAAGATTTTTCTCCCACTCACAGTACTAGAAATTTTAAGAACCCCTGGTTCTAAAATTATAAGTCTAAAATGCCGTGGGCGGGACCAAGGGCCTCCTTGTGCCCTGAGCTGACCCCGGGGTAGCCGGAGCCGGGGTCGGGGAGGGGGGCTCACCCCCCCAAACACACCCCGGGATGATGGGCTGTGGTCTGGCAGCCCCAGCTTTAGGGGGAGAGAAATGGATTGAGCAGAAGGTGGACGGCGAATGTTCCAGAGCGAGGGGGTGGGGCTCCTGGCTGCGAAGCTAGAACAGGGTCACATGAGAAGCTCAGGGCCGTCGGCTCAGAGCCGAGGCTTCCTTCTCCTAGAGCCTCAGTTTCCTCATCTGAATACTGGGGCCAAGGGCTGCCCTCTTAAAGAGTCGTCAGCGGGGCGGCCGAGGCACTGAGGCTACAGCCCCTGCTCGGTGCCAAGCATTTTCTTGGGCTGTGCCCGCTGCCTGGAACAGTCTCCTGGGCCTGCTTCCTTCCAGGAGCCCCTGATCACTCCTGGCTCAGCCACAGCAGCTGGGGAGGTGGTGGTGGGGGGAGGCTTCAGGACGATGCCCACCCACCCCACCCCCCAGCCCCACCCTGGGGAAGGGGTGCCAGCAGCCTGCCCCAAATTCAGCTGCCCCAGGCCTGGCAGTGGCCACAGCCCCAACACTTTCTCAATGAAAGGTATTTGGCAGCAGAGCCTGACACTTCATCACACGCTGCGTGGAAGCCAGCTTCTCCTGCCAGCTGCAGCGGGAGCCCCCCCCCACTCCTGTTGCTCCCCAGGACCCCGACAGGCAGGCCCAGGGTCTGCGTTGCCTCGAGTTCGGGCCTTCCCATGGGAACCTCCCTGTCAGCTGCAGGCGGTGGCGGATGGGTTGAGGGGAGACAAATGCACCACCTCTGACTCCTGGGCCTGCAAAGTGTCTCCCCTCTCTTGTTCATCACAGCCTGTCCAAGGCCAAGGAGAGGCTGGGGTGCTGGCCCCCAGGACCTCCACACCCAGTCTCCATGTGGAGCCCTGGGGGTCTACCCTCAGAGACTGGGGTTTGCCAGATTCCCCCAGACCCTGGGCAGGGGTAAGTGTTCCCAGGAAAGGAATGGCCTAAGGAAAAAATATGAGTGAGGGCTAGAGAGATCATGGGTTGTTGGCTGGAGAATTTTCCAGATGGACAAGAGCCAGCTGGCCATGTGCGGAGACTGTGGACCCCAAGGATGTGTTGGGGTCTGGGTGTGAGCCTCTCTCCTCAGGCCGAGTCCCCTCTGGGCCCCCCATTGTTGGCACACAGCTGATACCTCTAAATGCTGGGCGGGTAAGTGGTAAGGCACAAGGGAGGGGTGGGGGCGAGCAGGTGGGGAGGGGGCAGGCGGGTGGCAGAAGGGAAGTGGGTGGGTGGGTGGGTGTGCAGGATACCTGAGCACGCCCCGCACTCCTGCTCCCTGCAATCACCCTTTCCCCTGCGGCGATTGGCCAGTGTTCCGCATCCCAGGCCCGGAGAAAAGCCACATGGATGCCTTCCAGGATTGCCTGTTTTTTGTTTGTTTGCTATTTTAAGGCTGCATCTGCGTATGGAGGTTCCCAGGCTAGGGGTCAAATCAGAGCTACAGCTGCCGGCCTTCACCGCAGCCACAGCAACGCCAGATCCGAGCCGCATCTGCGACCTACACCACAGCTCACGGCAACGCCAGATCCTTAACCCACTGAGCAAGGCCAGGGATCGAACTCGCGTCCTCATGGATCCTACTCAGGTGCGTAACTGCTGAGCGACGACAGGAACTCCTCACGCGTGTTCTTGAGGGAACAGCTGGGCCATCCAGGGAGTCCCCTCCCCTTCTGGGATTCACCCCAGGGCCCAGGCAGCCTTTTGTCTCTCCTTTGAGCATCTCGGTTTCTCTGTCTGGAAAATAGGGTTGTTGTCAGAACAGCACCTGCCCTTTGGGGAGTCAGGGGGACCCGCCTGGCCACAGGCACCCAGAATGCAAGCGATGATTCCCAAGCCTCCAGCCTGAGAGTCTCGGTGAGGTCAGAGGCCTCAGGACCACGGCCTGGGGCAGCCCCATCACCACGTGGTCAAGGCGTGGCCAGGCCTCAGCCGGGTGGGACCCGGGGCAGGGCAGCTGTGGCCCTGGCTGAGGAAGTCCAGGGCGGGCTTGGTTCCTACCTCCTGGGGAAATCGTCCCTGCCAGGGCCCCTCCCTGCCCACTGTAGCCCCTGGGCATGTGGCCAGGTGGGAGCCAGTGACCACAGCCAGGCAAGGAGGAGAAGGCCAGGGCAGCAGCTGCTACTGTGTTCAGCGGTCAGGGCCGCTCATGAGTCGCTTCTGCACACACGTGTCGCAGACACACTTCTGTGGGCACTGGCTGGGGACCACATGCCTGCCTGAAGAGTGTCAGGGGCCTCATGGTGCGGGGGGGCGTGGGGGGCTCCATGTCTGTGTGCGCTTCTGGCCTGTTTCGTGCCAGACAAGGTACATGTGGACCCAGCAGCCCCAGCCTCCCTCCTTCTCTCCCCGAGACGGACACCAGGAAACGGAAATGAAGCATCTTTAATTGATTCCCTGCCCCGACCCCCTGGGGACCCTCCAAACACCAAGCATGTGAAAACTGTGCCCCCCCAGCCCCAGAGCCGAGAAGCCTCTTCCCCAGACCTTCAATGGGCCACGTCCACACCCCCCAACTCACACCAGTGACCAAGCCTTGCGATCCGTGTTTCAATAAATAACCCCGAGAACCAAGCTCAGGGCAGAGGACCCCATAAAGCACCCAGCTCAGCAGAGGAATCCATCTCAAGGAGCAGACTATCTGAAATCAGGGTCAAAACACACATGAAATCAGAACTGGCATGTGAGCTGGGAACGACTCCCTGGTGGGCCTCAAGCCCTTTGCCTGCCCCACGACGCTGGCTCCCACAGTCAGGACGAACTCCATTTCGGGTCACACGGCGGCAACGATCATCTGCCTGGCGTTTCCACCATCAGAACTGACTCGACTCTGGGCAGGGGAGCGGGGTGCCCAGAGACCTGAAGAGAGAGTGAACATCTGGAGAAGTTGGGGGGGGTGAGACGGCTCAAGGACAAAGGAGTAGTCTAGAGCAAGGCAGGAGAGCGAGGCCGGGGCCCAGGTCACTGCCGGGCCCTGCCCCTGCGCGTGCGGAGGGGACCGGAGGCTCGGGCCTGTGCCCGGGCCACCTCACCCATCTCCCTGCGGATGTCACCGAGCGCCGTCGATGGGGACTCCAGCAGCCTCTGGAAGAGGCTAGGCCGGCCCGCCGGTGGCTCCCGGCACTGAAAGGTGACGGCTGTGCCAGCATCGGCCTTCATCTCCCTGGAAAAGCCGTCAGAAGAGCCATCAAAGCAGCGGCCAATGGCGATCTCCTTGGCCAGCCTTGGGCTCTGGTCAGTGACCGTATAGACACCGTAGTTGTGACCCAGAGGGTCCAGCGGGGCCAGCATGGAGAAGGCGGCCGGGTCATCGGCTGGGGCAGGCGGGGGGTGCCGGGTCAAGTAATCCTGCAGGAGCCCGTTGACCGCCACACGCCGGCAGCTGCCCTGGGGCATGATGGTCACCAGCGTCCTGTCCACCTGACGCTGGTCGAACAGCATCCCGCTGCACTTGAACTCCACGCAGGCAGCGGACATGCTAGGGCGCTCGGGGTCTCGGACACTGCGGGCGTCCCGCAGCCCATAGAGCTGGCCCCGAGTCCGTGGGTGGCTGCCCCCCGCGTTGTGGGAGCGGACCATGTACTCCTGGGGGCCCTGGATCTTCACCTTGAGAAAGCAGGCCCGGAACTCCTGCGGGTTGGGCCACCAGGCCAGGAGATCTCCGGTCCAGGAGGCGGGCGCGCCCTCGCGGAAGGGGACCACGTTGTACTCGTATTTGTCCGCCTCCACGCGAGCGAAGCGGAAGTGGTTGGCGGTCACCGGGGCCTCCTGGCACTCCCGCAGGCTGCGCCACGGGTACACGGGGCCGTTGGCCTCGTCGGGGTCGCCAGACCTGGGTTTGGCGAGGTTGATGCGGAAGCCGTTGCGCTTGACGGAGGGGTCGTCGTGGTCGGTTCTGCGATAACCAAGCCTGTCCAGGTAGGGCTGGGCCACGCCCACGGTGGCCGGCAGGGGGCGTGGCCTGGATGGGGCGGGCTCCAGCTCCTCCCCGCCCAGGGTGGCCGTGACCAGGGCCGTGTAGGCGTCCGGCCGGTCCTCGTCGCAGAAGGCGGGGAGGCAGGCGCCGTTGGGGCCGGTGACGGCGCTGTCGAAGCGGCCCCAGGCGCGCGGGTTGGCCGAGAAGCCCGGGGCGGGCTCCAGGTTGACCAGCGTGACCACCACGCCCTCCACCTGCTCATTGGGCGTGAACTTGTCGTTGGCGTAGGCTCGCACCTTCACGAAGCAGCGGCGGCGCTCGGGCACGTCCAGGTTGAACAGTCGCCGCTCTCTGATCTCCACGTTTCCCACCAGGAAGACCCGCTCCTCGCGACGGACGCGCGGGGCCGCCGACCTCTCACGCTGGAAGCCGCTCTCTTCTTCCCACAAGCCCGTGTCCGGGTTCAGCGACCACAGCTTCAGGGCCTCCACGTGGCCGGCCATTCGGATCTGGCTGGCGGCCACACGCACGGCCACCGGCCCGGTCTGCAGCTGCTCTGCGGAGTCGGGGGCCCGGAGGTCCACGGCAAACATGCCGTAGGTGCGCAGCGGGGCCAGCTCCCCGTCGCTGTCCACGAAGCGCAGGTCGCTGGGGGCAGAGGCCGCCGAGGTGAGATCTCGGGGATCCACAAACGTCACCCGGGCCTCCACAGGCCCCGCATAGGGTTCGCCGTCTGCCCTGCGGAAGGCTCCCGGAGGGATGATCAGTTCGCCCAAGGGCGCCTCGTCTTCCAGCTCTCCCAGGGGTATGGTGTTGCTCTGGCTGGCGTCTAAGATGACAGGCGCTTTCTTGCGCAGGGCCTTGACCTCGTGGTACACGCCGGCACCTCGAGGATCAAAAGGCAGGACCCTGACAGTGTCCACAAACTGGCCGCTGGGGTCCACGAACGAAATCACCAACCGCTGCGTAGAAGGTGCCACCTCGATGGTGAAGTCACCCTGGTAGGACGTGAAGCCAATGGGCTCCCGGCCCAGCAGAATCTGGGCAAAGCGCAGGGGCTCCCCGGAGTCAGCGGCCACCACACGTCCCCGGATCAGCCCCCGGGGGGGCAGACATTTCTGGCAGCCACATTCAGCCACTATCTTAACTGGGAGGTTGTAGCCAGAACAGCGGACCTTCCTGCTCTCCAGGCGGCGGATGGAGCAGCAGCGGGAGCCTGCATCCCCGCACCGGGGGCTCCAGCCGGTGGTGCTGGGACAGAGGGTGTCAGGGCAGAGGCCGACGTCCAGGTAGGCGGGGCCGCTGCCCAGCTGACTGCAGTCATCTGGAAGCTTGATTAGGTGTTCTCGGGGCTGGGGGTCACAGGCTGGCTGACCTGGGGCTGTGGAGCAAGCAATCGGCCGGATCAGGGTAAGGGGGAGTGCTCCATCAAGGCCAAGGTTGGGGGTCTGGATTGGGGTCAACCAAGGGGCTTGGTGGAGGAGTTCCTTTCATGGCTCAGTGGTTAACTAATCCGACTAAGAACCATGAGGTTGCGGGTTCGATCCCTGGCCTTGCTCAGTGGGTTAAGGATCCAGTAGGGCCGTGAGCTGTGGTGTAGGTCACAGACGCGGCTCGGATCCCGCGTTGCTGTGGCTGTGGCGAAGGCCGGCGGCTACAGCTCCCGTTAGACCCCTAGCCTGGGAACCTCCATATGCCGTGGGTGTGGCCCTAGATAAAGGCAAAAAGACAAAAAAAAGGGGGGGGGCGCTCAGTGGAGGCCTGGCATGGTACTGAGTAAGGTCAGAGATCAGTCTGAAGTTGGGGCACCATCTGAAGTTCAGTTTTATATATTTATTTACTTTTGCTTTTTAGGGCCGCACTTGTGGCACATGGAGGTTCCTAGGCTAGGGGCAGAATCAGAGCTACAGCTGTCGGCCTTCCCCACAGCCGCAGCAACGCAGGATCTGAGCCGCGTCTGCAACCTACACCACAGCTCACGGCAACGCTGGATCCCTAACCCACTGAGCAAGGCCAGGGATCGAACCCGCAACCTCAGCGTTCCTAGTCAGATTTGTTTCCACTGCGCCCCGACGGGAACCCCCTGAGGTTAAGTTTTAGCTGGAGTTGGGACTCAGTGTGATGTCAGGGCTTGCTCGGGGTTGGAGGGCAGTTGCTGAGAATACTCACCAAGCACGGTGAGCCGGGCGGTGCCAGAGCGCACAGCCCCTGCGTCATTCCACGCTTTGCAGTGATAGCTGCCTGCCTGGTCTGGATGAAGCCCGTGCAACTCCAGGTGGGCCCCGTACCTATGTGTTCGCCTGTCCAGCAGGGTCCCATTGTGGAACCTGGGTGGAGGATGAGCAACACCGTGGGTGCCCTTGGCACAGGGGGCAGGGCTGCATCTGCCCGCCCCCCTGCCCCGTGCAGCAGAGCGAGGTTGCAGAGCAGCACATTTCCCAGGAAGCCCATTGCAACCCCAAAACTGTGCACGAGATCCTTGAGCATGGGGTAAGCCACTCACCAGGAGTATTTCTTGGGCATGGGGGTGCCTGAGGCTTTGCAGCAGAAGGTCACATTCTGGCCGGCCTCTCGAACTCGGGACTCAGGGTGCTTTACCAGGTAGGGCTTCTCTGGGGGCAAAGGCAGCAAAGGTCAAGGCCCCGCCCCCATCCCAGCCTCTCTCAATGACCCTT
>PVHT021183506.1:5127943-5302131 GCA_004024745.2 Catagonus wagneri | reverse complement strand
CAACTTGCGCCCCCCCCCCGACCCCACCAGCCAGAGCTCCCAGAGAGTCCACAGCACAACCCAGACTCAGACCTAAGCAAACTCACCTTCCCAGTCTTCCAGGGCTGGCGACGGCTGGCCAGGGAGCTGCGACGGACCTTCCAGGCCCCATGCAGGTGCTGTGGGCTCCTCAAGGGTGGCTGTGCCTGAGGAAGCGGGGGAAGGAAGCATCCTGATGGGGGAGCCTCCGTGAACTCCTGTTTTGCAAGGTGCCGCAGTAATCTTCCCCTACTTCACCAGGGAGAAGCCGGAATCCAGCTCTGCCTGAGCCCAAGAACAGCAGCACCCTCCCCACGACCCCCCCCACCTAATCTCCCACGGCCCCATCCCCGACTCTGACACTGTCCCGACTCCATGGATTGGGGAAGTGCGCATGCTCTCTGCTTCCCTAGTTCAGACTTCCCGCTGACTGTGTTCAGCGGTCATGCGTTCAGGTGGCTGTGCCCCTGCTCTCACGTTGATCTGAATCCCCCTTTATCGATTTGCTGGCTGGAAGTCCCTCCCTCAGTCTACTTCGCAGTCCTGCCTTTGGGACCCAAGCTGCCAAAGGGAAGTCCTTGGAATCTGGCCTGGCTTCTCTGGCCTCACGTTGTCTGAGATAGCCAGGTTGGGCAATGATCTCTGACGGCTCCCTTCCCTCTTGGAGTCTCACTCTCCTCATCTGAGAAATGGGTCCAGTCCCCAGCCACCCACTCCCACACACTCCATTGAGTGTTCCAGAGATGGGAATTTCTTTTCTGAATGGGGTGTGTGTGAGTGTGGATGGGAGGGTGTGGAAGACAGGAGGAGCAAGGTGAGGGGGGACAGCTGTGACCCCTCCATCCCGGGGCCAGGACCGGATTATTCAGGGTTCAAACGCTGTGGCTCGAACGGGTACCTCGCAGTCCTAAGAATCCGGAAGAGCCTGAAGTTCACATCTACACTTGGGGCGCCCCTAGCCCCAAGGAGGAAGGGAGAGAACGGATGAAGTCAGCTCCTGCCCCAGGTGGTCCTGGAGCTCTGTCTCTCCCTTGCCCCTCACTCCACCCACCCCCCAGGACTGGCAAAGGGGATGCAGGCATGAAGAAAAGAGTGGGTCCCTCGGTTCTGTCTCCAGGCGCGCCTGCGGGCCAGGCTCTCTGCCAGGAGTTCGGACGCCTAGGGAGCTGGGCTGGGGTCTGCGGGCGCCTCACCTCGGGCCCCCGCCAGGTGTGCGGCGGCGACACAGAGGCAGAGCAGGGTCAGGGTCGTCAGTGACGCCATGGCCGGGTCCGAAAGTTGGAGGGAGGGTCCCAGCTCCGCTGCGCGCTCTGGTCGGACTCCCGCGGGTCTGGCAGCCGCTGGGGCTGAGGATGGGGGAGGGACGCGACCGCCGGCCACGCCCCGTCCAGGCCACGCCCCGTCCAGGCCACGCCCCGTCCAAGCAAAGCTCCCTGGCCCGAGGTGACCGGTGCTCAGACAACCCCTCTGGGTTGCCCCCCTCGGTGCGTCCGGCCGCACCTCCGCCCTCAGGCTGGCCTGCCTTCCCTCGTCGCCAGCTGGAGGTCCCCACCCTCCATCGGGTCCCCAGCTCCCTGGGGAAGTGCCTCTTGGAATTGAGCCTGATGCTGTCGGAACCTTTGCGCTTCAGGCCGCCCCTTAGGCAGCTAGAAATCCTCCATCGGGTCTAACTTCGATTCTGTTGGGTTTAGGCGGCGCCGTGCGGGCTGCAAATCCCACCCCACGCCCCCTCCGCTCTTCTGGCTCGAGTTTTCTCGGAGGCCAGCGGGAAGTCCCGTTTCAGGTCTAACCCTCCATCGCTCCCGCTTTGGGCCACCAGGGGGCCGGCGGAAAGTTCCTTCCGGAGGTTGCCCACCCCCACGGCCGACCCTGCACACAGAGGAGGCCCAGGCGGGGTGGTGGCGTAGGTACGTCTGTTTATTGGCGCGGGCCCAAGCCGCGCAGGCGAGGGTGGCCGTCAGAGCGCCGCCAGGCATTCGGTGCCCGCGTATCCGGGCAGGCGCAGCGCGAACTTGCGGCGCACGTCGTCGGGCACGAACCGGCCGGCCACGAAGTGGTGGCGCCCGGAGAAGCGGCCCGCGCAGCGCTTGGGCGCCGCCAGTGATACCAGCACGTCGGGCCGCAGCCCGTCCTCCGAGTCGCCGCCGGTCTCCGGGTCCCAGCCTGAGAGGGGGAAGGGGGGAGCCAGGGATCAGGAGCTGGGAGGGCTGCTCTCTGCCCGACGAGGGCACTACCGTCCCACCGCCCACGTCCCCGTCTCCATCAGCCACGGCCTCTGCTCCGACCCGTGTCTTGGTCAGACCTGCCATCCCATAAAACTGAGCCTCTGCCTTCAGGCCGGTTTCTGCCCTTCCTTGGAGATGTTGCCCCCCGGCCCCCACCAGAGCCTCTGCCCCCACAGTTTTCTGCCTCTTCTCCCATCCCTCCTCCTCCTTCCTCCTTGACTCAGCCTCTCCCACCTGTCCGCACTTTCCCAACAGACCTCTGCCTTCTGGCCCCATACCTCCCTCCCGATCAGTCCCGAGCCGCCCCCCCCCCCTTAGCCTAGAGTCTCTTTGCGCCCAGACTTCCAGGCCAGCCTCCTCCCTCGGACCAGATCCCCACTCCCTACTTGAGGACAGACTCCTGAGGCAAGCCTCCCCCGTCAGACCTGTCTCTCGGCCCCCAGGTTCTGGCCTCTGTCAGGGCCGGTCCTCCTCTCCTCCCAAACTGAGCATCCGTCCTCCTCCCTCTGACCTGACATCCCTGCCTCATCGTCAGCCCTGCCCCTCCGTCACTGGGCCGTAGCCTCTGCCACCTCTCAAATGAGCCTCCACCTTCAGACTGGGGACTTGGCCTTCTCTCCTGCCTCTGACCTGTCTGGAGCCACTAAGCAAAAGCCTTCCTCTGACTTTGGTCCTTCCTTCTCTGACCCTAGCCTCCACGCTCAGACTACGTCCCCTAATAACCACTCCTGACCTCACAGGGTGACCCTCTCTGTCCTAGGCTATCCATTCTGACATGAGCCTGTGGCCTCCACCCTCTGACCAAGCACCCCACCTCCTCCCCGAGCCCAGCACCCCAGCTCTGTGGCATCTTGCTGATACGACCGGGGGTGGGGGGGTCTTATAGGCCAGCGGAAGTCCCCCTGAGTCTGGCCACCCCCGTGGAGGGGTCCGGCTGGCCAGCGGCTGTTTGTTCCATCTGCCCATTGCCTAATGGCTCCAACAGGCATGGGGCGGCGGCCAGAATGGGCGAGGCCTTTGCCGAGTGAGCTCACGTCTGCCCTGGCGACTGGGCCAGGGTGGGCAGCAGGCACCATGTGCTGGGTGTGAGGGGGAGGGGACCCAGGGTCAGCAGGGCCACTGGCCTGGGTCTTCCCCCATCCAAAGGATGGATTCGGTCCTCAGTTGCTCCCAGAGTGCAGGATCCATCCACGCTGGGGAAACTGAGGCTCAGGGTGGCAGACAGACCGGGACCGCAGGAAGCCAGGGTACAGGGGGCCTCCACCCCAAGCCCCCCCAGGTCCTGACGCACCCGCCCTGCCCCCTGGCATGCCTGAGGGGATGTCCAGGCTCACGAGAGGGATGGACAGTAGCTTGAGCGTGGCCAGCGCCCGCGTGCAGGGACCCCCGACCTTGCTAGGCTCCACACCGGGGCCCAGCACGGCATCTACCACCAGCCTGTAGGCATCGTTGATGAGCTGAACCTGGGAGGACACGCAAGGGTGAGAGGGTGGCCTCGGGGCCCTGTCGCCCACTGCCCCCCGCCCCCGGGTGCCGCCCGAGCTACCTCTGTGGGCAGATAGGACAGGAAGGGGATGTCCATCTTCTCACACTGGGTAGTCAGGTCCCGGTGCAGCAGGTCCAGCGAGCGTGTCGGGTAGAAGATGGTGGGCTCATATTCCTGTGGAGAGCGGGGAGGGGTCAGCCCCCGGCTGGGGGGGGGGTGCCTTCCAAGCTCCCCACTGCCCCCCCCCAGATCTGGGTCCCAGGCAGTAGAGCAAGCAACGCGCATGCTCTGTAACCTGACGTGCCTTAACAGCCCCCCCACCCCCACCCCACGACCCCGGGACACTAAGAGGAGGAAGCGATTTCATTTCTGTGGGGCCCGGGGGTGTAACGCCGGGAGGGCCGAGGGGATCCTTGCTACTCACGAACATGCGCAGGTGCCGGGCACAGACCAGCCCCACTGCCCCATTCTGCTCCGGGCCGCACACGACCAGCACTGCCCTCTGCTTCCGGGAGACAGCCGGCAAAGGGAACACCTGGCAGCGGCACAGCAAACGCAGAGGCACGGGGCTCGCTCCCCGCCCTGCTCCACTGGGGAAACTGAGGTCCAAGTGGAGGAAGGGCTAGGGTTCGGGCCCCCGGGGCGGGCGGCGGGGGCGGGGAGCGGAGGACAGGAGAGGCGTTCTGGGGAGAGGCGTGGGGCCCCTGGGGGCCTCGGTTTCCTGGCTGGAGAGGCAGAGTCCTTGTCTCCGGCTCTGCCAAGCCAGAGGCAGAAACGTGCCTCCAGCCACCACCGGGCGCACCCGGAGTGCGGTTTGTTTATTCTCGGCCCCAGTTGCAGACAGTCTTCCACCTTTTTCCACTGCAGTGGCCGCCCCTCCCCCGCCCACGTTTCCAGGCTTCCATCCCTCCTGGAGGCCCCGAAGTTGGGGGGGGAGTAGGGGAGGGGGGTATTTTTCCAACCCGCCATGGCCTGTCTCTTTCCAGCCATCCCTTTCCATCAGCCTCCGTCTTCACCTCCCCGAATCTCTGTACCTCTCAGACTCTCCGCGTCTCTCCCCATCTGTTTCTCTCAGTCTCTGTCTTTGCCTCTGTGTCTCTCTCTCCATCTCTACTTCTCAGATTTTCTGTGTCTCTGTGGGGCCTGTGTATCTCTCTTTAAGAGTCTCAGCCCTGGAGTTCCGGTTAATGGCTCAGTGGTTAACGAATCCGACTAGGAACCATGAGGTTGCAGGTTCTATCCCTGGCATCGTTAAGTGGGTTAAGGATCCAGTGTTGCCATGAGCTGTGGTGAAGGTCGCAGACGCAGCTCGGATCCCGCGTTGCTGTGGCTGTGGCGTAGGCCGGCAGCTACAGCTCCTGTTAGACCCCTAGCCTGGGAACCTCCATATGCCGCAGGTGCGGCCCTAGAAAAGGCAAAAAGACCAAAAAAAAAAAAAACCTCAGCCCTACCCTGACCCTCTCTGTGGCTTCAGCTCCCTCTCCTGCCTTGCCCAGCCGCAGTCTGCTTCTATCAGATGGGAGTAACAGCGGCTCGTGGGGTCTCTCTCAGGCCCAGGGTGGCTCCGGGGGGGCCCAACTGTACTCTAAACTCCAGCCACACAGCCACACGGTGGGAAAAGCTATTTCCTTTTTGAGTCTCCTCCCCCAAGTCTCAGCAGGGTCTGGACCCACCGCGATCGAGGGGGAGTGACAACACCCAGCTGCCTGGGACCGAGGGGCCTCTGGACAGACACAGGGCTTTCAAGGGCTGGTCACCAGGCGTGACTTTACTACACCGGGTTTGCTTTGGTGGCCTTGTCATCCTTTTCTTCTCCTCGGAGCATCGTGCTCAGGATATGTTTGACTTGGAGATAGGAACATGTTAGTTACAAAAAAAAAAAATGAGTCCACATAAAGAAAGATTGAGTTTTTTTAAAAGTATACAGTGGTAATAAGAAGATAAAGAAGCAGGGAAGAGGACAGGGGTTACGTGCAGGAGCCCTGGCTCGATCGGTCCCTTTTCTAAGGCATTTGTGTTTATTCACTGGTGTCAGTTTATTACACTTTCTTCAGAGGAGGAAAAGTCAAGCCAGTGTGGTTTGGCAGCATGGCGCGAGGCACTGGATAGAGGTCTCGTCATTGCTATTACTGGAGCCTTTTGCAGGCACCTCGCTCAAGCCCTAGGCATTTGCCCCAGAGCTGGGCATAGCTCTGCTTCCAACCCCCGGGGCCCCGTGCAGAACCCCCCCCACCACCACTCCTGGGCCTCGGTTCTCCCACCTGTGGGAGGACGTCATTTGGACGTGCCGATCCTAGGGAGCTGATGTCCCCTGTGCCCAAGACCCAGGAGCAGGCAGAGGCAGGCAGTCATGCCTTCACCTCCAGGGCCCCAGACTCACCTCTGTGGTAGCCTCCATGTCTCTGGGGACCCTAATCTCTGGCCTGGGCCAGTGATGATCCTCCCTGGACCTCAGTTTACCCGACTGAGTGATGGGCTGGAGTGGCCCCAAGCAGGGAGGATTCTTGAGAGCAGAAATGACCATCCCAGGTCCTGGGGGTCATGCAGCTAAGCCTCTGCTCTCGTGGGTTGACCTTCCGGTTGGGGTCAAGGTTGAGGATCAGGGATCGGGTACCTTGGTCACGGCCACGGCACTAGCATGGCCGCACCACTCCACCAGCTGCTGCCGCCCGAAGCGATAATCTTCCAGCAGCTCGCGCTCCAGGGCAGCTGCCTCTGCAGTGCTGGGGGTCAGAATGGGGAGAGATGCTGAGATAGACAGAGGCTAGGAGCCAGAAATGGGCCACCCCTGTTCGGAGCCAGGTCCTGACGCCACCCCCGCAACCCCGGTGCTCAGAGTCACAGACCCTCCCGCACTTCCCCCAATCCTCTGGTGCAGGGCTGAGAGAAAGCCGGGCGGACAGCAGGAGTTCTGAGCACAAGCTTGGGGTGCTGGCGCCCTCTGCTGGTAGATTAAGCACATGGCAGTGCAGGTTGGTTCTGTTGCCCCCAAAGCATGGAAGATCTAGCCTGACCCAGACCCTCCCAGCCCCCAAGGTAGGAGGAAACCAGAAAGGGGAATGGAGCATGAAGGACTTAGTTGACTGGGGTGATGCATGGATTTCAGACAGAGGAAACCACTGGGCAAGCTCACGCTGGACTGAGGGACCTAACTGGACTGGGGGTGCCTGGGAGAGGTGGGTTTTGAAAGCTGCAGAGGAGTTTCATGGATGGTTCACTTGGGGAGGTGGATGTGGGGCCCGCAGCTATGAGACTCATTGGTGACCGCTCTCTAGGGGCAGGGATAAAGTTTAAATAATTGTGGTCAGAGAGACAGAGCCAGCTTGCTTGAGATGAAACTCTGTCGCCAACTTGCTGAGTGACTGAGGTCCGCCTCATCTCTCTGAGCCTCGCTTCCTCCTTTGCAAAAGTGCAGCCAAGGCAGGCCTGATAATTTTTGAGGCCCAGTTCAAAGTGCAAATGTGGGGGAGTTCCCTTCGTGGCTCAGCGGAAACGAATCCAACTAGGAACCATGAGGTTGCGGGTTCGATCCCTGGCCTCGCTCAGTGGGTTAAGGATCCGGCGTTGCTGTGAGCTGTGGTGTAGGTCACAGACGCGGCTCAGATCCTGCATTGCTGTGGCTGTGGTGTAGGCCGGCAGCTGTAGCTCCGATTGTACCCCTAGCCTGGGAACCTCCACATGCCGCGGGTGCGGCCCCGAAAATACACACAAAAAATGCAAATGTGGGGCCCCTTTATCAATCATTATTAAGAATTTGAAGATGGCAGAGCGTTAAACCAAATGTTGGGCCCTTCCAAGGGCAGGCTACAGAGCCTTGGTGGCTACAGGGAGGAAGATGAGATGGCAGCGAGGATCGGATGTTCTTCATTCTGGAATCAGGGTTGGAGCAGCTGGGCAGGGTCTAAAGACTGATGCAGTTTCCCCTAGAAGGGCCCCGTCCAGCTGTGGAAGGGCATCTGCCCCAGCCCAGCACCCTGCAGAGTGTAATCATAATAATTTAAATACTGAAGTCTGGGCTCAGAAGAGTTGAGAGAACGTGCAACTACTCAGAGAAGCAAAATTGTTTGCCCAAGAGCCTCGCAGGAAGGAAGTTGGATAACGGAGCTTCGGAGCTTCCCACCCTTGGGGTCTGTCTCCAGAGCCACGTCTGGGGCAGATGCAAAGCGGTGGGTTTTGACGGAACGTCGTTGGGGTGGAGGTTAGGGGATACCTTTTTTCAGTTCTGTGAGCAGGAGACCGTAGCCCTCCGGTCAGTTCTGCAGTGTGACCAGGCTGGGAGGCAGAACGGGCAGAGGCGGGAAGGGAGGACTGCTGAGGGATGGGGAGTCAGGGAGGGCTCCCTGTGGGAGGTAACCCGGGAGGCGAGAATGGTGAGGCCCAAGGCCCTGTGGTGGAAATGAATTTGACAGGTCCGAGGGACAAAAAAGAGGGCTGGTGTGGCTAGAGAAAAGTGAGGGATTGAGGGTGAAAAACTTGGTCAGAAGTGCACTTTGCGGTCCCCACGTGGAGGGAGGCTTAAGGCAAGGTGACAGGCCTTGTCACCTTTGCGAGCAGAGCCAGACTCAAAGCCCACCTCGTCTGTGGCTGGAGGCTGAAGGACCGGGTAGGGTAAAGAGTTGGTGGTGGGGCCGGACAGTGAGCGCCCCAGGACAGACCGGCCCATCTCCCGGAAAGAACACCGCAGGTGCTACGGGGAGTGTGGCTGGTTCCGCCATCTCTACTACCTTGTGACAGCTCTGCTGCCCTGACAGGAGGCCTGGGGGAGGCTCACCCATTCCTCCTCTTCCTCGGTTCCCAAGCTTTGGCCTCCAATTGGAACATTATCTTACTGCCTAACCAGTCGCCGGCGTGACAGCCGGGACTCCACAGGCAGGGGGGCGGATCTGGCTCAGGAGCCTGGGGGTGGGGGCCGCAGCTGCTCTGAGTGGGGACAGGACCGAGCTGTGGTGGGACTGGGAAGCGGGGCTCAGTTTATGAGGGTGCCTCTTTTTTTTTTTTTTTTTTGCCATACCTACAGTATGTGCAAGTTCTCGGACCAGGGATCAAACCTGCCCCACAGCAGTGACAGCGCTGGATCGCTAACCCACTGTGCCACAAGGGGACTCCCTGAGGTTGCCCCGTGCTTCTCCCAACCTCAGCCCCCAAGAGGACAGGAGCTGCAAGGCCCCAGGCTTTGTTCACCAGCCCCAGAAGGGCTGTGGTGACCTGGTTTCAAAGGGAACTGGGTCTGACACTCAAATTGCTCCAGGAGGGGACCGGTTTGGAGGTTAAGCGCTGAGGCCAAGGAGCCTGTGCCAGACACTCGCTGCTTTCTCAGCTCCGTCTCTGGGCTCTGCCCACAGGTCTCCATCCAGCGCTGCTCACCTGGCTGCCCGCCGCGGACTCAGGCCCCCTAAACTCAACACGAGCCGCAGGGGCTTTGAGAACTTGACAGATCTCACAGCCCCCCGACCCACCTCAAACCTTTTCAAGGACGCTCAGTATTTAGAGGATATTCAATTCCTCACTGTACCTACATGCTCCCCATTATGTCTCCAAACTCAGCCTCCTCTTCTGCTTAGCGCACAGCACCCTGTCACTCTCCTTAGTTAGCGTCTGAGGCTCCACTGTCCCCCACACTGCATGAAGTCACAGCTCCAGCTTCCAGGTCATTGTCTTCCCCCTGCCTAGCACGTGCTGGTTCTCCAGGCTCTGTCTGGACATCAGTCAGTCAACTACCCAGTACCTGCCTTGAGAACAGGGGCTGAGTGGACAGTGAGCAGGTAGCCGCACAAGGGGCTGTTGGATCTGGTTTGCAGTGACGTCTACTGCCCTGCTTGGGGTCCCGTGTCACAAGGCTTTAGAGGACACAGGATGACGACTCAGGACAAGGTGGAAGCCACGACCAGCTCCACATCCCAAATTCATCGACCCACTGGCAAGTGGCCCCCGTATTTTAAACCTGCCTTAGCCCCAGCTCAGCCAGTAGCTTCCCTCCACGGGCCTGTTTTCTTCTCTGGACAAGGGGTTAGCAGCAGGTGGACCCCGAAGGAGCTGTGAGCATTTGCGGAGCGAAAAAGAGCTCTGCTCTTCCTGGATGCAGGACAAAGGACGTGGACTCGAGGGTCCCTGGTAAAGACAGAAAGGGGAGGTGGGCCCTCCGTGGGCCGTGGGGTGATGCGGTAACGACCTGTGGTGCTGATGAGCAATTCACCACGGGCGGGCCTGTTGCGAATGCCGATTCCCTGGCAACGCAGCTCCAGAAGCTTAATCTTTCCAGTGGAACGTGGGACGGGCCTAGGGTTCCCCAGCCACCCACCCCCTATCTCAGCCATAGCTCTGCCTTTGATCTAGTCCCTGGTCCCCCAGGCCCTCTCCCTGACTGACCTGAGAAAACGCCGCTCCTCAGGTGCTTCGGCTACGTCCGGGCCAGCGGCGCTGCCCATGGCGGAAGGGATGCGGTGCTGCGCAGCGCTGCCTCGCGGGCCCCAGCCTCAGCCTCTTAAGCGCGTCCTTGGGCAGAGTGGGTGTTCCCTCTCCTCCCGCCCGCCCTGTGTGTCCGCCAATCAGGAGAAGCCGCGAAGGCGCTGCGCGCGGCCATTGGTCGGTAAGTGCAAGTGGACTTAACCCCTTTGTGGCAGAAACTGGAGCTGCGTCCTGGGATGCGTGGAAGGCCAGGCCGGGAAGCAAAGCCTGGAGGTGCACGGGTGGGCCACTTTACCGCTGCCCGCCCCCTCCACCCTGGTGTTCGTCTATGCAGGTCCCCCACCCACCCCGTTCCCCAGCGGAGAAGCCCCCCACCCCCTACCCCAGTTTGAAGGGGTGGGCTGCTGACAAGCAGAGTTTAAACAGAGGTAGGAAGAAGTCCGGGCACATTTGGGAGCAGGGACTGGAAGGCTATCCAGGGGCCACCTGACTGGCATCTTCTGCTTAGTCCCCATACAACCCATGACACCCCCTGCCCACCCCCTCCCCCCAGTCCCTGGGACACAAGCAGGCCGGTCTCCAGAGCGTTTATTCTCTCCAGCGGGGAGGGGTGCGGCCTGCCGTCCTGGGGCACAGGCGCCTACGCGTACCATATGAAGCCGTAGGTGGCGTTGAGAGTCTCCTCACTGTTGCGCAGCCCATAGAGCTCGCCCATCATTGGGGTCACCCAGCGCGTTGTGTGGAACACGGACTCGCCCACCTGTGGGACAGTGGAGTACGGGTGTGGGTGCCGTTCAGCCCTTCGGCCTGTGCACCAGGCCTGCTAGCCACTATGCCCGCACCGAAAGCTGCCGCCTGCCCCTTCTGGCACCTGCCGCCCACTGGCCTCTGCCGCAGGTTTTCTGTGGGAGGCTGCGTTTCTGAGGTGCCCTCCCTGCTGAGGACCCACCTTCCAGTCTGGCACGTCCTTCATGATGACTGCCTCCTCCTCCAGGTTCTCCCGGAGCATCTGGAGAACTCTGCAGGGACAGAGCGGGAGGTGGGGGACAGTCCTGTCCACACCAAGGGGCCCCTGCCCGGGACGCGCCGGACCCACCGCTGCTCCACCTCCCGCAGCTTTCGGCCGTACACACGCAGACCCCTCTTCTTTCCTTTCTCCCCCCCCGTCCCCCGGCAAACTCTTACTGCCCTCCCTCCGGCCCAGCCCCAGTGCCCCCTCCTCCAGAAGCCTTCCATTCCTCCCCCTTGGGTCTCTGCCGAGTCAAGTCTAGGGCCCCCTCCAAGCGTGACAGCAGCCCTTGGAGCCATATACAAGGACGTGGCTGTCAGTCCCCCCACGGGCATTTTGGCCTCGTCCCATGATGCAGGCCGGGGCACTCAGGCCTGTAACCGCCTGCCCCTGGCCCCAGCGGCCCACCTCCGGTCCTTCTCTGCCTGAAACAGAGGCATCAGGGCAATTCGGGCCTCATAGTCCTCGATCTGCAGGCGCCTGTGAAACCCCAGAAACGACACTCTGATCAGATCACTGTGGGATGGAGGGCAGATGCTGCCGCTGTTGGACTTGCATTACCCTGGAAGAGGGTCAGGGAGAGAGGCAGGCAAACGGGAGGGGCTTGGGCAGTGGGCTCTGCCCACCAGGAGCCCGAGACGGTTAGGGGAGGGCGACACACAGCTGGCACAGGCTGTATCGGTCTACAAGACTGCTGGCTTCACACTTTCTTTTCAGTCAAAACTTATTTTTTTTTAATCCTAAAAATAGCCCAGGCCTGATGATTGCAGTGAACCGGGGGACGTTATTACGGGGCTCTGGGCCTTACAAAACCTCATCCCTTTCATCTCATAATAACTATGCAGTGCAAGCACCACAGGCAGTTCCCTTCTACTCCCTAGTTTTTGGCATCTTCCAAGCCGCCAGCCCCACCCATGGGAGGTGTGGATGGGGGCTGGGAGTGGGAAGTGGGGAGAGCAGTTCCCGGTGACACGGTCCAGGGAGTCTCCAGCCCTGTCCCCTCACCACCAGGAATCTCACAGCGACACGAGGAAGGGTCTAGGTGAACTTCAGACCCCCCCTTGACCCTTTCACCTATCCCACCCTCGAGGACAAGGGGTTGCCTTGCCCCCACCAGGCTGCTACCCGCACCACAGCAGCACAGCTGTGTCCCCCGGGGAGACTGGGCCTGATCGGGCCCGTCTGCTGTGAGGGTCCCAGCACCTACAAACTACCACGTGCTCCTGAGTTCACCCAACAAGGCTGAGAGCCCTCCACTTGCTCAGCCTTCTCCAGCACTGCCCTCGTTGGGGGTGAGCAAGTTCAAGGTGGGTGCTAAGGACACATGACACAGAGCGGTGGAGGGGTCCGGCTAGCTGGGAGCCAACGAGAAGGAGCCAGCTAGCATGGCATGGAGAAGCTTGGAAGTGGTCAGAGTCCGAGCCAGGCCATTGTAGACCCAGATCCCTCAGGCCCTGGGTGGCTGGCCGGGCCACTGCCCTGCATGATCAGCTTTTTAAGCCCTTATATTGTCACTGCCTGTGTCACCACTGACAAAAAGAAAAACAGTGAGAGAGTGCATCCCAGGCCTGTCGTCCACCTCTGCCAATGCAGGTGATGCTGACCTGGACCCTTGGGGACCCGGTGGTGGAGGTCGAGGGCACCTCGTGGGCGTCCGACGGACGGCTCCTTGCTCACTAGTCATTCTTTGAGAGGAAAGCCCAGAAATGGACTTCCCGGGCCAGGGCCGGCCCTCCCCGAGGCCCGAGGGGTCGACAAAGGGCCACAAGGGCCACTAGGCCCATAGGCACACATCCCCACCCTCGCCAGGGCAGGGGGGCTACCTGCGCTCGCGGTTCCACTTCAGCATGCTCCAGTAGCCGAACAGCAAGGTCCCGATGCCCACGGCGAACAAGCTGTAGCCTGCGGGGAGAGGGGCACCCGCTCAGCACCTGCACGGGGGACAGGCCACCTGGCCCTCCCTTCTTCTGAAGCGTAAGCCACTCACCGCGCAAAGACAGAAGCCCAAAGGAGGGGGAAGGTGAAAGCCCTTGCAAAGCCCCTCTCAGAGGCGGCCAGTACTGCCTCCAGTGTGCAGCTTTTTTTTTTTTTTTTTGTCTTTTTGCCTTTATCTGGAGCCGCACCCGCGGCATGTGGAGGTTCCCAGGCTAGGGGTCTAACAGGAGCTGTAGTCGCCGGCCTTCGCCACAGCCACAGCCACACGGGATCCAAGCCGCGTCTGCGACCTTCACCACAGCTCACAGCAACGCCGGATCCGTAACCCACTGAGCGAGGCCAGGGATCGAACCCGCAACCTCACGGTTCCCAGTCAGATTCCTAACCACTGAGCCACGACGGGAACCCCTCCAGTGTGTGGCTTCTGCCCGCCCCTGCTGTCTCCGTGGCAAGTTCACTGGCTCCGTCCGCCGCAGACCACTCGTGATCCCGTCCGCCCGCCCCGTGGGCGGCAGACACTAGGCCGCGAGGCTGCTGTGGCCTTAACACCGGTGCCCCCACGCCGGGGTTCCGGGAAGGTACAGGCCAGGCAGGGCCTGCGAATCTAAGTGTTTATGGTTGGTGGCTCTGGCCTTGCCACTTGCTAGCACGTTGTTCGCTTCCCTGACAGCGAGCCGGCCCCCATGGGGAAGGACAGTGTCCACAGGCTGGGTCCCAGCTTCATGGGGATCCCGGCTGCCTGGGCCACCTCCCTGGGTGCTGCCCACAGGGGGCTGGATGCGGCTGCTGGAGGCAGGCAGTGCCCTGCAAGGGCGGCCCAGCCACCCCTAGGGCTCCCCAGGTGCTGCTGCCTTCCAGCTCAGCAGGATGGAGACCCTTCCCGGGCCCCAGGAGACAGAGGCTGAAATGAATATTTACTGAGCACCCACAGGCACCCGCACTGGAATTCTGACTGACAGGCAGTGGGCCCGCTGGGGTCTTCGGGGAGGCCTGGATGCCCGAGGCCAGGCTAGGGCTGGCCCATCCCACACACCCCCAATTTTTCCGGCCTTGGTCTCTTCTCTGGACAGGCCTCCTGGTTGGTGGGATGAACTGACAAGCTCAGCCAGGCCGAGCTCCAGTTAACACCCAGGAAAGGACCAGCAAATGGCAGGTAAGGCCCCTCCCTGGGCCTCACTGCGGGGGGAGGACGAGACAAGGTGAAGGTCCTTTCTTCTTCAGCTCGGCTCCAGCACAGGTTTCACCTGCTGGACGCAGAGGTAAACGAGAAACTGCCTCAGAGTTCCCATTGTGGCTCAACGGTTAATGAATCCGACTAGGAACCATGAGGTTGCAGGTTCGATCCCTGGCCTTGCTCAGTGGGTTAAGGATCCAGTGCTGCTGTGAGCTGTGGTGTAGGTTGCAGACGCGGCTCGGATCCCGCGTTGCTGTGGCTGTGGTGTAGGCCGGCGGCTGCAGCTCCTGTTAGACCCCTAGCCTGGGAACCTCCATATGCCACGGGTGCAGCCCTAGAAAAGGCAAAAAGAAAAAAAAGACAAAAAAATGAGAAACTGCCTTATCTTTTCACACCTTCAGTTCAACCTGCTGAAAACACGAGCTCGTGGAGTTCTCTTATGGCTCAGTGGCTTAAGGATCCAGTGTTGTCAGTGCAGCGGCCCGAGTCACTGCTGTGACATGTGTTCGATCCCTGGCCTGGGAACTTCTGCATGCCATGGGTGCAGCCAAAACAGAAAAACAAAACAAAACAAACAAAACTCGAGCTCAGGGAAAGACACTTCCATGTTATGGGGGACAAGGTGGTGAGGTTACCCTGGTTCCCGTGCTTAGAGGCAGGACCTCTGAGAGGCCCAAACACCCGGGACCAGCCCCCAGCGCACCCACAGCTCTGACACACTGGCTGACCTCCTGCCTGGAGCACTCGACGTACCCCCACTGGGTGACAATGTTTCTTTGCAATAGCTGTAGAGAGGGGCCCAGGGGCTTCCTCTTCTGACCCAGCCCCAGGGAACAGACTGTGCTCGTGAGTACCCCTTGCCCCCAATACCAGGCACCCATCTGCAAGACAAGCTCAGGACTAAGGTAAGGTGGCCTTTGCGGTGATGCAGTTCTAACTCATTTATTCCTCGCTGACAGTGGCGAGGCTGAGGCTCCAGACCCTCAGGGCGTGTCTGTGCCTCCAAGGCTGCCGGTCTGGTGGGGGAGAGGCATGCCCGGGAGGAGATGCGAGCCATGGGTTAAAAAGACCTAAGTAAACAAAAGTGTGTCCTGTGTTCATGCGTCAGAACTTAACACCGTCCCAGGGAGTTCCCGTCGTGGCTCAGTGGTTAACGAATCCGACTACGAACCATGAGGTTGCGGGTTCGATCCCTGGCCTTGCTCAGTGGGTTAAGGATCCGGCTTTGCCGTGAGCTGTGGTGTAGGTCGCAGACGTGGCTCGGATCCCGCGTGGCTGTGGCTGTGGTGTAGGCCGGCAGCTACAGCTCCTGTTAGACCCCTAGCCTGGGAACCTCCATATGCCGCGGGTGCGGCCCTAGATAAGGCAAAAAAGACAAAAGAAAACAAAAAAAACCAAAGAACCTAACCCCGTCCAGACGGTAGCACTCTCCAAACTGAGGTACAGATTCAACAGAGTCCCCAAAAGAATCCCAACCTCCCCCCTCAAAGGTCCCAAAGAAACTGACGAGCAGATAGTGAAATTCATATGGAAATACAAGCGGCCAGAAGAGCTGAGGCAGTTCTGAAAAAGAAGAACAAAGTTGGAGGACTCTTCAAACTATCACCTCGCAGCTGTGTGTACCAGACCATCGGCACTGGCATAAGGACAGACTTGTGCATCGATGGAACAGAGCTGAGAGTCCAGAAATAAACCCGCACATTCACGGTCAATTGATTTTGGACAAGGGTGCCAAGATAATTCAATGGGAAGAGAACAGTCTTTTCAGCAGATTGGACAACTGGAAAGGCACATGCAAAAGAATAAAATGTGCTCCTTCCTCCCCCTATCCACAAAAACTAACTCAAAATGGTCAAAGATCTCCGTGCAAAAGCCAAAACTATAAAACTCTTAGGAAGCAGAGAAGTCAGTCTCTGTGACCTCGCATAAGGCAATGGTTTCTCAGACTTGACACTGGAAGCACAAGTGACAAAAGAAAAAAAAAAAACAAATGAATTTGACTTTGCTGAAATTTAACACTTTTGTGCCACAAATGACACCATCCATGAGCTGAAAAGGCAACCCACAGAGCGGGAGAAAGGTTTGCAATCATATATCTGATACGAGAAAGATATTCAAAATATATAGAAAAAACTCAGATACCACCTCACACCTACTAGGATGGCTAAAGTTCTGAAAAGTGAGTAATAGGGAGTTCCCGTCGTGGCTGTTAACGAATCCGACTAGGAACCATGAGGTTGCGGGTTCGATCCCTGGCCTTTGCTCAGTGGGTTAAGGATCCAGCGTTGCCGTGAGCTGTGGTGTAGGTTGCAGATGCGGCTCGGATCCCGCGTGGCTGTGGCTGTGGCGAAGGCCGGCGGCTACAGCCCCTGTTAGACCCCTAGCCTGGGAACCTCCACATGCCGCAGGTGCGACCCTAGATAAGGCAAAAAGATAAAAAAAAAGTGAGTAATAGTGTTGTCCAGATGTGGAGAAACCGGAACTCCCACACACTGCAGGTGGAAATGTAAAATGCTACAATTTAGAAAACGGTCTGACAGCCTCTCCAAATGTTACATGTGGAGTTACCATATGACCAGCAATTCCACTCCACCTAAGAGAAAGGAAACAAATGCTCACACAGAAACCTGTACGGGAATGTTCACAGCAGCACAGTCCTTAACAGCCAAAAGGTGGAAACAACTCAGATGGCCATCAAGTGGAGACCTAAAATGTGGTCCAGCCACACAAGAATATTATTCAGCCTGGAAAAAAGAATGAAGCACTGAAACATACAAAATAAGATTAAAAACATGCTGAGTGAGAAAAGCCAGACCAAAAAAAAAAAAAAGGGGAAAGATAGTGAACAATTCCATTTATATGAAATGTTCCTAGGAGGCAAATCCATAGAGACAGAAAGCAGATTAGCGGTTGTCAGGGGCTGAGGGGAGAAGGCAGTGATGGCTAAAGGGTATGAGATTTCTTTTTGGGGTGATGAAAATGTTGCAAACTTAGATCACGGTGATGGTTACCCAACTATGTACATACTAAAAATCAGTAATGTGTACATACGAAATGGGTGAACTGTATAGTATGGTATGCGAGTCCCCCCAAAAATGTGAAAGACGTAAGAAAAAAAGAAAAGGCCACCCACTGGGTGCAGGAGGGAGTAGAGAAAGGAGAGCTGGGTGTGAGAGATGAGAGGAAAAGGTGGGGACAGTAGACACACCGGGAGCAGTGGATTAAAGGTGGCCTGAGCCACACATTCTGGGATGCTGGCAGTGACTGGTCCAGCTGGAGGGAAGCGGGAGAGCACGCCATGCCTGTGGTCACAGTGCCTTGACAAGAACACTCTGAGGCAAGGCTAGAGGAGGGCCGGGAGGGCAGAAAATGAGGGCAGGGCACAGGGCAGAGTAAAGGGCTTTTATTTATTTATTTTTTAGGGCTGCACCCGCGGCACATGGAGGTTCCCAGGCTAGGGGTCCAATCGGAGCTGCAGCTGCCAGCCTCCACCACAGCCACAGCAACGCCAGATCTGAACCGCATCTGCGACCTATGCCACAGTTCACGGCAACGCCGGGTCCTTAACCCACTAAGCGAGGCCAGGGGTTGAACCTGCGTCCTCATGAATGCCAGTCAGATTCGTTAACCGCTGAGCCACCATGGGAACTCCTGAAGGGCTTTCACATTTGCCGCTCCCTCTGCCTGGGAAACCCCTTCTCAGAGAGGTGCTTCAGCCCACTCTGGCCAGGGACTCTGGCAGGCTTTGCCACTGGCCACAATGGGAAATTATGGAGTGATGATGTGTCTGTCTCCTCAGCCGGATCCCGAGCTCCTCAGGAAAGAACCCAGCACCGTGGATGCACTCAGTAATTACGAAATGCAGGTACATAAACAAAGACCACGCTCTAGAAGGGACCGTCTTCCCTATGGCTCTGCAGCCAGGAAAGACGGGTGGGTCTGCACACGCTACAACGAAAGGTAGTGTGATGGGCTGAGATCAGGAGTGCCAATCCCAGGCAGTGGTTTGTTTAGGGCACACGGGAGGGAGGCACTGCTCTGTCATGAGCTGGAAGAGCACCAGGATAAAGGCCACCTTTGTGACTTAAAAATAAAAGAGAAACTGACTGGAGTTCCTGTTGTGGCTCAGTGGTTAATGAATCCGACTAGGAACCATGAGGTTGCGGGTTCGATCCCTGGCCTTGCTCAGCAGGTTAAGGATCCAGCATTGCCTTGAGCTGTGGCGTAGGCTGCAGACGCGGCTCAGATCCCGCATTGCTGTAACTGTGGCGTAGGCCAGTGGCTACAGCTCCAATTAGACCCCTAGCCTGGGAACCTCCATATGCCACAGGTGCGGCCCTAGATAAGGCAAAAAGACAAAATAAATAAATAAATAAAATAAAAATAAAAAAGAATCCTACATAATATTCCTGAGGATGTGGGTTCAATCCGTGACCTTGTTCAGTGAGTCAAGGATCCAGCATTGCCGCAAGCTGTGGTATAGGTTGCAGATGCAGCTTGGATCCAGCATTGCTATTGCTGTGGCTGTGGTAGGCCGGCAGCTGCAAGCTCTGATTTGACCCCTAGCCCGGGAATGGTTCTTAAAAAAAAAAAGAGAGAAAGAGAGAGAAGTGACTGTGGGGACCCCAGGAAGAGCCAAGGGCTGGGACCCTTATGGAGCCTGGTCTGGATGCATGTCACAGAAGTATACACGTACAGACAAACCTCGTGCCACACACCCGAGGGTGGCACTGGCCTGCTGAGTGCCCATGTGGTGCCAAACCTAGCCTGTAACCTGTTTTTCTACTGCCCTCGGGCTAAGAACACTTGGGTTTGTAAAGCTGTAAAGAAGCAGCAGCAAAGACCATCTGGCCAGCAAAACATAAACTATTTATCTGGCTCTTTACACTGAAAGTTTGTTGGGCATCTTATCCAGAGAAAACCATGACTCGAAAAGACACATGTACTCCAGTGTTCACTGCAGCACTCTATACAATATTCAAGACACGGAAACAACCTAAATGTCCACGACAGAGGAGTGGATAAAGAAGATGTGGTACTTATACACAATGGAATATTACTCAGTCGTTAAAAGGAAAGAAATAACGGCATCTGCAGCAACATGGTTGGACTTAGAAATCATCATGCTAAGTGAAGTCAGTCAGACAGTGAGACACCAACATCAAATGCTATCACTTACATATGGAATCTAAAAAAAGGACACAATGAACTTCTTTGCAGAACAGATACTGACAAAGACTTTGAAAAACTTATGGTTTCTAAATGGGACAGGTTGGGGGGTGGGGGGATGCACTGAGGGTTTGGGATGGAAATGCTATAAAATTTGGTTGTGATGATTGTTGTACACCTATAACTGTAATAAAATTCACTGAGTAATTAAAAAAAAAAAGTTTGTCAGCCTTGGTCCTGGATTACAAAAAAGCCAAGAAGGCGCAGGGAAGGACTTGAGTACATGAACTTTTTCACTATCTGAATTATAACTTTTTTTTTGCCTATGTTTTTTTGCCTTTTATTTGAGGCGTCATGTGCATAGCATACACTTTTAAAAGTAAAGTTCAATAAGTTACAACAAAGCATTCTTAATTTCTTTTACATTTTCTGTATTTCTCCGTTTACCCTGGGTGCAGAGTATGGGCGCCTTTTACTTTCTCTCTTACATTTTTCTATGTGGAACCCAATAAAAAATTTTAAGGATACATATTCCTGGGATATCATGGAGGTGGGGCCACCCGCGAGGAACCACGGCACAGGACATCTTTAAAATTCCCTCAGTATTCCGGGTCTCGGGCCCAGCTTAGCTCGGCGTGGCCCTGGTGGGAGGTCACAGCCTGTCTCGGGTCTGTTTCCCCACCAGTGAACCGGCACCGTGGCGGAAGGCTCTCGGCACGGGCTAAAAATTCATCTGTTTAATTATAAAGTGGGAATCATTAACAGGACTGGCATCCTGGGCTGTTAACGAGAAAAAATGCAAAGGGTTTGGAAAACGCTCGACAAACTGCAGCGGTTGTCCTTAACTGTAACTACTGAAGGTATCTGGGATCCCGGGCAAAGGGAGGCGCGCTAGACTCCACCGCGTCCCGACCCCGCCGCGGCGCCCAGAGGGCCTAGGCCCTTACACCCCGGCACGGGACGACACTGACCCGACAGTCCCCGACGTGGAAGGTTCCGCTTGTAGTCGATAGGGCCGTAGCCCCCCGGTGGGGGCATGTCCTGCTTCACCTTCGATGCCGCCATGCTTGCAGGACCTTACACTTCCGGTCGCGGGAGGAAGTTACACAACGTCGGCCGCCACCATAATGAGTGTGGCGGAAGCTTCCGCGCAGGTGCAGGACCCAGCTGGGAAACCTAGCGAGCTGATGGGCCTACCCCAGCCGGTGAGAGAGCTCGGGTAGCTGGGCCCGACACCTACTGCGCCGCCTAGCAGCAGCCAAAGAGTATCTTCTCCCAAGTGGGGCGTGGCTCTGTCGATGTCAACACTCGCGACCGGTCGGGTCGCCAGGGCCTTTGCATCAAAGCACTTCCCGTGGGGCAATGTGCAGACCAGACAGAATCCCCAAGTTCCGCAGGGAGTCAGATCTCTTTCCCATTTTCTCCCCTTCGGGGGCCTCTTCAGGGTTTGGGCTGGGTACACGGAGTTGGGGGTCGGCTGCTGCTCAGATTCGGAAGCATGAGCTGCCCCAATCCCAGGCACGGATTCCACTCCTGGTGGCAGGAACCACTTGATAGTGTCCTCTCAGCAGGAACTGAACCATTCCGAGCTATTATGAGTCACAAAGACTTAGGGTCTTGGGGAGCACCACAGGGCAGGGTCTGGGGGCCCCCACCCCGAGGCGGGGTGACGCCCGCAGTCACTTCACAAGGCAAAAATTGTTACCTGGGCAATAAAAGGCACCGCGGCGGTGGGAGCCCGGGAGTGGGCACATGGGGGTGCGGGTGTGCAGGTGCCAAGCGCCATGGGTTAGGCCCGAGATCGGAGTCCGGCCGCCCCCCGACAGCAGCCGTCTCCTGCTCCCCAGGCGCCCCAGGCGCCACCATGTCGGGCGACAAACTTCTGAGCGAACTCGGCTATAAGCTGGGCCGCACGATAGGCGAGGGCAGTTATTCCAAGGTAAAGGTGGCCACGTCCAAGAAGTACAAGGGCACAGTGGCCATCAAGGTGGTGGACCGGCGGCGCGCGCCGCCCGACTTCGTCAACAAGTTCCTGCCACGCGAGCTGTCCATCCTTCGGGGCGTGCGGCACCCGCACATCGTGCACGTCTTCGAGTTCATCGAGGTGTGCAACGGGAAGCTGTACATCGTGATGGAGGCGGCCGCCACCGACCTACTGCAGGCGGTGCAGCGCAATGGACGCATTCCAGGGGGACAGGCGCGCGACCTCTTCGCGCAGATCGCCGGTGCCGTGCGCTATCTGCACGACCACCACCTGGTGCACCGCGACCTTAAGTGTGAAAACGTGCTGCTGAGCCCTGATGAGCGCCGCGTCAAGCTTACTGACTTCGGCTTCGGCCGGCAGGCGCACGGCTACCCAGATCTAAGCACCACATACTGCGGCTCAGCCGCCTACGCATCGCCCGAGGTACTCCTGGGCATCCCCTACGACCCCAAGAAGTACGACGTGTGGAGCCTGGGCGTCGTGCTCTACGTCATGGTCACCGGGTGTATGCCCTTTGACGACTCCGACATCGCCGGCCTGCCCAGGCGCCAGAAGCGCGGCGTTCTCTACCCTGACGGCCTCGAGCTGTCTGAGCGCTGCAAGGCTCTGATCGCCGAGTTGCTGCAGTTCAGCCCGTCGGCCAGGCCTTCCGCGGGCCAAGTAGCGCGCAACGGGTGGCTGCGTGGTGGGGACTCCGGCTAGAGGCCGGGGTTCCCACCATTCCCGCCTTCCGAGCACTGCGCAAGCGCAGCGCACGCGCGAGAAGCGCCCTTCCGGAATTTCGAGAAGCCGCCGCGCACCGCTGCGCATGCACTCTTCCCCTCTCCCAATTCTTTCGACGCCAGGGGCTTTGGTTGCCCCTGTTCGGAATCTAGTTCCTCCTCCGCGATCCCAAGAGCAGGAGGGCATATGCCCTTCCTCGTTCCCCGAGAGACGGCCCGGAGGGGGTCCGGGATGCTAGAAGACAGAAAATTTGCACCCATGCGGAATGAGCGACAGCTACGCGGGGGACGGTGCCTGCTTAGAGCATTTCCTGGCGAATGGACGTCCGCGGAGGGCCTCGGTCCCCAGCCAGACGCGCATGCCAGTGAGGGAAGGTTCGCTGCAGGCGCTGCCCCCCTTGGAATTTGCAATAAACTCGCTCTTTCTTGCACCTGATTCTAGCAATGCCCTCCCCCCCGCCCCCTTTTGCGGAGCAGAGTGGGAGGGGATCCCTGCCCGGGGAAAGGCCCCCTATTTTTAGGAAAAGGCTTTCTGAAAAAAAGGAGTTGGGAGGATTCGAACCCACACCTTTTGGGCTTCCCACCCTGGGCAGACTTGAAGGGGCTTTGGAATCATCTCCAGTGTGATGATGGTCCTGGGATTGGAGATGATGGACTGGGAAGCAAAAGGACCTCAGCATCCTTTTGGTGTTTAAGGGTGGACCAGCTGAGGCGGGGAACCGCCTGTCCCGACAGAAACTGAGCATTTCCAAAAGAGGAAATGGGTATCACTTGCCCAAGAACAACTGAGATTTGCACCCAGATATGTAGGAAGTGTGGTGGGGAGGTGGAGGAAACTCCTTAGTGGGGGGCCCCGTCTTTGGTGAGTGACAGGTGGGGCACAGGTCCTGCGGGTTCATTCTGTACTCTGTTCATTCATGCATTTATCTATCTATCTATCTATCTATCTATCTATCTATCTATCTATTTATTTGTCTTTGTCATTTTAGGGCTGCACCCGCGGCATGTGGAGGTTCCCAGGCTAGGGGTCGAATCGGAGCTACAGCTGCTGGCCTACGCCAAAACTATCCGAGCCGCGTCTGCAGCCTACACCACAGCTCACAGCAATGCCGGATCCTTAACTCACTGAGCGAGGCCAGGGATCGAACCTGCAACCTCATGTTTTCTAGTCGGATTCGGTTCCCCCAAGCCATGACGGGAACTCCTATTCATGCATTTATTGAGTGCCTGCTGTGGGCCAGGTTCTGGGACTGAGCCGCGGTTTGGATCCATCCCTGCTCTCAGCGAAGGAGCAAGTAAAATAAAAGAATGTCCTGAAAATAAAAGAATCGTTCAGTTGTGCTAGATGCCACGTGGGGGTGAGCAAGGAGGGACTGAAGCAAGGACTTTTTGAGCTGAGCTGAGAAGGAATCAGATGCTGAAAACAGCAGAAGGAAAGTGCTCCATGTGTTCCCAAGAGAGTGTGGAGCTGTTGTGTTTGAGGAATGCCAGGGAGCACCTGTGGCTGGAACCGAGCGGGAAAGGAGGTGGAGAGATAAAGATGCGTGTCTGGTGTCTGGAGAGGGACCCCACGGGGCCTGAGGAAGACTGGGGGTTTAATTTGCCTGCGATGAGGTTACTGGCTTTGGTGACAGTGGCTGCTGTCATTTGGGGTCCCTCCCTAAGCCTTTATCCTACTTGCCTCCAGCTGAGCCCCAGAGTCCCTGGGGGGGGTCACCTTATGGGTCCGACTGTACCCCCACCCCTGCTCGTTCACCCTCCATGGCTCTCAGGTACCCCGGTGATTATGAGCCGGCTCTCCTCTCACTCCTTTCAAATAGGCTGCGGCCTGGGGGTGGGTGGGGGTGGGGAAGGACTGGGGATCTGGGACTGGCATATGCACAGAGGTATATGACATGATGACTGGCCAATGGAGACCTGCTGTGTAGCACAGAGAACTCTACCCGGTATTCCGTGATAATCTATGTGGGGAAAGAATCTGAGAGGGTGGGTATGTGTATATGTAGGACTGGGTTACTTTGTTGTATGGCAGAAATTATCACAACCTTGTAAATTAACTATACTTCAATAAAACTTAAAATTATCACAACCTTGTAAATTAACTATACTTCAATAAAACTTAAAAAAAAAATGACAGCCAAATAGACTGTGACCTCACCCCCTTCATGTTGCCGAGTGCAAGAAACTGGAGCTAAGAGATGGCAAATGCCTTGCTCTGATCGTGGCTGGGACCAGATATGATGGAGCTGAGACAGAGAACCTAATCCTGGTTTATGCTAGAAGAGCATCCGTTCGCACGGGTCCTGCCTCAGGCTCCCTACCTGGAACGTGAAGACAGGAATCCACCCTCGGTGTTGTTGGGAAGGGCCCTGCCTTACTGGAGGAACGTGCCCAGGGCTCCCACCACACTCAGAATAAAACCCACATCTTTTTGCCCTGCCCCCAAGGGCTAGCCGAACTCATTCTCCTTTGTCCTTGACCTGCTTTGCTTGGCCTCACCTCCAAGTCTTTGCACAGCCTGCTTCTGCTACCGGGTACTTTTCCCCCTCTCTTCATTCAAGACTTGGCCTAAAAAGGTCACCTTCCCCAGATACCCCCATTCTTTCCCTCCTTGCTCTTGTCACATGGTGTGGTCCCAAGGCCTGGGGCATGACACGTGCCTTCTGCTACCTGTTGATTAATATATGCGAGCAGTGGGCCTAGGGGTCCTTCCGCATTGTGGCCAGATGGACGACTCAATTCAGAGGGAACAAGGTATCAGGGACCGGGGCTGGTGCCCGTTTGTTAGCTGGAAAAGATGCTTGAGACTCGCCCCTTGTCCGTTGAGGAACTTGTGCCTGATCCAGCAAAGACTCACTTGAAGGCTGACTGTGGAATACCCCAGAAGTGGGCTTCTCTCAACCAGTGTTGGGGCATGAGGTACCAGCCAGTAGGGGTCACAAGTGAAGCAGGACAGGCTTGGGTTTAATTTCAGTCATGTCCTCTACCAGTTCTGTGCCTTGCCCAGGTGAGACCAAGTTGGCCGTGGCTACTGGGGAGAGCCGTCAGCCCCCAGGCCGGAGGATTCCCCAATAATAGCAAAAGGCAAAAACAGGAGTTCCTGTTGTGGCTCAGCAGGTTAAGAATCCAACTAGTATCCGTTAGGATGTAGGTTCGATCCCTGGCCTTGCTCAGTGGGTTAAGGATCCAGCGTTGCTGTGAGCTGTGGCTGTGGTGTAAGCCAGAAACTGCAACTCCAATTCAACCCCTAGCCTGGGAACTTCCATATGCTGTGGGTGCATCAGCCCTAAAAACAAAACAAAACAAACAGCAAAGACAAAAAGCACCTAGGAAAATAGGGTGACATTTTATGCACATCGGAATTCAAAGTACTCACAGATCTCATTTTGTGGATAAAATGTTGAAATAGTGTGTCAGTCTCTAAAAACTTATTTTAACTGTAATTGTTCACTTCGGGACTCTGTGCTTCGAATCTGCCTCTGCAACATCATCCTGCAGCGGATACCCGATGCCCGACCTCGCCTGAAAAGCACACCACTCTGGGATGGAGGTGATGATGGCTAGGAGCCAGCCTGACAGGCAAAACCCGCATTTCCCCAGCACGGTGGGCGAAACAGCCCACAAAACCCCAGGTTCTGGTGGAGGGTGGAGGCTCCAAAGCCAGGCTGCGGCACCCAGCTGGGGAGGACTCTATTCCCGTGGGAGGTAGGATCTGGAAGCAGCCCAAGACGCAGGTGACCTATCCTTTGCTTGCCCATTAGCAAAAAGGCCAACCTGCTATACCTTTCCTAGTCTACAAGCTGCCCCAAAGGTGGGATGCAAAGAATGCAGGGCAGCCAGGGCCGAGGGGATGAAAGAAAAAAAACGACCAACGCATCATCCATTTCTTTATTGTCCTTCAGATTCTAAAATTTCCTCATGACACAATGTATAGCCATTGATTCCAGCCTCTTTGCTTATTGGAACTTCTATTCCGGTTTGGTGGCCACCTTTTTTTTTTTTTTTTAAACATTTATTATCAAAGACTTAGAGTCACAATAAATACAAGTGACAACCTCCTCCCCCCAACCCAAACAAAACCATCTCCCAAATACCCTACGCTAGTGTAACTGTCTATTACACTTTCTTTGTTAAAGATTATAAAACTTTAGCTGTCCTTTTTTAAAAAGCTCAGTCCAAGTTCTTTAGGCAAATGCCATGTGCAGCATAACTAGGCATCAAAGAAAAACCCTATGGTAGAGCAGCAAGGACTGTCTTTCTCTTTATTTACACCCGTGATGAGAATTTATACAGAAACTCCTTCCGGCATCTCTCTGTCCACAGGAGGGTGGCATGTGGGACACAGCATGGGTATACTGTCACCTTTCATTCCTTCTGCACCTGGAGTGAGCTTTTGCTTCACGAAGGCCTCCGAGTACAGACAAGACCAGAGTCCACCCCGACCCCCTGGCCTCTGGGAGAAAAGCCACTCTTGACCTTGTCAAGGGTGTGGGTCCCGACAGTACACGTGGGACACTGAGGACTGGAATCCTCGTGACACGGTCAGGATGGCCAGAGCCCCAGGCAGCTCCAAGTGGACACAGGTTTAACCCATCTGTGTGCACAAGCGGTTCCACACATAGGCAGCCACTTCCGATGGCGGGAGAAGTGAACTCCAGGAAACCCACACCCCAGGCCACACAACAGCTGACATTCTGACTAGTTTCCAGTTGGTGTCGGGAGTTCCCGGCACAGACTGGGCAGTTAAAAATCATCATTTGAGACGGGGGGCTCCCACGGTCTCTGATTCTCCTCCTCTCAGCCAACCCTCCCAGTTTGGAGGGCTTGGCTTTTGGGCTTCCAGAATATCCTTAATGTGGATCTCCTCCCCCAACTCAAGAGAGGTATTTAATGCCTTTTCTTTGTAAGTTTCATTACGAACCATTCACTTGAGGCTAATCATAGAAGTTACACTGAAAAGGTGAAACTAAAGAGGGAAAAAGGGGGGGGGGGATAGAAGCTTTGAGACAGTAGAAATGAACTAGTAAAGATTAAGGCATCTCATCTTCTTGACCCCCTTTGAAAAAGCTACACAAACAGCACCTAAGTCCTTCCTATGGGAATGTTCCCGCAAATCGTAAATGCTCGGCTAGAGGAGGCAGAGACGGGGTCAGGCCCAGCTGTCCCGTCCTCTGCTTGCGGTGATCAGTTTGTTCTGAACTCACAAGGCCCGGTCAACAGTCCAAAGAGAGGAGGCGGGCCTGGTGAGGTGAGAAGGTTGGTTCCTGAGCATGGTGGAGGGTGAGGTTCTGATGAGGGCAGGGTTGGGGGCCCACACGAGTGGCTTCCTTCAGGGCCCTGGAGTCACAGACCTAGTTGGCCCCCTGAAGGGATGCAGCGACCGTGGTGCACCCCCTAGTCCAAGAGGTGACCTTGGCCCAGACGCCTGATCCAGAGCTGCTGCATAGAACTGAGGTCAGTGGGCCAGGGGAGACTAGCCAGGCACTCCTTCTTGGAGGATTTGGAAAATCTGGCCCACGTCATTAAACAGAGAATGCTAACAGCTCGGCGTAGTATAAGACAGGTATTTATTTGCCAGGCACACAGAAAAATTGGAGTAAATGCTTGCATACTCTTGATTTTTTGGTGTAAAAACACACCCTTCTCCCCTTCCCCGAAGGTCCATTCTCCCTTATCCCCCGAATCCCTGGGTCTTGGAATGAGAGCCGCCCTTCTCCGGCCCTCCCCTCCTTCAGCCCGCCTGCGTTGTGCACTCCAAACAAAAATCAATGAGGAATTTAGGGTTTTACACAACAAAAAATTAGAACACTTTGCAAAATCAGGTCTTCTACTGCATGTCAAAAATGTCTTCTAAACACTGATATTCACACAACATGAGAGGGGGGGTTAAATGAGCCTTTATTAGAATGTTGCAGCAGTGTATTCAAAGAAGGTGGCCCTACAAAATAAGGATTTTAAATTAAGTCCCTAACTGCACAGACAGGAAAACCAGGGCTGGGGCTGAAGTGGGGAGCGGTGTACCCCATCTCCACAAGCGTGTGTGCACACACGAGACACCCTCACATCTGCACAGAATGAGCTCATGTGCAGCACACACACAACAGCTTCTGCCTTTCCTCATGGACCAATTTTCAAAGATGGGAGAAACCGAAACACAACACAACTAAGAGCAGACCTGATCCTTTGTAATTAAGACTGCAGACTCTACAGGGTATTTTTTTTTTTTTTTTTTAAAGGCAAACCCCTGGCAGCATAGCCCTGCTTTAAGGGAAGGTTCTAAGCTAGACCCAAACATAAACCCTGGAGTCTGGGGGGTGCAGGGGCGCCTCCCCACCCGGACACACCTGATGAGCACAGGCCAGGGCCTAAGATGTTGTCCATCAACATAAGTAGGAAAAGAAAAGGAAAACATTTAATAAAATAAACCACCACAACAACAAAAAAACACAACAGCCAGCCCTTCCAACTTCCCGCTCAGGCTCTGGACGTCGCTGCCGGTTCTCTCCTCCCTCCTCCAATGGTGATGCCCGGCTTCCAGGATCCTGGGCTCTCTGGCTGGGTCTGGGTGGTAGTTTGTTCTTCTGCTAACCGTGGAAGGCTGGGGGTCTCCGAGATGAGCAGCAGCAGAGGCCTTCTGCTGGAGCAAGGGCTGGGTGGTCAGCGGACCGCCCCCCTGGGCATGGGGGCCGTGCTTGGCAGGCAACCCTGGGTCTGCACGGTTTACATTAAACTCCATCATCGTGAGGTGATTAAAAAAAAAAAATTGTCAACCTAGAGAGTGCCATGAAGGAAGGCAGTCAAAGATCAGGAGACTAAGACGGGGAAAAGCAAAAACAAAACAGAATGCTCCACTCAACTTCAGAAGCCCCGGGCGCCACCGCCCGAGCATGTCACAGTGTCTAGGGTGAGCCGTCCATGTATCCTGAAGGGGGTCCAAGGGGAGGGCCAGGAGCAGAACCAGCCCCTGAGTCGGTCCACTTTTCTGCTGGTGTTGGGCAAACTAAAGGCAAAGAAAGGAAGAAAGCCCATGGGAAAGGTCCCCCAGTAACAATCCTGGTCCACCTATGAAGCGGCCCCCCAAGCCACGAGGAGACTTTGCAGCCAAGATCGGAGCTCTCATTTCCGCAGCACGGCCCGCGCTTGCTGGCCCTCTCGGGGAGCGGGGTGTCTTCCCAAGTGGAGCGTGGTGGGGCCAGGTGGGAGGGAAGAGGGAGCCTGTTCTCCACTGGGCCCGGCTCGCACTATTTCCACGTGGCCGACTGGGGGATGGAGCGTGGCGGGATCATGTCCAGGAGGTACTCCCGCTGGCGGTCCACAGCTGAGGAGGTCTTGTGCACTGCCAAGCTCGGGCTGACAAATGCAAGGGCGCCACCTGTAACAGAAGAGAGCAGCGGGCCAGGACGGCCCCAGTCAGGGGAAGGCTCCTGGCAGGACCCCGGCCTCAGCTGGACCCACTGAGCACAGGCGGTACAAATCCCAGCCTTGAAGCTGAAGAGAGGAACTCGGGAAGGATAAATGAGCACATATCCACTACCATACATAAAACAGATAAGCGACAAGATGCTACTGGCTTGCACAGGGACTCAATACTCTGTAATAACCTATATAGAAAAAAAAAAATCTGAAAAAGAATGATTCATTGTGTTGTACGCCCTGAAACTAACACAGCATTGTAAGTCAACTACACTCCAATAAATTTTTTTTATTTTTAAATTTAATAACTCAATTGCCTTCACATTATTTCCAACCTCTGGCATAGTAACCCAACACACAGGGCAATAATCAGAGATTCCATTAGCTACCAGAAAACTGAAGTGGTTACTGCAGTGCTATTTATTTGTGTATTTGTTTATTTATTTTGGTCTTTTTTTTTCTTTCCTTTTTTAGGGCCGCACCTGCCGCATATGGAGATTCCCAGGCTAGGTGTCGAATTGGAGCTATAGCTGCTGGCCTACACCACAGCCAAAGCCATGCTGGATCCAAGCCGCAAACACTACCTACACCACAGCTCACGGCAACGCTGGATCCTTAACCCACTGAGCAAGGCCAGGGATCGAATCTGCATCCTCACGAATCCTAGTTGGGTTCGTTAACCACTGAGCCACGACGGGAACTCCCACAGTGCGATGAAGAACAGTGAAAAATTTTAACTGAATTGTGCGACTGGGCAATCCGGTACGACAGAATACTCTGCGGCCACTACAACCCATCCTGCCCTCAACATGAGTTTTTAATGATGTGGTAACATTCTCCCATTAAAACGTTAAGAGGCATATAGAATGGTAAATACTGCATGACCGCTCTGTAGGATACTTCTCATTTATAATCACTTTTGGGCCGGCCTTTACACACACGTGCCAAGTAAGTGAAGAGGCTGACCGAGGGAGAGAGTCTCCAAGTGCAGCATTTGTTCTCTTGGGGTAGCAATGGCCGCTGCCATTATCTTCTTTTCATCTTCTCCAAATGTTCTCAATGAACAACTATCACTTTTATATTTGGAAAATGAGGAAATGAACCCTCACCCTCCTAACAGCACACTTCGGTTCTGGGCTAGCCTGTGGGTAGGGACTGCCCTGGAGTCCCAGATGCAGTAAGGAGCAGAGTCACTGTGTTATCCACAGTTATTTCTAGTGGGTTAATTTATTTTGCAGAGCAAGCATCCCAAAAGCAAACAGCCCACGGAACCCTCCCTGCGCATTCAAGGCCGGCCCTCCAGAGACCTGCCGCTGGGTCCTGCCCAGTCCCCCTCAAACCACCATCACGAAACCCAGGGTAAGCAGGAACTCCAGCAGAACCACTCTGGGAAATTCTGCTCTTCAGCCATACGCCTCAGCTCGCGTTTGACGTTTCCCACTTATTTCATATACTTTCCAATTTCCCACAAAAGGAATTTCCACCCAGACCATGAGGTCTTCGCTGTAATCTTAAATAGGCTGAGCCAAAGCACCTTTGTCTGCTTTGTTTACAAACGCTCTCTGCTGTCTAGGCAGTGGGGGATTCTTCCGCGGTCAGCTGGACAAACTTCTCTGGGCTCACTCTCTTCTGGAAGGCTCTGATACTCAGGCCTGTTTTTAGCTCGCGGTCAGTTACACGCACAGTTGGCTTCTGTGTTTTGTTTCCACCAAAAGCCCAGCCTTCCCACTAGTGAGATGGATCTCGTGATGGTACCTCGTCTTCCTAGAGGGACACAGAGGCCAGGGGCAGGCCCAGAACACTCACTCCAGGGAGAGCTCTCGCCAGTCTCCTCCTCTCAGCCCTCTGTGCCTAGGTTTCACTTTCCCAATGCTGATGGACACAAGAAATGTTTAACTTTCGGAGTTCCCACTGTGGCGCAGCGTAAACGAAGTATCTGTTAGGAGGCAGGTTCAACCCCTGGCCTTGCTCAGTGGATCGGGGATCCGGCTTTGCCACGAGCTGTGGTTTAGGTCAGAGAGGTGGCTCGGATCCCATGCTGCTGCGGGTGTGGCATAGGCCGGCAGCTGTAGCTCTGACTTGACTCCTAGCCTGGGAAGCTCACATGCCGTGAGTGTGGCTCTAAAAAGAAAAAGGAGAGAAAGAAATATTTAACTTTCATCTTAAGGCCAGCACATACATAATAAAAAATAAGGAGAGTAGCGTGGGTGATGACTGTGGAGTGATCACCTGAAGGTCACCACCCCGCCCGGGTTGTTCCTCAAATGCCGTCTCCTCGGAGGCCTCTGCTGCCCACCCCAGTTCAAGTCCCAGCCCCTGCTGGTGCCCGCCCCACCCCCACTTGCATCCTTGTCCTAGTGTGCACTTTTGTGTCACGTGAACTGTCCGAGCCATAGGGTAGAGAGAGGGTTCCCACAGAGCAGAGAATGCAGGGCACGGGGTGAGGAGAAACGAGGCGAGCGCACCGCGAAGGGCACAGTGTAACAACAAAAACAGACATTGTCCAAGGCCGCAAGAGGGAGAAGTGAGTTTGCAAAATGAGCATCTACGTTTACAGGAGCCCACAGCCTCAGCCGGTTCTGTCCCACGCTGTGGGCCAAGAGCTGAAAGCCTGGGTACTGAGGGTGGAGGTATCGAGAGTGGTTCGTATTTTCTAGCGCTCCCACTTGTTCAGGGTGTCTCAGGGAGTGAACAGAGGAGATGAAGAGAGTCCGGGGCAGCTGCTCTCAGGACGCAGGTCTGTGGGTTCAGGACCGTTTCTGTTCGCCTGTGCACGTGCACGTCTTTGTTGTAAAGACCAGACAGACCCAGCCCCAGCAAGAGCCACACCGTGAGCCCCGCGGGGGCTGCCCACCTGTACTCAGGGGTGCCTTCTTCCAGTTGGAGGTGGCGTTGCCCTTGCCGGTGCTCACGGCCCTCTCGGAATGTCTGCCGGTCCTGCTGACGAGGGCTGTGGCCGAGGCCGCGTTCTGCAGTTTGGGGGACTGGCTGAACGTGTGCAGGATGCCTCGGGGCGTCGTGGCAGAGCCCCGCGACAGCTGGCTGGAGGCCTACAGCGGAAAGAGGGGGCAACAGCTCATGGGGGGAAGGGGGCGGCAGAGGGCAAGACGCTCTCCGCAGCCTCTCCTTGATCTGGCTGACCTCTTCCCACCCACACGGGATCCCTGAAGTCCAAAATCAGGAGACTAGGCAAATTACACTGAGGTGGGAGGGGAAGGAGGAAGGGAGAGAGAGAGAGAGAGAGAGAGACAGACAGACAGACAGACAGACAAGACACACAGACAGACGCAGGCAGTGTGACAGTCGGCGACTGACGTGGTCACGGTCTGGGGCGTGAGGGCTGGTGGTGGTGCGGTGCGGGGGCTCCCGGCACCGCAGTTCTGACCTGTAGCACAGCCCCGTTACTCCAGCCGCGGGCCTCTCCTGAGCGGAACGCCAACTTACGCCGGGGTTTTATGACCTACACAAACGGGGGGTGAAATCGAGGTCAGAACAGTCCAGAGGCTGGCCTAGGGTGACCTAGAAGGACCAAAGGGCAGCAGCTATGGCCGCGCAAGGCCCAGTCCCCATGGGATAAGGAATTTCCTGAGGGCAGTGCGGCCACCCACTACGTAGGGATCTTGAGAAGATGTGTTTATTAGTGAATTACAAATGACTTCCAAGGACACACACAAAAAAAAACTGCCAACAAGGAGCTTTGGGTCTATAGGCGGTGGAAAGCAAAGCATTAAAAAAAAAAAAAGTAAAAAAAAACTTGATTTCAAACTTGCTTCTCTCAATTTAGCTAGAACATTTCTTCCAAATGCCCCTTTTGTTTCTCAATGTGGCTTTCAGAAAAGTCCTTTTAGACAAGAAGTTCTTGTCAGCCGGCACACTGCAAGTGAAAGTTACAAAATCTAAAGAAACTGCAAATTAGTAATTTCACCAGCAAACACCACCATTAAATGCAATTTAGACGCGCGGTTACAACCAGGCACACTGTGGCCGAGCGTGGGAGAGGAGGCCAGAACAACCTCCCGCCAAGGGAACGAGGCCTCTCTCCAGGAAGGCGAGGCCCCCGGCGCGTGCTCCCAGGCTGCAGCCCTGGCTCCCACACGGGACACTCACCTGCTTCAGCGTGGGGTGCGGGGCGGCGGCAGGCTCCGCCTTGGCCTGCGTGGGGGCAGCGCCTTGCTGTAGGAGTCGCTGCTCGATCTCTTGCTCCTGCTGCAGCGCCTTCACAAAGGCGGCCTTCAGGCGGCTGGTGTGCTCCACCTTCAGCGCCTTTTTCTGGTTGGAGGCCATGCAGTTCTCACACATGATGGCGCCGCCCTTCTCCTCCCGCCAGCGGCACGTGAAGTCCGTCTTGCACTGTGCACACATGTAGGGCTCCCGGGACAGCACGACAGCGGCTGACATCCTGCCCGCTGCAGGGAGAGACAGGTGCAGCTCACGTCAGAGGAACAGGAACACCGCAGTCAGAGCCCAGTCTCTCCCAGGCCAGACGTGGATGCAGGAAGATGGGGGCAGCACCCGGGGCCACATGGCCCAGCAGACATCAGGACGCCAAAGCTTCAGTCAGCGTTTGCTCATCTGGCAAACACATACTGGGCGCCAACTGTGTGGACACTGGGCCGGCCTCCGGGAATGTTGCCGGCTGAAACAAAGGTGAAGTACTTTTGGAAAAAGGAGTTAATAAGCATCCTGGATGCCAACTCCCAAAGATGTTACTGCGATCAGGCTGGCCTCTCTTGACCGTCCTTCCCACCCACGGCGCAATGTGAGGTCTCGTGAGTACAGTTCCACCTCTCCCGCACTGCGTCACCAATGGAGAGGAAGCTGTGACCACTCCAGGCCCACCCTGTCCTGCCGGGCACCCTTGCAAGCAGACAAGCTAATGAAGGACTAGTCTCCTTGGTGAGTGCTCATGCCGACGAGGCACTGGGCCTGGTGTCTTGTGGGTATCACGGTGCTCACTTCCCAAAGCAAATTCTGAGCCACCCTACTGTCCTGAAGGAGAAACCGAGGCCAAGGAGATGAGGTGGTTTGTGCACGGCCAGTCGGTGGCAAGGCCAGGACGCAGACCCAGCTGCCCTGAGAGATGGGAGCTCAGTGACTCTTTGCTCAGCTACAGCAGGAGTGATGAGAAGCCATGCAAAGCAACCTCTCTGGCGCGAGGTCAAAATTTTCTTCACTATGTACGTGTTTGTGTGTATACATACCTACACTATTTTTAATACCTTTGTTTTTCTTTTGGGCCACACCCATAGCGTACAGAAGTTCCCAGGCCAGGGATCAAATCTGAGTCACAGCTGCAACCTACACTACAGCTGCAGCAACACCAGATCCTCAACCCACTGTGTCGGGCGCCAAAGCCTGAGCCCACAGTGCCACAGAGACAACATGGGATCCTTAACCTGCTGTGCCGCAGCAGGAACTCCTCGATGTATAAATTTCTGCCACGCAGTGTGCAGTAACGGGTACCCCTCGTTCCTATCTTTTCCGTGAATGGCACTCGAGAGTTTAACTGCCTCTTGGTATTATGGACCATGACGCTGAGAGACCCTCAGCCTCCCTCTCTGGCCTTGGGCCTGGAAGAGTTATCCCTAACCGCTGAGGGACTGTGTAGGATCTGACTCTAGCCACATGGCCCAACATGTGGCTCCATGTCACTTCACACAGAAATGGAATGCCACCTGCCCAAGCCACCCGAGGTGCCCAGCCTACAGCTAACATACTCTGGTAACAAGAGCATTTCTTCTTTCACACATCCAACCACAGAGGACATGGTACCTGCTATGGCCTGTGTGACCAGTGCCAGAGCAGACAACCCGGGGCAGGGCTGTACCCAGTGCCCATCTGGGGCTCTGCAAGTGTCAGGAGACACCTCAGGCAGGACGCAGAGCCTCCTCCCATTAGGTCCTATTTTTGTTTGTTTGTTTTTGGCAACAGGAGAGGGAGACTGACCCCTGATGAGACTAGTCTGGGAGGGCCGCTGCCCCGCACAGGCAAGTACAGCACGGGCGGGCATCACACCGACTCAGGCCTCCTGCCCGCTACACTGCTCCGGCCTTGCAGCAGCTTTCAGCCCCTTCACCTCATCATAAAGGAGACATTCGAGGGATCCAGACACATCCAGGCTGTCTTCAGAGCCCACATCCCTCCCCACTAGGCCTGGCTCTGTGACCCCACAGACCCGAGGGAACTTGACAGGTGGAGCCTCTTCCCCTGCCCTGAAGAGGTCGTGGCTCTGCCTCCTCCTCAGCTGAGCATCTGAGGAGCTCACGTGGGGAAGGGGTTCAGGCTGGCTGCCCGACAAGTGTCACCGTGAGCTCAGTCTCAGGGCAGAAGACCCTCAGTTCAGCACCTGCTGGAGGCCCCCCAAGGGCCAACGTGAGACAGGTATAGGAGTCCCTCTCCCATTCTGGGGACTCAGAGCACTCAAGGCTTTAGAAAGTCTTACCTCTGCAGGATGACCACACTTACCTGAGAACCCTGCCTGGAAGCAAAGCCTGCCAGCCTCACCTCCTGCAGGCGCTCCTGCTCACCCCACCACCCCCTGCCTCCCCCTGCGCGCGTGCTAGGAGCCTCAGGTGTCACCAGGGCCTGGCTCTCAGAAGCAGCCCCATCAGAAAGAAGGTACCTGTGGTATGTTAAGAAATTACCCAAACCTTCTAACAAGCAAAGAACTGATGACAAAATGTCATCTGTAAGACAGCTGTGGGTATACCGCGGTCTTGCCAACACGGGCTGTGCATCGGAAACCACCTATGGGATGGAAACCTCTATGGCAAGAGGTGAAAACGACCCCGGGGCCCAGGTCCTGCTCACCTTGTGTCTCCAGCAGGTTCTGCACGACCTCCTCCAGGCCGACCAGGTAGATGAATTCGTTGTTGGCAGCGCTAGGCAGGAAGTTCATCTCTGGGGCAGGGGGCTTGGGAGGGGGGATTTCAAGCAGCGTCTTCTCCAGCTGTTTGCGCAGTGCAAGCTTGGCGGCTGCCTGGCGACTGGCTGGAGAATCAGCAGAGGTGACCACAGAGGCCACGCTGGTGGGGGTGGAGTTGGCCTGAGCAGAGGTGGCCGTCGTCCCTTTCAGCGATGCTGCAGAGGGCTTTTGGGAGACAAAAACCTGGTGAGGGTGCTTGAGGGTGCCCACCCTGAGGAGGGCCCCACTGCTGCACTCACAGGCCTCAGTGGGCACCATTAGCTACACTAATAAGTTCTTATAAAAGTAACTCCGAGCCGCTTGACATCAACATGCAGCAGGAAAAATGGCAGTAAAGTCATTTTTCTATGAGATGACCAATCCTGTAAATACACCTGTTGAGGTTTAGCCAATACCCCTTAAACTCTAACTTCGATACCTTCAATTTCCTGCACTTTGCTGCCCGAGGACACCCATGAAGCTATCACCATGACAGTGAGCGCTCCCTTGGCAAACACCGTCTCCCAGGCAGCAAAGCCACTGTCCTGTTACCATGGTCTGGATCTCCTTCCAGCCCAGGTCTGAGTGGCCTCCTTCCTCAAAAGGCTGCGATGCTGGCTCCCTAGGGCTCAATGCTATCTCCCTGAGCAGCGCGGCTGCCCCCCCCCCTCCTCAGGCCTCACTACCCCTCCATTACTTTACCAGTGGCTGACCCTCCACCGCCCCATCGCTCCAGTCCACGGGTTCCCCTGAGACTATCAAATGCTCGTCCTCAACCTTGGTGCCGACCGTGCCAGTGCCCTCAGCTTCGCGGGGCTGAGGACTCTTGCGGAAATTAGGAGGAAAACCGTGGACGCCATCTCCAGGAAAACACACACCTGACACCTCGTACACAACACGTCATGGGGCTCAGGGAACCCAGGACGCTTGACCAGGACCTAGTCCAAGGGGTCTCAGGAGTGCAGCAAGACTCGCCAACGCAGAGAATGTCCTAACTGCACCTGGTCACTACCTGGTCTCCAGCCAGCCAGTTCCTCCCTGTCTCCCTCACAGGCTCCCCTGCCCCAAAGGGAGCAGAGCCACACTCCACCACTGCCTGACTGGTTCCCATCCTCATGGTGTGAAAACAGGGTGTGGCACACAGTAGGAATCTGATCAGCGTTTATGGAGTGGATGAAACTGCCCGCATAGGTCAATCTTTTTGTTCTGCCCAGGACACGCCCATTTGGGTGGCAGGACTGTACTTAAACCTGACTTTAGGAGTTCCCGTCGTGGCTCAGCGGTTAACGAATCCGACTAGGAACCATGAGGTTGCGGGTTCGATCCCTGGCCCTGCTCAACGGGTTAAGAATACACAGCCGTGAGCTGTGGTGTAGGTTGCAGATGCGGCTCGGATCCCACGTTGCTGTGGCTGTGGAGTACGCTGGCGGCTACAGCTCCTGTTAGACCCTTAGCCTGGGAACCTCCGTATGTCGCAGGTGCGGCCCTAGAAAAAGACAAAACAAAACAAAAAAACCTGACTTTAGAGGAGGCAGGGAGGGCACACTGCCCAGAACCCTGCTGAAGAAGGCGGGCAAGGATGCACCATGCCAGAGGAGGAAAAGAAACTAACTTGCATGTCAACAAAGCCCTCGCAGACTCAGTAATTTTAGCTCTCAATGAGGATCTTGCATCCCACCTCCCGTCCCTGGTACCACCTTTCCCTCCCCCTGTTGGCTGGGGACAAATCCTCCCCACCTCTGAGGCTCTATATAGAGGTGAAGGGATGTGTGGCTAAAAACAGACGTGCTGGTGCTGTGAGGACATCTGCAGCTCTCCTTACGTGCCTGTGCCTGTAGCGGGGCAGCGGGGGGGGGGGGGTCTTTGGTGCACCCTCCCCCTAACCCCTAACCCCTAACCCAGCAGCCTCCAGGCCCACTGGATGGCCTCCCTTGGCCTTAGCTATCCCCCAAACCTTCTACGTCCCGCAGGCCGGCTGCCCCTACCCTCAGCCTTCCCATATCTCGGCCCAGACCCGTGACCCCCACCCTCTCAGCAGCCCCCCACCTCTGCCAGACGCCAGACGGCAACACAAGACTCCTGCTGGCGACCCTCACACCCCGGCAAGCTCCAAGGAGGTACGGCACAAACGTCCACGGGACGGATTACCCAAGACCTCACCCGGCTCCGAGGGGGCAGGCAGGTCACAGCAAACTACCCTGGAGACAGGACTACGTCCCCGGACCGTGGTCATCACAGGGGCAGCTGCCACCCTCACCTGTGGGATGTTGACGAGCAGACTGGTGTTGGGGACGTTGGCGACGCGGATGAGGCCCTGCTGGATGATCCTCTGCCCCTGAATCTGCACACTGGGCACGGAGGCCCGGGGAGCCAGAAGCAGTGGCGGCGGCCCTGTGCTGGAATGTTGTCTGATGTTGTGGATTTGCTGTCAGGGTGTACGGGGGAGACGAGACAAGGAGAGGGGCGATGAGGGAGGCGAGGAAAGGCTCATTCGAGAGGTGGATGGCTGTTACCTGCGGCTGCCCAGATGCACCCCTGCCCCTTAAGCACTCGCTCTGCTCACCTGGGCCCCCCTGACGAGTGGGGGCATGACGACCTGTGAGCTCGCCTGTGGCCCTAACTTGGAGGATGTCTGCTGTCCACCACGAACCAGGGGTGGTGGGATGACACTGCCAGGCATCCGGGTTGAAGAGGTCTGTTAACAACACCAACCCTCAGATCTTACATGGCTTTTTAAACACACAGGTTTGCTATTTGTAAAAACACATGCATTCAAAAAAAAAAAAAGGTAGCGGTAGAGATAATAACAGCTAAAATGCTTACTTATTCTAAACACAAAAGAACCAGCTAAAAAGACTCCGACAAGGGCCATGCAAACCTGGGCTCACTCACAACAAGGGCCCCCCACAGCAAGAGTCTAGCTAGCTGGGATCAGTACCACCCAACCGCTGATCTGCACTGGGGACTCAGGCCTGTTTGAGGGGCGGTGGGCCCCTGGCCTGACCTCTCTCCTGTGGCTGGAAACGGGAGCTCTGCTCCTCTCACCCTGTACATCCCGGTATGAGAGCCATACTGGGATGAGGCCCTGCTGGGCTCTACAACGGTCCTCAGGAAGTTGGGCTGCAGGGAGCCCAGTCTGCCTAGGATCTTGGTCCTCTCCAGTCTCACTAGGGGCAGTCACGGGGGAGGCCGTTCCAGCAGCTCTGTGATTTGTCATTATGTCAGCAGGGCCTAGTTTGGGTATGGCAACGCAAATATGCTTTATTTGCGGGGCTGCCCACTGGAAGGCCTCGTTCCAGTCTAATCAAAGGGAAAGGGCAGCCTTTTGCAGAGACTGGATCAGAGCTGCTCAGGAGCATAACACAGAGGGAATACTGACCTGAAGAGATGGCTTGCCGGAAGGAATGTTCTGGGTGCCCCGTACAAGCGGGGGAGGGGTGGTCACGGAGCTCCCAGCGGAGCCTGCAGGCTGCAAAAGAGCAGAACAAGTGGCAGATGAGAGGGCCACCGACTCTGTCACTCCCACATGCAATCCTGACAGAGGAGCACTGCTTTCCTTCCTCTTCCAAAGGGATCGGGCTCTCCAACGTTCTGCTTCCTGCCTGCCAAGTTAGCAGAGGCAGGAACTGACATTTGTTTTGTTTTGTTTTGTTTTCCTTTTGTCGTTTTAGGGCCGCACTTGTGGCATATGGAGGTTTCCAGGCTAGGGGTCTAACAGGAGCTGTAGCCACCAGCCTTCGCCACAGCCACAGCAACGCGGGATCCGAGCCGCGTCTGCAACCTACACCACAGTTCACGGCAATGCCGGATCCTTAACCCACTGAGCGAGGCCAGGGATCGAACCTGCAACCTCATCGTTCCTAGTCAGATTCGTTAACCACTGAGCCACGACAGGAACTCCAGGAACTGACATGTTTGAAATAGGCCAAGGAGGGATTTTCCAGCGCCCTTTACCCCCTCCCACACCTCAGAGGGGCCGGTGGTGCTTGGCATCACTGCGGCTCAGGTGCTGCCCTGATGATAGTGGCTGAGGCAAAGGACCCTGGGCCTGGACAGGTTGACCCAAACCTTAGTGAGAAAATGCTAGGTCCAGGTCCTTCTTAAAGTCACATGTTCTACTAGAGAAAGGACAGTGACAGACTTGGTTCACTTCACCAACTGTTAAGCAACTGACAAGGAAACAAGTAATGAGCAGGCTCTGTCCATCAGGATATTAATAGATGCCAGGCTCCATCTACTGGTTTACTAGGTGGGGGTGGGGGCTCAAACAAATTCCCAAGTCAGACCAGGGAGTGTCCTTTCCTGCTCGCTTAGGGGACACACGTTCTACACACATTCTGTCAGCTTGTACTACCCGAAATGATTTCCTGGTTCACCGACAAAGCGGACAGAACATAAGAAAGGGTGGCGTCATCACCGCCCAGGAACCTTCCCACAATGGGGCACCAAAGAAGCCCAACAAAACAAACGTGACCTTGCCCTACTTGGTGAGGTGCCTCCAGAAGCAGCACAAGGAGTCTGGGGCATTGGAAGAGGTAACAGAAGCAAAAGCGCCAGGACAGGAGCTCTGGGGCCGTGCTGTGGTGCACGCTGTGGCAGTCGGTGATCTGTCCGCAAAGCCCCAGCAGCCCCTGTCGGCAGCACAGCCACCTACAGAGCAGGAGCCCTCTCCGGAAAGGGCTTGAGACAGGGCTCTTAACCCAGAAACGGGCCCCCAGCACCTTCAAAGACTGCTCTCCATTTCCTGGATGGAGGCTAAAGGACATGAGTTTTACACAGTCTGATGCAGAATATTCTACACCAAAACGTATTCTTATATCCTCCTACACTAAATCCAAAATGTGAACCTGAGTCTGCAAACTGCCAGTTCAGACCTTGACCCCCACGGCCCTGAGGACACCTGAGCCCTCGTGACCAGTCTTTCCGCCCCTGGTTCTGAAGGACACCCGTGGACCCTGGAGCAGGGAGCAGATGTGTACACACCTTCTGCGTGGTGGTTTCCTTTTGTATTTGACTCTGCCGCAACTTTTTCAATAAAACGAGTTTTGCTTCTTCTAGTCTTAACTCTTCTTTCAGTTGCTTAATCATCCTTTCTCGTTCTTCGGGACTGCTCTTCTACATGAGCAAGAGAACAAGTGGTGAGGGGAAGGGCCGGGGCCGGGGAACATAGGCCCCGCTGCTGCCAGCTCCGTGGTGGGGTTGTTCCCAGGGTGGGGACAAGGCTCACCATGAGGGCCTCGGTGCTGGTCTCCTTCAAGGCCTCCTTGGTCAGCCCGTTCACCCTGGGGCTTGCAGGCTGCTCGTTGTCAGAGAGCACAATGACGTCAGGTGAAGGGGCTCTCCTCTCGGACTTCATTTCACTGTGGGGCGGGGACAGCGAGTTGTTAGAGTGCCCCAGCTGTGCCGGGCCATGTTCCCTAGAGACTCACACCCACACCACATGGATGCCTGGATGCCGACAGACACAGCAAGGTGGGGGTGAGCTCTCCCCACCACCTGCCTGCCCACCCAGGCTGCCGTCCCTCACTGTACTCATCGTGTGGTGCTTCCACCTGCCAGTTTGTGGCTGAGCCCTTCAAAAGCCAGGGCTATTCTTGGTGCCCAATTCTGTGTCCCTAGGACTGGAGACATCTATGTGTCTAAAGGTAACACAGTTATTTTAGAAAACGCCACAGCTTTCTCTACCATGTAGCTCATACTGAATAAAAACACTAGGTCCCATATCTCAGGCCTGCTACTGGGGCTCCTACCTGTCCACGATGGAGGCCACCTGATGGGAAGTCCAACCCCCACACAAACCAGCCTTTGCTCAGCTCAGTCTCGCTGACAGCCTTCCCATCTGGACAGCCCACCTGCCTGCCCCCAGAAGACGAAGGGTGATCCACAGGCCCGTCAGCCTACACTCTAGCCCCCGGGCATGGGGGGGGGGGGTCTCACCACCTCACGAGGTGGCCAAGGCTGCCTGCTGGATAGTCCTTCCTGAGCTACATGTGGCCTCTTCATCCGGCCAGCAACAAGTGGTCATAGCGGCTGCCTGTTTTGAAACCGACTGGAACACAGAACACATTTTTCTCTCACAGATCTGGGTACTTTCCACTCAACCTGATCCGCTCACAAACTAGTTCCCCGCCACCCCTGCCCAGTACCCCCTCTCCCTCTTATCCCAATCCTACCACCCAAGTGCCCTAGGATGTATATTTAGATCTAGTGATGCTGGGCTTCTGCTACGGTGTCGGTGATTCCACACATTAGAACTGACAGGTCCCACAGATAGCACGTGGCCCCGAATCAGTAGCTCTGCTTGCTGAGGGCACAAGGTAAACTTTCCCTTAAGCTCTGGCCTCAGCATTTGAAGGAATCAAATATATCTTAATCATAAGGAAAAACCAGCCTAGGACTGATTTGTCCGCTAGGTGGCACTGTGACCCAAAGAACAAGCTCGGTGGAGTTAACGGGGAGTAAGGGCTCTAAGTTGTCCCGCTCCTTCCAGCTAAGCAGGGGACAGAGTTATAGATGCAGAACTTGTGTTTTAACATCCCAGTGAACCACCTTTTCTATTCCTGGAGTGAGCTGTGTCTTCAGGCAAGGGCTGGCACAGAGGACCAGACACCAAGGGTTTGCCGGCTCCCCCTGCCACCCCACCCCATCCAGTGCTCTCCCCGGCCCCTCATAAAGCTGCACGGCTGCTGTGCCTCAACACTGCCAGCCCTGATTCAACTTAACCAGTGCGGTTGCTGGACCGTCTTCAACAAGAGACCAGAAGAGTGGACGAGAACGCTTCCACTTTAAGCTATAGAATTCCCTCACAGGAGTTATCGGCCAACATTCTTGGGTCCAGGAACTGGCTGGCTTTCTACAGAGTAACTCAGGATGTCTTACCAGGGCCTCATCCAACTAAAAACCAAAGCAGTTCAGGAACCACCACTCTTCAAGTCTGTGTGCCTCCCTGTTAATTGTCAACTCAGCCCAAGATCAACTCTGGGGGCTCCAACCCCAGGCTCTCTGAAAACACACAGGCCAGGCAGTGGGCAGACACAGGAGCTGCACACAGGCAGAGCAGCAGCCCAGGCAGAACCACATCTAGAGTTACAGACTGCAGGCACTTCTTGAGTAAGAGTGCACTGAGATAATGGTAATAATCCACAGGGACTTGGCACTTTTTATTTCACTGCGTTTTATTAAGACATCTTCCAAAGGTAAGACGTCTAATAAAAAAATTCGCCTGAGGGACGAGGGCAGGGTCGGGGACTGAGAGCATGTGGACGCTGACGCTCCCTGAGATGGCCACTCAGACCACAGCACTCCCAGGTCCCATCTTGGACTGAGACTAATCAATAACTCGTCCAAGAGATGACATCACCTCCCATCAATGATCACTCAGCATCCCAGCAGCCAGCAGGGAGTGAACTTCCTGTATGCTAATCAGGCCACCAAAAAGTCATGTGACAAAGGCATTTCCCGCTTCGGTCATGTGACCCTTTAACTGTGCCTTCCAACGTGAAAACCATGGCAACAGCCAGTTCTAACCAGTTTGTGACAAGCAGCCTTCATTTTGAGAAGTGAGGTAGGGTTCAGGTGCTGTCAGAAAATGGAGGCGCCCAGCTCGCCCTGGGGCTGCCAGGCTGCAGGCACTTCCTGTGTGGTCCCGGCCCACAGGGGACCGTCTGCGTGTTACAGGGACCTGGTTCACCTCTTCCAACACAGAAGGGCCACCAGCCCCACTAGTTTCCAATGTGAAAAACTTTCCTAAGCTGAGTTTTTGGAGCAAAGGTGCTTCAAGTCTCTCAGTACTTTCCCAGGGAGTTCATTTAACGTGAGAAAATAATACCCATTTGACGAAGGCTCAAAATCATTGCAAGAATTCCCTTTTTTTTTTAAAGTGCTTTATGGAGTTCTCTCGTGGTACAGTGGGTTAAGGCCAGCACTGTCACTGCTGTGGTGCGGGTTTGATCCCTGGCCCAGGAACTTTTGCATGCTGTGAGTGCAGCCAAAAATATATGAAAAAATAGAATAAAATAAAAATTCAAGCCCTATGAAAATCCCTGGAAGCAGGCCAGGCAGTTAGCGAAAAAAATGGTCTCACTAGCGAAAAAAATGGTCTCACTACCTTCTCCTCTCGTATGCCAGACACGGCTAAACAAACACAAAAGCTCTGTTACCTGCCAGGAACTTGGAGAGAAGGCAGGAATTAGAAACTTAACTTGAATAAGATCCCTCCATCCACAGCACCAAACTACCAGCCCGGCTGCTTACCAGTTGGCAGTCACTGTGAGGTTAATATTTAGAGTCCCGCTGGCCCATGCCAGGGGAAGCAGTCTTATCAAGGGAACACAGCTCTGACGGGCCTGCCCCTCCTAGGAAGACACACTTGATCTACACTCATTCATTTATTTGCTCACTCCTACTTGCTGAAAGCCAACCTAAGAGGCAGGTGCTGCACCAGGTAAGTGAGGAGAAGCCCCTGGATAAAAGCAATTCCCTAGGGTCCAGCAGGAGGGGGAGGCACGGACGGGGGTGTGTCCACAGGTGGGATTACACCACCACCCACCTCAGCACACAGAGGAGCAGGGCAGTTTCACTAGAGCACATTATTGCCCTGGATCTGCTTGATCAAAGCCTGCATTTTAGTAAGGTCCCCAAGATTCCTGCATACACCAGGGAAGCAGCGGAAGACTGTGGCCCAGTGAGGCCTCGGGGCCACAAATTGCTCCTCAGGGCTGCCCAGGGAGACAAGCAAGGCCAGCAGCCTACTCCCTGCCAGAACTGTCCCACTTCCCCAAATCTTTTGGGCTGGCTGGATGGGAAGAGGCAGGTGGTCGCTAGCTGCTTAAAGGTGGGGTGGAAGGACTTTGCTAAACCCAGCACCAGTCTCAGCTGCTCTCTCAGCAAACACTAGTCTTGGCCCTCCAGCCACCAGCCCCTGAATGAACCCCCGGCTTGTGCTCACAAGGTAGGTCGTGTCGTGGGCTCCTCCCAAATTCACCACTGGTCCCTCTGAGGAATGTCCCTCGACCACGCTCCTGTTTTCCTTATAAGCCCCAACTCAAACTTCAAGATGCATTTCAAATCTGTGTTCTAAGAAAAGTCCCTGGCTGGCCCAGTACCCCTACACTCAGGCCCTGGGAGCACGGTCAACCCTTCTTCACGGCACTCATGGGACCCACAACCTACAGCAGCACGAATGTTAGGGAAACCTCAGCCCTGCCCCCAAATGTCCATCCTCTGGGCAGGTAGCTCAGGGCGGAACTCTGGGGGCTTCCACTCAAGGACAGCACAAGCCTAAAGAGAGACACTAACCCTACCAGGAACCAGCTCACTCACCCTCACCCTCATCCAAGGAAAGCGCCTTCGCCTTTCTACAAGCCGCCATTATAATGGCCCTATGACAGGTCAGCTCAACCTCCCACAGCCTTCCAAGGGTGATGCTGTCATCGCCCATTTGACAAGCAAGCTTCCTCCACCCCAAGCTGGGGCCAGAAGCCATCACAGGCACCCATGGTCCCACTTGGAGCCTATCTCCAGAAGGCTGGAGCCCAGCAGCTCCTGGTGAGGGCCAGGGTGTTCTCAGTGTGGCCAACAAGCAAAGGGCAAAGAAAGGGGTCTAACCCTGGTGGACCCCTCGTGGACCCCCAAAAAAGGAGCTGAGGCTCCCCACCTCTGGGTTGGGGAGAGGCCATAGGGCTTCCTCCCAGAGCAGGCTGTGCACCAGGCCTGCACATTCTAAAGGGCGTGGGGTATGTGCGTGTTGTGTCATAGTCCCACAAAACCTCTCACTTGGTCCTGCCTCTTGCAAGTGACAAGCCCAAGGCAGGACACTTTCCTCTCTGTTCATCCTACAAGGCTGGGGACACTGACTCCTGCCCCACTGACTCTCAGCTTTGCTGGGTGAGGTGAGACCTCGGTGTCAATGAGGCCCAGACACTCAGGAGGCCATCAGGGCAGTTCAGGCCCCAGCGCAAGCAGTTAAGAGGCTTCTCGCCGTGACTATGAACCTGGCATAGAGCAGACAATTGACCGTTGAGGGTAACACTTGAATAACCTGTGAGTCCAGGACTCTGACAGATGTTAAGGAAGAGTCCAAACACTCATGGGTGACAAAATCCCATACAGGTTTTGTGGTGACAAAACCACACTACACCCTACGAGGCCATCTGTTTGGCCCTGAAGAGCACCATGGAGGCAGCTAATTTCAGCTTATCCGTGCTCCGTCATGCTCACACTCTCATGTTCAATCCTATCCCTGGGACCCGAGCCGCTGGTGTGGCAATCTCTGAGGCCAGGAGTGAGGAACACAGAGGAAGCAACGAAACAACTTTTGAGGCAAGGTCACAGCCCTGACAGCTTCTGCTTGGGCCCTCAGAACGAGTGCCCTGGGAGTGGGCTCTAGATGTGCTGAGACAGACACGAAGACGGGCCCAGCCATCACACATGAATAAGAAAGCCACTGAGGACATCCAAGTCCAGCTGACATGGGCCTGCAAGATGAGAGCCCAAGCTGCACCCAGCTAGGACCATCAAATCAGACAGATGACGTTACACCAATACAGAGTTACTTTAAATCACTCAACTGGGTGTTCCCGTTGTGGCGCAGTGGAAACAAATCCAACTAGTATTCCTGAGGATGCAGGTTCGATCCCTGGCCTCGCAGAGTGGGTTAAGGATCCAGCAGCGTTGCCGTGAGCTGTGGTGTAGGTCGCAGACATGGCCCAGATACCACATTGCTGTAGCTATGGTATAGGCTGGCAGCTGCAGCACTGATTTGACCCCTAGCCTGGGAACTTCCATATGCCAAGGGCATGGCCCTAAAATAAATAAATAAATAAACAAACAAACAAACAAACCACTCAACTGATGGGTCCAGCAGCCCAGTTCTGCCACCAGGGAGCTAGCCTACACCACTGTACCCCACAGCCTCCCTCAGACTGTCCCCAACAAGGCCACTGTCCCCAACAGGGCTACACCAACAGCATATGGAAGTTCCCAGGCCAGGAGTCCAACTGGAGCTGCAGCTGCTGGCCTACACTGCAGCTCACAGCAATGCCAGATTCTCAACCCACTGAGCAGGGCCAGGGATCAAACACACATCCGCATGGACACTAGCCAGGTCCATTACCGCTGAGTCACGACGGGAACTCCAAGGTCCCCCTCTCTAGATACTACCACGGGACAAAGCAGGAAGAAAGAAGGTGGGAAAGAAAGGTTTACCCAAGTAACCATCCCTGCTGAACCTCAAAGCCTCCCAGAAGGACCAGCAGCTGTTCTCTAGATATGAAGGTTGCCCAGGGCAGATGCAGACTTGGAAGAGACTGGAGCACAGCTCCAGGACGGCCCAGCAGGAGCACAGAGTTGCCCACTGAAGAAAGGGAGTGAACAGAGGGCTGCAATGGAGAGAAGGGGGCCATCCTCCAGCCCGGGAGCCCCACTGGTGGCTTTAGGCACCATTGAGGGAGGTGTCTAAGTCAAAGTTGGAAAGCAATGCCACATACTTAATCCAACGAGCACCCCCATTCCAGAAATACTTCCAGAAAAGTACTAAAATGAGAAAAAAAAAAATCTCAGTTCCTGGGTTAAGTCCTACTATCTGGCAACATCTCTCTGGCAGACCTCTGCATACTGGGCAGCTCAAAAGACATATGCCACAGGAATCTTTCGCAGTGCTGCTCACTGGGACCCCACAACAACCCAACCTCCTTTCCCAAGGGGCCTTGTCCACTCAGACACACTCAATGTGATTAGAAAAAGAATTCTGCTGTATAAAGACACAGGCTGTGCCCCCAAAGCCAAAGACTTGCCTGCCCTGGGGGGTTGGTGGGTGCTGACTGCGGCCTGGTTCCTGCCTCGTCCCTGGAGCCTACCTGCTTCCCGCCTGCCCACTCCAGCTCCTCTGAGATTCCCTTGGTTCCCTCGGCCCCTCTGCAATTTTGATTCCCTTCTTGGCATTCATTACCACTTCTCCCAGCCCTGTAACTTGACACCCTTTCGGCTGAGATGTCAAGACAAAAGCCCAGAGCCTGCTTTGTGGGGGCCAGGAAGTCAGAACACATTTTGCTTCTAGGCCACAGAGGCCAGAGGTGAGTAGCTGGGATGGGACGTTTGAAACGGAGCCATAATTCTTCCTGGCGACTCCAGGTCCAGCTATCGCTCTAGAAACCTATGATGGCCCACCCTGCCACAGCCATAGCTGAACATCTCAAAAGAAAAGACGGAAGCACGTGTGGCCAGGGTCTAGCCTCCAGAGCCCATCCCCCACTCCAGGGCCCCCAGGACAGAGAGGAGCAGTCCAAAGGCACAGGCAGCTGCAGTGGAAGAGCACTGTGCCATCAGCAAGGCCAGGCGGCATCCAGCCTGTCCTGCTGGGGCCCCTTCTAGGAACACAGGGGCCCAGAGAAGTCACACAGCTGGGCCAGGAAAACTTACAGGACCTCACTGGGACCGGAAGCAGGGACAGGTGCTAGCTTCAGGGGCATGCGTGCACACTTAACTGTAGAAACAATACAAGGATGGGCAGAAGAGAGTGCTCCCTGGGCCAGCAGCTGGCAGCGGCCGCATAGGAAGACCTCAATATCAGATGGCAACGGGGCAACCTGCAGGGCCGGCACCCACCCAAGGGCGTCAGTGCAGCGTGACTCTGCCAGCAGGCAGCATGTTCCAGCCAGGACGTCACCAGGAAAGCTAACTCTCATTTAGCATGCTCTCTGCTCATAAATTTGGGAAGGGGTACTTGTTAGAAATGACCACAATGAGAGAAATGAAACAATGATCTACGTCAGATTTGGAAAAACCACCCAGGATGTTTGCTGATCCTTTACCACAGTCATCCCTACACCAAGCACCAAGACATGCTTCCACGTGACCTCTCAACTGCCATGTCCACAGATAAGGAAAGTCTCAAGAGAGTGACTTCTGAGGTCACACACTCAGGGCCCACAGATAATCTGTGCCACAACAGCCCAAGCTCCTATGGGCCCTTGGCAGGCCTGCCCAGTTCTGGCATGCCAAAGCCTGCCATGTGCACCCTGCAATGAACTGGGACCTGGCCCCCTATCCTGGTCAGACTAGCTGGGCACCCACGGCCTGCAAAGGGCTCAATAGCACCCTAGAAAAGGAAGTACAGGGCAGGAAAGGATAGGTGCCGCATAACCATCAATTCTAAGGCCTCTAACTTGGGTTATCAAGTACCATTTTTGGACTAGGTTGAAGGGGAAAATATTTTTATTTATACTTGAAGGGTCCTGAACAGCCAGCAGCATCTGCATAGAGTCCCTGAGGTGATGAGAAAAGTCACTTGTGTGCAGATAAAATCACACACGAGAAACAAACACGGCAATAACCACAACTCTTGTGATAAATTGAAAATGCTCCATTTGCCTGGAGGTTTCTTGCCCTCTCTTAAATAGCTGTTTCAAACTGCTGGATCCTCCCCCACCACTCCCTGACAAATCCCAGGGGATGTCCTCCCAGCATGGTTCGGGTGTCCCCCACCCCCAACCAGACCTGCTCCAGCTGCTCTGAGCAAAGCAGCTGTGAGACTCCGCCCACATCAGCCGTGAGGACCGGGGATAGGGGCGGGGGCGGGGGGGGCTGGGCACTCCTCTGTGGCTGCGGGGACCTGGCCCAGTCACCAAACCTCAAAGAACGCACTAAGGGCAGCCCTCATCACCTTTTCTGCTATAATTTAGCTCTGAATTGATTCATCTGGCCACCTGCCCTGCAGTCTGAGGTATCTGGGGACAAGGTCCCAGGGCTGAGGGCTTCTCTTCCTCCCACTGTCTGACTCCAGCAGGCCATTAACCATTGTCTTGCCTGAGATGCGAGCTCAGAGCCCTGCCGGGAATCCTTGCCTGTGCTCGCACTGGATAGCCAATTTCCAACCTGCCTGTGCTCCTCCCAGCACGGTCCTCAGGACCCCTTCAGGGGCTCTGCCAGGTTGCTGTAACATTGAGATAACATATGCCTTTTCCCCCAAGTCAGGACAGCTGCACCAAACTGTGCCAAGATTCAGTGTTGTCATGTAGTAGACAACGCCCTGGATGAAGTACAAGCTATTGATTTTATTAAAACACAGACCTTGAGTACATGTCTTTTTAATATCCTGTGTATTCTGTGACAAGATAAAGCACTCCTGCTATGGTACTGAAGCAGAACAGTCATCCAAAAAAAAAAAAAACACACAACTGAGCGTTCACTATGCTTGAAGGATGGATGAACAGACACGCTGTTATTCATACTTTCCCCAAAATGGTTAAAGCAAAGCCTGTTCACTTCAAGAAAAACTGATGATATCTGTCACCAATGATTATGTCTAAAACTTTCAATAAGCAAAATGTAGAATTCTGGAAAACTTTTGAGCCCAACAGCTTCCCTACAGATCGGATAATTAACTAATGTGATTTTGTGATAATGAAAAACGAAACGTGTATTTGAAAGACCTCTGTAACTCAGTGAAGTAATACTTTATAATGTCCAATGGCATTTCAAACTCAAACATAAGTACAAGATCATTCAGGGGAGACAAATCTAAAAGAATCCCAAATAATTTGTACAGATGCTCCAACATCAAGGAGGTGGGACCTGACTCGCCACCCCTTAGATGTGGGTTGTAAATAATTACTTCCTTCCAAAGGTTACAGCATGAAAAGGGAGGAAGAGAAGAACTTTACAGTGGAGACACCTGATAGACGCCACCCCAGCCAGGTGACCAAGGTCAGCATCACAGTGCTAAGTCACAATGACAATGTCTGCCCTGGACAGATGTGTAACGAGAAAGGCACTTCCCTCTGAGGTTCTCCTCCCCAAAGCCCAGTCCAGCCACAAGAGAAACACCAGACAAATCCCGGCTGAGGATCATCCCACAGAATCTGACTCAAAACTGTCAAGGTCATCAAAACCAAGAGAGTCTGAGAAACTATCATCAGCCTAGAGGAGCCTAAGGAGACATCACGACAAAAGGTCACGTGAGATTCTGGAACAGAAAAGATAAAAATCAGGAACTCTGAAAAGACAGTACAGGTTTTGGTTAACAGTAACTGCTTGTGACGAGCGTTGCACAGTTATCCATTAATAGCGAGGGAGACTGGGGTAGGCGTGGTCTTTGCAACTTCTCCGTATACCTGAAACAATCTAAAATTTAAAGTTTTATTAAAAAAAAAAAAAAACTGTTCAAAGTACAAGAGACTGATGGATTTTAATGTAACCAAGTACAAAAACTTCACTGATAATCAAGGTTTCAGAGTCTACAGCATAACTAACCATTAAGAATGGCCACTTTGGAGTTCTCTTCGTGGCTCAGTGGTTAACGAATCCAACTAGGAACCATGAGGTTGCGGGTTCGATCCCTGGCCTTGCTCAGTGGGTTAAGGATCCGGCGTTGCTGTGAGCTGTGGTGTGGGTTGCAGACGCGGCTCGGATCCCGCGCTGCTGTGGCTGTGGCGAAGGCCGGCGGCTATAGCTCCTGTTAGACCCCTAGCCTGGGAACCTCCATATGCCGCGGGTGCGGCTCTAGATAAAAGGCAAAAAGGCAAAAAAAAAAAAAAAAAAAGACTGGCCACTTTGTGTCTTGGTGCTGCATTAGAGGAAGAAACACACAATTATCTAAAAAGACTAACCAAACACTCCTCCCTGCTCCAACTGCTTCTATTTGTGAGGCTAGATTTTCTTCACGTGCCTCAACCCTAATGACATAAGAGAATGAATGCAGAAGCATTCACCTGTCTATGTACTGAAGAGATTTGCAAAATATGAGGTTCCCAGGCTAGGGGTCTAACAGGAGCTGCAGCTGCCGGCCTTCGCCACAGCCACAGCAACGCGGGATCCGAGCCGTGTCTGCAACCCACACCACAGCTCACAGCAACACCGCTCCTTAACCCACTGAGCAAGGCCAGGGATTGAACCCGCAACCTCATGGTTCCTAGTCGGATTCGTTAACCACTGAGCTACGACGGGAACTCCAAAATGTTCTAACATAATAAATTTTAAGAGATATTTTCCACATGATCAGATAGTCTCTGGGGCCCAGAAATGGAAAAGGGACCATACCGGTGCTTCTGGCAAAGGGTTTCCCATCCCCATGGCAGAGGCCAGTCAGAGCAAAGGCTCCCAAGCAGAGTCTTTCTGCATGCCACAACCCACGCGGCTTTTGCTTGCTTCCAAAGGTGTGTTTTGAAAAGCAAGACATACTAAAAATTTAATAGGATTCACCTCATACATACACCTTTATTTCCCCTATAAAAATCTATTCAATTATAAGCCAACGAAATTGGGTAACCTTGTTCTTGTGGCCCTGAAAGCAGCAACTGTACAGGCCCCAGTTACCCAGTTCACGAAGAACCTGGCACTGCCCAGGGCAGCCCAGACACCCTGCATCTGCGGATGGGGAGGCCTGGCACAGACATCCCGTGGAGGTCAGGCCCCAAAGCCAGGACACTACCCTGCATCTTAAGCCCCACTCCCCCCATACCGCCATCCTTCAGGCAGAAGCATCTCCTCCAGTGTGTCTACCTCTGCTCTCACATGCAGGCATCTGGGAAGCTTCTGAGCCTCACCCAGGTCCAGAGCATCAACTCTCCCCACTCATGGCCTGTCCTTCCCAAGGCAACAACCCAGCCCTGTTCCTGCCACTGTAGGCTTCCTTAGGCTCTGCCTGCAAGCAAACCAAGGGCTCCAGGGACCTGGACCATGGAGCACCTGTATTTCCGGGCTGTGAGCTTCCCAGAACATGCCACTGGAACTGTTTTTCCTTACAGAGCCCACAGATACTATTGATACTTTTTTTTTTTTTTTTTTTTTTTGCTTTTTAGGGCCGCACCGGCGGCATATGGAGGTTCCCAGGCTAGGGGTATAATCAGAGCTACAGCTGCTGCCCTATGCCAGAGCCACAACAATGCGGGATCCGAGCCGTGTCTGCGACCTATACCACATACCAGAGATTGAACCTGCAACCTCATGGTTCCTAGTCGGATTCATCCGCTGCATCACGATGGGAACTCCACTGTAAGTCCTCTTGAAGGAAGAAAATGCTGTGAGCCTGGATTGTTGTTGTTGTCTTTTTGTCTTTTCTAGGGCCACACCCACGGCATATGGAGGTTCCCAGGCTAGGGGTCTAACAGGAGCTGTAGCCGCCGGCCTACACCAGAGCCACAGCAACGCGGGATCTGAGCCGCATCTGCAACCTACACCACAGCTCACGGCAACGCCGGATCCTTAACCCACTGAGCGAGGCCAGGGATCGAACCCGCAACCTCATGGTTTCTAGTCGGATTCGTTAACCACTGAGCCACAACGAGAACTCCTAGACTGGTTGTTTTCTTTAGAACGCTGCTGTGTTAAAGCTACTTCTGAAAGTGTCGAGGCCCTGCCTTAAGGAACTCTGCATGTCACAAGGTCTCAGTCCCCCAAGACCCAAAGATTTTTTACTGTGATTACATCACAACTATTTTTAAGGTTTAAGCTCTAAAAATAAGCACTCTTATGGCTTGGGACACTTATGGCTGGGAAGGGGATGCGCAGTAACGTCTGGTATGTCTCCCATCTCCCCACCCACTGGATGCCCCCACCTTCTCCACAGCCCACCCCCAGAGGCAAGCCTATCCACGGAGCGGGACTGGCCACGGGGACTCAGCTCCCGCGCTCTCTCTGCGAGGCTCCTTTCCACCACCGCTGTGATAAACCTTACTGGACCATGCCTGGAGCTTCTGAGGCTTGAGAATGACCAGCCTCGCTTCAGAGGAGATGGTGGACTCCAAGGGTGGGGTGAACTGTCCCCGGCTACACAGGGGTGTGAGGGAAATTGAGCTGTCCCACAAACATATTCTTTTTTTTTTACCACTTGCTGCTCCTCCCCACCCCCTTAAGGCTCACAAGTGACAATTCAAGTGTTCATCTTTTTGAGGAAAAAAAAAGAAAATCTTTTGCAACCAAGCCAACTCTCCCTTTTCCTCCAGGGCGTTTTCTACTACCTAAGAAATTACTCCTTTCCTAATGTAACTCCTGGTTGCCCCACCTGGGGCCACACATGCCCTTGGAAGGTGCCAGGCGGTCACTTCCGTCTCTACCCATTCTAAACACAGAGCTTCCTTCAGCCCACTCCTTCACTAGGCTAGGTGCCCACGAGGGACAGGATGGGATCCCCTGGGGCAGCGCATTCCCATCCCCACCCCCAGGGTTGGTTACAGTTCTGGTACACCTGCTGTCATCACGTCAGAGAAACCGGCTGCAAGATAAAAAGCAGTGCATATAAAGGCATTTTCGCCTCCACAGCCGAGGACTGGGCAGACGCTCCCTCACACACCCCACAGGGAAAATGTTTAAATGACCCACCACACTAGTGAGCGAACCAGTTTACAAGATGAAGAGCCTGTCAGTACACGACAAAGCACTAGCAGGAATATATGCCGTGAAAGGGTATCAGAAACTACAACTGCAGAGCTATACCAAATAATTTCAAAATAAGGAAATAATCTGCTTAATCTGCCAAGAGAAGAGTTCCTGATGGCTAAACGAACAAGCACTTGCAGGTACTTACTTGCCTGACAACTGTACACAGGACCCTTCTGGTTCCTGTCGGGGCTGCCACACAGTGACATCCACAGAAGGTGGGCACTATCCATGAGTTGAGAAACCGTTCCCTCCGTAGCCAGAGGAGGGCGCCGTAAAGGCAATGGGGAAGTAGAAAATCTTGGCAGCTCCTTACCTGTCACCAGGCTCGCTCACCCTATGCCCCATGTGAGCTAGGTCACTCTGAGAGTTGGAAAGAGGGTACCCAGGGTGTGTCACTCTGACACCCCGGAAAAAAAGAATTATTTTCAGAAGTACAGGCGAACTCCTCAAATTTCCATTATTACAAACCTGGTATAAAATACAGCCCAGAATAAAGACAGGTGGACAGAGAAAGAACTGGGAATGAGGAGCCCTGAGGGAAGGAGCGAGGCAGAGAACCAGGAGGAGACAGAGGGAGGCCACAAAGGTTTGGAGAGGCAGGGGGGTAGAGAACGAGGAACCAATTTCCGAAGGAACATACCTCTCAGGCCCCCACCTCGAGCTGAAATGCAAACAGGCTATGGATTCCTAGCTGGAGCTGATGGACCTGCTCCCCGAGGCTGCTCTTCTGGAAGTCGCCCAGAAGCAGACAGAGAATTAGCAAGGGAAAGGCCAGCCCACAACAGGTGCTGGGGAGGGGCTGGGTTTCAGAAAGCCTCCCACAGAGTGCCGGAGCCCCCCGTCGAGGGAAGTGATGGTTACACAGAAGGAACAGGCTTCCGGGTGCAAGTCTTCCAAAGCTCTCACAAAAGAGAAGACTGTACGTAGGAGAACCGGAGTGAGGGCCACAGCCACACCGATGCTGGCTGTGGGAGAACCAGAGCCCGTCCCGGAGCCATCATGCCCATGGCTGTGTCACGTTCCCCCAAATCACTCAAGGACGCACATTCCAGCAGACAGCTGGCCGGCGGGTCAGACACAGCTGCAGGGAAGCTTGGCTGGGTGAAAAGGGTAGGAGGGGGCTCAAGTCTACACATGGCGCTGGAGGACCCTCCACCCAACCCCATGCAGAAAGCTGAAGCTGCAACCACTGCCGGCCTCACCCTCTGTCGTGGGAGAAGTGTGACAGTCACACAAACAGCCCAGGACCTGGACTCACTCCTCTATGGAGACTGGTTAAAACCGTCAAGACTGACAACACCACATGAGAACGAAGCAGTCAGACCACCACATCTAATATTTTGGGGAGAAGGTGTGACAATTCCTTTAAAACAGCTTAGCATACATCTACTCTGTGACCCCGGCAATTTGATCCCTAAGTATTTAGCGAGAAAAATAATGATCTATGACCACGTGAAGACTTCTTTGGGAATGATCGCAGCAGCCCCAAACTGGAGACCACCTGGCGTCTGTAGACAGGTGAGTGGATGACCACGCATACCCACAAAGGAGTGGTTCAGAAAAATCCTGACACACACACACAACAGGGACTTCCACTCCTGGTGAGCCACACCCCCAAAGTCAAGCGTCCCCAGTACCTCTGTATGTTTTCCCATAACGCAGTATCCCAGAAAACCACTAGGTCAGATCCTGTCCTATCATTTCTGCCCCCGGGAACCAGAACGGTACCTGTCACAGACAATCCAGGGGTAGCTGGCATCTCAGCAAAAGGCACACACAAACACGTTTTCAGTGAGGCGGGGTGGGGTGGGGGCTAGTCATGGGTCTACTACCCCACAAAGGTCCAGGGCAACCAAAGGACCCAGGCCTCACCTCCTCACCTTTCAGGTGGAGGACCTTGAGAAGAGGCTCATGTTTTGCCAAGTTAAATGTTCCTCCACCCAAGGCCGGGGAGGTGCTCCCCCCTCTGTGTGTGTCCCAAATTATTTCTGAAGATCAACAACTGGTGACAGAGTTTCCTCTATAAGGAGTGGAATCTACTTATCTCAGAAACCAAGCAGAGAACCCCAAACAGCTTCCTGTTGGCCCCAGCTCCAGCCTCCTCCAACAGACTTGGGGTGGGGTGAGGGCAGCACGTGTTCATGACCTTTGGGGATGGTCTCACAAGGCCAACAGGCTCAACTTCCACCTCTGTGGGTTTTTGTTTTTCCATGAGCACACTTATGGATGCCAGAACAGGGACCAAACTATTTTAATCTCATTTATGTTTTTTTTTAACATCCACATTGAGGTATAATTTACATACCACAGAATTCATCTATTGTAAAGAGTGTTATTCAACAACTTGTAAATTCAAAGTTGTACAACTTTCCCGGCAATCCAGTTTTATTTTATTTTTCTCTTTAGGGCCACACCTGCAGCACACGGAAGTTCCCTGGCTAGGGGTTGAATTGGAGCTGCCATCTGTGACCTATGCCATAGCTTGGGGCAACACAGGATCCTTAACGCAGCACTGAGCAAGGTCAGGGATCGAACCTGTATCCTCATGGACACAATATTGGATTCTTAACCAGATGAACCACAATGGGAACTCCACAATTCAATATTTTTTTTAAGGGCCACACCCACAGCATATGTAAGTTTCCAGGCCAGGGGTCAGTCAAACTGAAGCTAGGGCTGCCGGCCTACATCACAGCAACAGCAGATCCACGCCACATCTCCCACCTACACCACAGCTCACGACAACGCCAGGTCCTTAACCCACTGAGCAGAGCCAGGGATTGAACCCGAGTCCTCATGGATACTAGTGTGGTTCAGTACTGCTGAGCCACAACAGGAACTTCCACAATCCAATTTTATTTTATTTATTTATGTCTTTTTTTTTTAGGGCCCCATCCGTGGCATATGGAGGTTCCCAGGGTAGGGGTCTGATTGGAGCTGTAGCCGCCGGCCTCCACCACAGCCATAGCAACGCCAGATCCAAGCCACGTCTGTGACCTACACCACAGCTCAAGGCAATGCCAGATCCTTAACCCAGTGAGCAAGGCCAGGGATCGAACCTGCAACATCATGTTTCCTATTCGGATTCATTTCTGCTGTGCCACGATGGGAACTCCCACAATCCAGTTTTAGAACACTTCCATCACCCCTAAAAGTTCCCCTGTGCCTGTGAATTTTTCATCATGGCTCTCAACCACCCCCACCCCAGACCACCATTTGATTGCTGTCTGTCTAAGTTTCTTTTTGGGACACTCTGTAGATGAAATTATACAAATATGTTGTCTCTGGGTCTAGGGTCGCCCCCTTGGCATAGTGAGTCTGAGGCTCATCCATGCACATTATCAGTAATTCCTTCTTGTTTAAATTCCTCAAGAGTAATCTACTGCATGGATAGAGCATGTTTTGTTTATCTGTGGCTATGTGGACTGTTTTCATCTATTGCCTGTTATGAATCATGCTGCTCTAGACACCCATGTACCTATGTGTGAACACACTTTCATTTCTCTTGGGTACAATCTTTGGATAGATTGCTGGGTCATGTGAAAAGTTCATGTCTAACTTTCTTTTTCTTTTTTTTGGCAGGGGGGCTATCTATGGCATATGGAAGTTCCCAAGCTAGGGGTTGACCTGGAGCTGCAGCCACCGGCCTACACCACAGCAACAACACCAGATACTTAACCCACTGAGTGAGGCCAGGGATCGAACCCACATCCTCATGGATACTAGTCATGTTCTTAACCTGCTGAGCCACAATGGGAACTCTCCACGTCCAACTTTCTAAGAAACTGCCAAACTGTTCAAGCCATTTTACTTTCCCACCAGCAATGTATCAGGGTTCCAGTCTCTCCACATCCTTGCCAAAACTTGTTACTATCTTTTTTATTACGGTCGCCTTGAGAACAGTTTTATGACCTAGTGTATGGTCCACCCTGGAGAATGCTCCATGTGCATGTGAGATGTATTCTGCAGTGTTCTACAGATGCCCGTTAACCAACGTGGTCAACAGTGCTCTTCAAGTCTTCGAGAATATTGCTGATTTTGTTTAGTTGCTCTACTAGTTTACTGAGAGGGGAGTATTAAAATCTCTATATGTATGCTTGTCTACTTCTATTAGTAGTCCCATCAGTTTACACCTCAGGTATTTTGGGATTCTGTTCTCAGGTACACGCACATTTGTGACCGCTATATCTTTCATCTGTACCTTTTACAAAATGTCCCTCTTTGGTTTTAAGAATATTTTTGTTTTGGAGTTCCCGTCATGGCTCAGTGGTTAACGAATCCGACTAGGAACCATGAGGTTGTGGGTTCGATCCCTGGCCTTGCTCAGTGGGTTTAGGATCCGGCGTTGCTGTGACCTGTGGTGTAGGTTGCAGATGCGACTCGGATTCCGCGTTGCTGTGGCTGTGGTGTAGGCCAGCAGTTATAGCTCCTGTTAGACCCCTAGCCTGGGAACCTCCATATGCCGCAGGTGCAGCCCAAATAAGGAAAAAAGACAGAAAAAAAAGAAAGAATATTTTTGTTTTAAAGTCAATTTTATATTAATACAGTCATTCTAAATTTTTTTGGCTTTTTCTTTTTTTTTTTTAAATGGCCACATCTGCGGCATATGGAGGTTCCCAGGCTAGGGGCTGAATCAGAGCTACAGCTGCTGGCCTACGCCACAGCCACAACAATACCAGATCCAAGCCACATCTGTGACCTACACCACAGCTCATGACACCACCAGATCGTTAACCCACTGAGCAAGGCCAAGGATCGAACCTGCAACCTCATGGTTCCTACTCGGATCCGTTCCCACTGTGCCACGATGGGAACTCCATTCTAATTTTCTTACGGCTACTTATGGTATATCCTTCCCCATCCTTTGACCTAAGTATCTAAGGGGTGTCTCTGAAAGACTATATATAATTAAGCTATACCTTGCCCTTTTTACATGGCCTGACAATCTCTGCCCCTTTTTTTTAACACGATTTTTGAAAATTAAAGTGTGGTTGATTTTTTTTTTTTTAATCTCTGCCTTTTGATTGGGGTATTTAGATCATTCACATTTAATATGAATGGATTTACATTAGTTATTTTACTATTTGTTTTCTATATGTCTTCTGTCTTTTTTATTTTTATTCTTCATTGGCCACCCCCTTTTGTGTTAAATATTTTTTAATGTATCACTAAATTCTTCTGTTGATTTTTTTAATCTAAATTTTAAAGTTCTTCTCTTAATAGTTGCTCTAGGGATTAAAATAATCATTTTATTAATTTATCACAATCTGCTTCAGATTAACACTAACTTTATCCTGGTAAAATGTAGAAACCATATTCAGCTCCATTTCATTCTTCCTCTTTTGTACTATTAATGTCACACGTATTATAGCTATATGTTGTAAAGACAACAGATTGTTGTATGCCTTTGGTCAATTCCAGAAAGCTAAAATCATTATTTCTGTCAATTCTATCCAGTAGTTATAGTTAATGCTTTATACAATGTTATGCCTTTTAACTAAGAAGAAATGAGAAAAAAATAAAGTCTTTTACGTTAGCCCACATATTAACCATTTCCAGTGTTCTTTATTTCTTCCTGTGAACCTAAGCTACCAACATGTCATTTCCTTTCAAGCCTGAAGAACCAGCAGGTCTGCTGGCAAAAATTCTCCCAGTCTTTTGTTTATCTGAAAATGCCTTTTTGCTTTCGTTTCTGAAGGGCAGTTTTGTTTTGTTTTGGCCATGCCACGTCATGCGGAAGTTCCCGAACCAAGGATCAAACCTGCACAACAGTAGTGACAAGACTGGATACTTAATCCACTGAGCCACAAGGGAACTCCCGTTTCTGAAGGGCAGTTTTGATGCATCTAGAATTGAGTTTTCTTCTTTGAGTACTTTTAATGCCATTTGGTTCCCTTTTTGTTTCCATCTGATGTCTCAGATGAGAAATAAGCTGTTAATTATATTAATGCTTCCCCTGTATGTGATGACTTGTTTTTCTTTTGCCACTTGCAAGATTTTCCCATTCTCTCTGGCTTGCAACAATTTGGCTATGATATATTTAAGTACAGATCTCTTTGTATTTATGCCACATGAGGTTTTTTGAGCTTTTGGGATAAGCTTCTCCTCAAATACCTTTTTTTTTTCTTTTTAGGGCTGTACTTGTGGCATATGCAAGTTCCCAGGCTAGGAGTCAAACTGGAGCTTCCGCTGCCCGCCTGCACAACAGCCACAGCAACGCAGGATCCGAGCCGCGTGTACAACCTACACCACAGCTCACGGCAATGCCAGATCCTTGACCCACTGAGCACGGCCAGGGATTGAACCCGCAACCTCATGGATCCTACTTGGGTTTGTTAACCATTGATTGATCCATGAAGGGAACTCCTCAAATACATTGTTTATTCAAATAGTTTTCCTGTTTTGTCCCAACCATGCTGCAACCTTGAGCTAATAAAGCCGCTGTCCCTCCCTACCTGTACACTGTGCATCTCCAAAACTGTCACTTTAACCAATAAGGCCACTACATTTTACCACTCTAAATTGAGTGAGCCCCTTCTCCCCCATGCAGAGAAACTGTTGGCTAAGCAGAACCTCCCCACCAATAGAGCTGGGAGAGGGCATGAGAGAAGCCCCAGGCCAAATACCACAGTCTCACTGTTTTTACCCAAAGTTCATCAGTTTCTTAAAGGCAAACATTTCTCAGATTGTTGTATGATTCTGGTCAATTTCCAGAGTGCTGAAATGGTTGATTTAGGGACTCAATGCTGTCCTGCTCCCCACCTTTTTTTTTTCAAGGGCTGCACTCACGACACATGAAGTTCCCAGGCTAGGGGCTGAATGGGAACTGTAGCTGCCGGCCTACACCACAGCCACAGCCACACCAGATCCGAGCCACATCTGCGACCTACACCACAGCTCACATCGGATCCTTAACCCACTGAGCGAGGCCAGTGGGTTAAGGACTAGTATGCCTTCATGCATACTAGCAGAGTTGGTTATCACTGAGCCACAATGGGAACTCCCCTGTCCTGCTTTACAGTTGTTTTTTTTTTTGGGGGGGGCGGATTTTACAGCCTTTCCTTACTCAAATCACTGCCAGAAGTTTGTCCACCAGCCTTGATTTATTCTGAAAACAAAACATACACTGGGAGACTAATTCAGAAAAAAAATGCCAAAGAACAGTGGAGAGGGGACCTGAAGAGGAGAACTGACCTCACTCCGCACGCTCAAAATCTCCCCAATGCATCTAAAAAATAAAATTCTCTTTTGCTAGAAGCCATCCGAAACTCCCTTTAGTCTTCAATATGCCCAAACTGGGTCATAAGAATAGGACAGCATGAAAGAGGCAGTTTTGAAAAAGAGTCAAATAGGAATCCTAGAACCAGAATACTATATAGCGCCGACTATTTCAACATTCAACCATGAGTAAATCTCACAAATATGCTGAATGAAAGCCAGCAAGGGCTACAAATTATGACTCCAGTTTCAGAAGGAAAAAAAAAAGTATACATAGGCATGAGGTTGTTTCTTTTCCCTTTTTTTTGGCCACAGTGGTGCCATGCAGAAGTTCTCAGTCTAGGGATGGAACCTGAACCACAGCAGTGATAATGCCATGTCCTTAACCCACTGTGCACCTGGGAACTCCATGTTCCGTTTCTTGATTTGAGCTACAAGGATGTGTTCAGTTTGCAGTTTGTGAAATGTATCAAATGGCACATGTGTGCTTTCATTCTGTAGGCTAAACCTCAAATGAAATTCTCTATATGGAGTTCCCCATTGTGGCTCAGTGGAAACGAATCTGACTAGTATCCATGAAGACACAGGTTCAATCCCTGGCCTTGCTCAGCGGGTTAAGGATCTGGCATTGCCATGAGCTGTGGTGTAGGTAGCAGACACGGCTCAGATCTGGAGTGGCTGTGGCATAAGTGGGCAGCTGCAGCTCCAATTTGACCCCTAGCCTGGGAACCTCCATATGCCAAGGGTGCAGCCCTAAAAAAGACGAAAGAAAGAAAGAAAGAAAAGAAAACAGAAGAGAAGAAAAGAAAAGAAAAAGAAATTCTCTATATGGAGGTTTCCAAGGGATGTCCCGAGCTAGACACTCTCAATAAGGATCCAAAGACGGCTTCTAGCAGCAGAAACAGTAGCCACTCACTCCAGAAAAGATTACCGTTTTAGAGTGGCTCTGGCCTGGACTTGATCCTATGATTCTGTCAAAATTCACAACTGTACTCCTCCAACAAATTAAACAGAACACTCTGTATGGGAACTGGAAAAGACACTAGCTCTATACGTAACATCTTATTTCAAGTGAAGCTTAAGACCACACAGGAACTATTACCAACACTTCTTTCTCTCACCACATGCCATGCACCTCGGTCAATTCTAGGTGCACATTTGTTACTTAGACATGCAAGGGAGAGATTACGACCCGTTTTACAAATGAAAGAGCACAGGCTAAGATCATCTGCCCAACATCTGTCAGAGAGTGTGACTGGGCCCCCACTCTGCCCAAGCCAGGTGCTTTCCACAATCTCACGCTGCTTCAGGAACCCCCTGGGATTTCTCTAGTCTCACAGAGGACCCTCGCTCTGAGTGCCTGGCTTAATCTCCAATTCCTGCTCCCCTGCATCCTTTCATGCTCCTTTAAGGCATAATTTCTCCATCACAACTCACTGGTCTGCTCTCCAGAGGAGCACAGTGATTACTGCAGGAGAAAATACACCAGAAGCCAAGGGACGTAAGAGGGACCTAGCAAATCTCCACAAATGCGGGCTCCTCCTTCTCCTCACCCACCTGAGACACTACTGAGGACCAAGTTAGAGGGAAAGAAAATAGACTGAGACTTAAAATTTTACTTCTAGAACTTTAAACGAGGCCTCTGGTTTCAGAACATGTACTTTTAAAAGCAAAGTGAGACAGAAAAGGCCCTTCTGGGTAGCAGGAACACAAATCAGACTACGATGCTTCGCCAGTCAGAGGGGGCTAGATTTTTCTCATTTATCTTGAGGAGATTAGAGTTTTTAAAGCTAAGACAATCTCTGAAGTCCTTAGGAGGCCAACATTCTGGGTCCCCAAATGAGTTTAACACGAGGGCCCCCCTGTAGGGTCAGTCAACACAGGAAGGTGAGGAGCAGGCAGGTTCCCCAGATCTGCATTCCCACCCTTCACCCGACCAGGGGCAAACAGACGTGGAGGGCTGGCCAAGACAGTCTGCAGGGGAGACAGGGAAGCAGACATGGGGTGGACCACAGAGGGGCTGTGGGGCTTCTCTGAAGGCCGGGGTCACACTGACATGCCCTCAGTGGGAGAGCTGGCTCATAGAACACACAGGTGTGAATGCGCTACAGAGAATGGCTCTCACGAAGGCTCTGAAGGGAGGCTAACAGCAGTAGCTACGCCTGAAATTCTCTTTACATGGAGAAATTCCCTTTACTCACTCTTTCTGAGTGAAGAAACAGGGTAGTACATTGAGTCTCATCGCTTTCACGCTTGTCCCTTAAGCATCTCACAAAAGCTGAGGACCGGTAAAGTTACTCTTGAAGCAACCCGTGTCAATCAGGAAGAAACCAAAGCACATATCACCAAAGCCTCAGAGCAGCCCCCTCCTCCATGATGCGCCAAGGAGGAGTGGTGACACATGTGACAGAGCTGGGCTCCCAAGTCTGCCCCTAGCCACATGACCCAGGCCTCCCACTCCCCAAATCTGAAAAGCGGGGAGGCAGGACCAATGACAAACTCAGGCTTTCCTACAAACCAAAAGCTTTGAGCTGGACAAAGGTACAAGTCTGGTGAAGACCTGCCGCCCAGCAGGGGAACCAGAGGATACCACTGCTCCTTCCTGTGAGACCCACATTCTATACTACAGATGCCTGGGCCCCGGGGCCCCAAGAGGGAGGTCCCTGGGCCAGGACAGTGGGGGAGATGCCTGGGCTGCAGCCCACAGCCACCTCCAAGATAACCCACCAAAAGCTGCTTCTTGCAGGCCTGGTAACAGCTTCACCCCCACCTCCTCACACCCAGGCCTGTACCTGACATTCCTGTCCCCTCCTGCTCACCTGTGAGAGGTTCGCATGTCCACGGGTCCATCAGCCACCTGCCCTTCGCCTATGCTCATGGCCACTGCCTCTGTCCCCCTCAGCAACCCTTGGGCTGGGCCTGCTCCCGGCTCAGGCATCACTCTCATGTCTCCGTCAGCGTTTAAATCTGAAGCCAACACTCCTCTCTCCATTTTTATTTTCTTGCTCTCCACATCATCCTCTGCTGGGTCTCGTTCAAGCGCTCGTTTCTGACTCCGTGTTCGGCATGCTTCTTCAGTCATTCTGAACTTTAGGAGAAGGAGAAAACGTGACATTTAAACTGGGTACAAGAAAGTTGCTACTTTCTTATAAACTTTTCATAGTGTCAACTTAAGAGTGCTTTTCTTGCCGTTTGACAATGGCAGAAGCAGGTACCACAAATGAAGGGCCCCCGCAAACATGCCCAGAACATTTCCTCACTGCCTTGGGGAAGGCTAGGGCAGGAGCACACAGCAACTGGGAAGCCAAGCTATGCACTGCCCTGCCCGGGGCCACAGACCCCCGCAGGGATCTGTACAGGAACCAGATGCTTATCAGAAAGAAGGGGGAAATCTCTGCACTCCACACTCAAGAGCAAACAGAATAAAACTATTCTAGATCTGAACTCCCTGACTATGGGATCCTGGGGACCTACGCTGGACTGGCGGTATCTGGGAGCCAGGAAAGGGGGACGGGGACCACGCTGTCCCTGGAGCAGCGTCACAGCCTGGGTCCAGCCCTGCGTGCTGCGCTGATGCAGTTTGATCCTTCTTCTTCCCTTCACTGAGGAGAGGCCTCCTCACTCCCTGCTCACCTCAGGGGGGTGAGGATAAGGGGGTCACATTTAACCCATTGACTGCTGAGGAGGTAAACTCTGAGTGGGGTGAGGACTGGCCCATCACCGTGCCAGTACCCTGTACCTGCAGCATACACATATCTTAAAGAAGAGAAGAGAAGAAAAGAAAAGAAAAGAAAAAACAGCTGAGTCAGTTTTTGATCCCATGACATCACTGGGCTCCACATGACCCTTCCCAGGATTCAGTCTGAGAGACAAAGCACTTTCCAGAAAACCAGTCTGAACCGGTTCCAGACAACAAGCTGAAGTGTTGTTAACCCTCACGCAGACAGGAGGGAAGACTGCAGTGCTGTCTGTCTGCAGAGAGGCTGCTGGCATTCTACAACCCAGTCTGGGACACAGGTACTCCCTCTTAAAGGGGCCGCTCAGAGACCAGCCTTGATGTCCCAACAGGGCAGGACATGTGAAACCAGACTTCAACAGTCAGGGTCTAAAAAGCCATGAGAGTTCATCAGAGGACGAAAAAGATATTTAGCTGCCAGGCTCCTGAAGTCCCCGAGTACCAGTTCTCCACTGGACAATCTGCCCACACCTACCAATATCCAAATCCCAATTCATACCCACAGCGTGCCTCCACCACAGCGTGCCTGAAGACCTCTCGGTTCTGTGTCCAAGCAGGCAGAGCACCCAGCACCTCAGTTTCCTCCCCAGCAAATACCCCAGGAGGCCTGTCTTGGGAAGGATCAGGCAGACCCAGTCTCAGAGCCCACTTTCTGGGAGACTGTGGGGAACACACGGTAATGAAGGGTCCACTTCACCATACATAGGACACACTCCTGAGATGACTCATTTGCAACCTTCTTAAAGGAGTTGATTTCCCAAATGAGCAGTAGTGCAGGGCCCTTGCCGCAGACTCAGACGGAAAGGAAGGAAAGTGATAGCTGATTCCTGCAACTGGCATGGAAGGCAGAGTGGCCATCTGACACGTTAGGCCAGCATGGCCCAGCCTGGGCACTCAGACACCTGCTCCTATGGGGGCGGTCCAAAAGGGTTGAATCAAACAGGTTTTCCCACAGCCGTGTCACTCCCCAGGTTGCTCCCCATTCCAGGCAAGACCTGAGAACGCTTAAGCTCAGAGGCACAGGATATCAACTTGGCCTCCATCTGCCCCTCACCCCGTACCCCCTCGGCCCTCAGGCAGCCCTCATCCCTCCGCTCTCACCCAGATTTCCCCAGCCCCAGCCCTGCCCCAAGCACTCCGGATCTCATCTGGGTCTCCTTGTCGCCCCAGAGAGAAGCAAGAGATGCTCCAACATCCCCCTTTGCCTCAAGTTCTAGTTTCTGTCCTCCTCCAACATGCCTTTACCACAAATGCTCTTAGCCTGCTTACTGAGTTTAGCTGTCCTGTCTCCTCACAAGCTACAGGCAAGTCACTGCCCTGAATGTCAGTCACCCTCCCCTCCTCTCCCTCACTGTGGGAGGGTGAGTCACTTTTCCTTTGGGCACTGCCTGAACAATAGGAGCTCCTCAAATGTTGGAGGAATTGAATGGAGTGATTTAAGCGGCCACGGTGGATGGTAGGTACCTGTGGTCCTCACGGTGGATGGTAGGTACCTGTGCTCTCAGGACCGGGAGGGAACTACTGGGGGTAAAAGACAAGAGGAGATCTGGACCTCTGGCAAGAAGGGTACCCACTGGAGTCAGAGTATGTTCTGTCCCTAAGGGAGAACCTCCCAGTCTGGCCTGGTGCCCACTGCGGTGAGGTGGGGAGTCTGAGGTGAATAGGGAGACTGCGCCTCCCAATACTGCACTCACTCCAACTCTGCTCCAGCCAGGCAGGCCCCATACCCCCAGAGCCAGAGCAGCCTCCAGCCTTGTAAGCCCAGGCTCCAATCCATGAAGCTCACCGAACCCCAGACCCTGTATTAAGTCGTTTCTTCCTCCCAGTTGCCTACATGGCTAACAGGGGACTGACAAGGAGGTTGCTGTGCATCAGGCCATCAGACCAGTGAGTCGGTGCCCAAGGGACCTCACTTCACTGTCACTGGTGTGACACAAGCAGATCGTCAGGGGCCAGAGTAGAGACTCACACCCACAGGGCTAGCCCCTTCAGCCCCAGCAGCCACTTCTGGTCTGGGTCCGCACCAGAAGACTGGGAGCCAGCCTGCTGGTGCTCTGTGCGCAACGTCAGAGCAGCTCACTCTGAAGCTGAGGGGCTGGAACTCTGCCAACCCCAGGCACGCCCAGTGCCTCTGGCGGCTGCGGTGGGGGTGGCTGCTGCATCCCTCCCCCACCACACAAAGGACAAGCACAGCTGGAGGGGGCGGGGCCAGCTGTGGGGGAGGCGCCTCTGTCCCTGACCTCCTCTCCTTGGGTGAAGCCGCCACCAAGGGAAGGCAGTTGCCTCAGTGCCCACATGGGGCCTGCCATGGGCCAATCCCTGGCAGCACCAGGCAACTGCTCCAGGGGAGGGCAGGTGCCGGTAAGGAGCAGCTCCTCCCTCCTCTCAGCAGAAAGGACTAGTGCCCTGACCAAGCACATCAGGGCTGCCGGCCACTGCAAAGAGGGCAGGGGCAGGGGTAAAAAAAGCTGTCGGGAAGAAACTAGCCTTGAGGAATGAACTATGACCCAGGAATGAAGCATAAGTGACAATTTCTGCAAAAAGCAGTGAGGAGGTGCATTTAAATACTTTCTGAAGAGTGAAGAGACTGGATTAGCCCAACTAGGGTAATCCAGTAATTAGGATCTGCTTCAAAACGGCTGGCGAGTGAGGGGAGGAAAATGAAGGGACAGCAGCAGCAACAGCCTAAGTTCCACCAGAGGCCTGAGGTGGAACTGCCGGCCAGAGAGAGCAGCTCCCCCCCTCTAATTAAGGCAGGATTCCCTGCCGGCTACTGTCTACAGGGACAGAATCTGTCCCGACAGCAAGCCCACCGTAAAAATGCAAAGATGCAGCCACCAGGGCTGTAAGGCCGCTGGAGGCACAGGCTGCTACGTGGGAAGCAAGGCTAGCTCCCTGGGGGCCTCAGTTCCTCCTTCTCACTCTCTCCAAACACAAGTGGCTAAGCAGGCAGGATGCAGCCCAAGTCCTCCTCAGGCTGAGAAGGGTAGGTTCCAGCCACATGAGAGGGTTCACAAGCACAAAGCCCAGACCAATCCCAGCAGGATGAGGCTACCAAGTCCCAGGCAGAACACTGGCACAGTGCTTCAGGTCAGATGTGAATTTCAATCGCTTCTACAAAAAGATGGTTTATTTTAGTAAAAATCTCACTTTCTAACTGGTCTGAGAACCTCGGATCAGAAAATCTGTTCTAAAACAACTCCAAGGAGTTACAGTCGTGGCGCAGTGGTTAACGAATCCGACTAGGAACCATGAGGTTGCGGGTTCGATCCCCGGCCTCGCTCAGTGGGTTAAGGATCCGGCGTTGCCACGAGCTGTGGTGCAGGTCATAGACGTGGCTCAGATCCTGTGTTGCTGTGGCTCTGGCCTAGGCCGGCAGCTGTAGCTCCGACTAGACCCCTAGCCTGGGAACCTCCAGATGCCGTGGATGCGGCAACCTCCCCCGCAAAAAAAAAGCAAAAAAAAAATAAATAAAAAAATAAAAATAAAACAACTCCAAAAGGGTGAATTACGTTGTGGTAGGAACCAACCTTTTTAAACAGGACCTGGGAGACCAATACCCCCTACACAGGCCAAGTAAACCATCTCCTGATGATTTAAAAGAGACACAGAGAGACTAGGTGTAAGTCACAGAACCAAAATCCTGAGGTTGTCATTAATACTCTGTACTGGGAAATGCCATTTATACTGTATCGTTACTAACATGTCAGCAGGAACACTGCTAGTAACACTCCTATTTCCTCACGAGGAAAATGAGGCTTAGAAATACGTGCTCGGGAAAAGTAGCAGAAACGATGCTCTGAAAAGTCAACAATGAGGGGTACTATTTCCAGAGCCCCAAGAAGGGAGTGAGCATGAGGTGGTGGTGGAAGGAGGGCGCTGAGTGTAGAGTGACCCCAAGTGGAACACAGAGGGTGGTGGGTGTGTTGAGGGCAGGGGTGGGATCCGATTTGTTCTAAAGGATCATGTGGCTGATGTGGGGACCGACCGGAGTAGGGGGCGGCAGGGGGAAGAGACAGGGTACTTCTGTATCTTGTGGCTCAGAACAGGAAGGGGACAGAGCAGTGGGGAGACGTGACCAAATGCGGGTGTATTTTAGAAGATTCAGACCACGCAACATACCAACAGCTGGATGTGAGGTGAGAAACAGTTGCTTTGTTTCGATTGTTTTTGCCTGAGCAACTGGAAAAATGGAACTGCCTTTCTGAGATGGGGAAGAAGCAGATCTGGGGGAAGAAGGCTGGCGGTGGGGGTGGAATAGCTGGCATGCAGAGGCCGAGGAGTGTCTGCTGACAGGTGGAGGCCTATGCACGGGGCAGCCACCGTCCTCAGGGTGGCATGGAAAGAAGAAGGGCCAGTGAAGGATCTAAGGCAGAGCTGAGTGACAATAGGGTCCGGAAGCCAGACTCACTAGCCACGGGTGGAGCTCTATCAGCCTGCAGCTAGGCGCCCACTGCCAGAGCACCCCCGAAACAGTGGCATGGCGCAGGCAGGTCTCCAGGCCCTGGTGGTCCCCAAGCTGGGACTGTGCCGCCTCTCCACATGGCCTGAGGCCAGGAACCTCATCCACCCTCCCCAAGACGGTGGCCTGAGGAAGTTCCCAAAGCCGAGTCCCTGACCTGCACAGCCTTTGGGAACTCCCCATGTTCTTGAGGGTCAAACCTAGGTTACCTGGGGAGAGGCCGAGGAGAGAAAAGCTAAGCTGGGTTTTGTGCATGCAACCTCTGGCTGACAGGCACATGTCTTCCCGCCCTGAACAGAGACCTCACTCTGCTCAGGCCTGGGCAACTTCCGAATGCACATTTCTGAGTGACAGTGGCAGGGATACAGCAGCTGTGCCCTGGAAGGAACTCACACCAAAAACACCAGTTCTCCAGTTTTAAATAATACCATACCATCCTTAGGGCCAAGTGGAAGGATTCAATTTAACTTGGAAACAGAAAGCTGATCGTGAAAGCCAACCCCCTACCACCAGACACAGCAGAGAACAGAGGGTGGACCTCAGGGAGCAACTGGCTGGGGGAGCTTGTCATTCTCCAGGCCTCAGTTCCCCATCCTTACCTCACAGATGTACAATGTGAAGAGACTGAGAGTGGACATTAGCAGTAACCTGAATGAGAAAATAAAGTCACAGAATGGTATACCATTCACATGGTTTTAAAGTGCTAATAAACCTGCAGAAAGAAACACGAAAAGTTCACTAAAATTGAAAGAGAAAGAAATTGGACAAAAATCCACAACATTCATCTCTGAAGAGTGGATTATTAAGAAACTTTCAATATCTATATTAAGCATTTCTGTATTAAATTCTTTCTCTTAACAGTGACTATCAGTTTCTTTGTATTCAAAGAAAACAAAGATAGAAAGGAAAGCTACAAAAACTCCCACCTACAGAGGCTGAGAACTAAAAGAACCAGTGTTATGGGGGTGGGGAGAGGGGAGAAGGCCCTGCAGGGGCTGGGGCCCCACCCCACCCAGCCTGGTCAGAAGGCACTTGTGATGTAGGGAGGACACATGGCCACCTCCTCCGGCAGGCAGAACAAAGAACACAAGATGAAGTGTAACCTTCAGTGAAGCAAGAGGGGACACACTGCCACTTTCCCATTGATTTCTGGCAAACGTTTACGCAGCTTAAAAGTCCAACTTCCGTGTCACCCGCTACAGTGACTCGAGCTCTAAGCAGTAAACCCAAACCCCTCAACTCACTCCCACAGCCCATCTTCCACCTGGGCCGCTAGCGGTCCCCAGTGGCTGTCAGGACACAGCATCAGTGTGGGCTCACTCTGAGCAGGCCCACGGCCCGCACTGTCCCTGGACTGCCCACGGCAACCGTCTCCATACAGCCTGGCGGCTCAGCGCAAACACTCTTGCAGCAGCAGCTTTTCCCCATCTATCTTCATTTTCAGCGTGAAGCCAACAGTACGGGGTCAGTGTGTGCTACTGCGTTAAACCCTCACTTCTGTAAATCAGCCTTGTGCAGTGTATGCTCCCCGGGGCTGCCTACGAGGCAGAAGGCAGCCAACAGGACCCATGCTTTCATTAAAAACGCCTGCATTCTGACTTTCTGGAAGGCCAGTGTACTCCAGGTTGAGGTCAAAGGCAGGAACAGAAATCCACGGAGGAGGTCCAGGCAGAAGAACAGCACGGGCCAAGTCACAAAGGAGGGAGGGTCTCAGGAAGGCCACAGACGGTCCTGCGCTAAAGGTTTCCTCATAAAGAGAGCTAGGTCTTCCCGGCTAAAGCTGAGCTCTAAAACCTTAGTTGCCTGAAAACTTAAGATGTTCCAGAAATACAGGCATTTTCTCTCTTGGAGCCCCACTAAGCTAGGAGCTCCTTGGGCCTTCAAAGACCTAGACTGAGAAGACGAGGAGGACAGACTCTCCATGCCCACACACATGGTGGTAACTCACCCAGGGCCTCTGTGGGTAGAAGACCAGCCTGTAACCCCACAAAAGGTGAGGAAATCCAAGTCTAGTGGGCCTACAACCCAGATCTAACACTCCTCTTTCTACCTGGCCTTCTTAACAAGCTGCACACTGTGGACCGCTCTACTGCACAAGCTAAAGAAAGGCCTTTTGTTAATCATGTTTAAATTGTTTTCACCTGGAGAGACAAGCACATAGTGGGGCTAAAATGACACTTGCCAGCTGTCCTCAAATGCCACAATGGCAGCCTCACCTCAGAGAATTAATACTTGCCCTGTCAGGAGTTCCCGCTGTGGTGCAACGGGATTGGTGGCACCTTGGGAGTGCTAGGACGCAGGTTTGATCCCTGGCCTGGCACAGTGGGTTAAGGATCTGGTGTTGCACAACTGTGGCTAGGGCTGTAACTGTGGCTTGGATCTGATCCCTGGCTCAGGAACTCCATATGCCTTGGGGCAGCCAAAAATGGAAGAAGAAGAAGAAAAAAAAAAGATTTGCCCTGCCATGAGCTGGGGCTATGGAAGCACCCATGGGGAAGCCTGGCCTGGGAAGACCCCGGGACCTAAAGGTATGAGAGCCCCCCAGTCACCCACAAGGGAAGAGGCCATGTGACAGCAGGGTCATGCCATCAATGTTCCTAGTGTACCCCCAGCTCCAGGAGAGTGCCAGCCACACAGGAGGTGTACATCAAACATTTGATGAATAAAAAAATGTAGGTTTTAGAGAGGAGCTCAGAAGATTCGGGGAGGGGGCAGACCAGATACTTCAGGCTCCCTTGCAGGACTGGAATTCTCAAATCTCAACCCAAGTTTAATGCTCCTTTGTTGTTAATAGAAATGCAGGGTCTTCATTTACAGGCAAAACACCTAACACTGACTAAGCATCTACCCTGCATGGATCATCTCAGGCGCAAGGTGAGTGCTATCACGAGCGCTGTTTTACCGGTAGGGAAAAAGGCGGGTGAGGGTCACACAGCAAGTGGGTAAGACAATGTGGGAGCTGAACCCCATGCTCCTCCAGACAGTGCCCACTGAAACACCCCGCCAGCCATCCAGGGTCAGGCGTGAGGTTTCCAAAGGCACGGGGAGCTCCTCATAAGCAGGAAATCAAAGTTGACATTTGACACCTCAATCTGCCCAATGGGGTCCAGAAGAGATACTAAAATGTTTATTTACAACTGATTTGAGTGTAATGAGTGAGACCACACCTTTTGTTGTCTGCTTTCAAAGTACAGGAAGTTCCACGGGGGCACAGCATACGCATTCCTAAAAACTGCCATCTGGTGCAAAATCACACAACAAAAACACAGTGCTTGAGAGTGCCTGTCGTGGCTCAGCAGTCAATGAATGTGACTAGCATCCATGAGGAGGCAGGATCCCTGGCCTCACTCAGTGGGTTAAGTATCCAGCGTTGCCATGGGCTGTGGTGCAGGCCAGCAGCTACAGCTCTGATTCGACCTCTAGCCTGGGAACCTCTGTATGCCATGGGTGCGGCCCTATAAAGAAAAACAAACAAACAAAAAAACACAGTGCTTGTGGGAACAATGGGGTTAGGGCACCACACCCCAAACCTTCATCAGTGACATAAAAATAGTCAGGAACCTGATTTTTAAATGGTAGCATGTGGACTTCCTGCTCTGGCACAGTAGGTTAGGGACCTGGCACTGTCTCTGCAGCGGCTCAGGTAGCCACTCTGTGCCCTGCCCAGGCCTGCCACAGGTTGCAGGTTGCAGCTGCAGCTCAGATTTGATCCCTGGATCAGGAACTTCCATATGCCACAGGGGTGGTCAAATAAACAAACAAGTAAATGGTAGCAGGTTAAACAGCTAAGAAACACACAAATGCTGCCTGAAGTCTGGTGTCCAACGCCTCACGCAGGGGAAGATCTGGAGTTTGCTGCGACTGGGGGTGGGCTGCAGTTTCTCAGTTACAGTGACATGCTGGACGGAGGCCGTCTGACCCAGAAGGGGATGGGGGTTGCCCAGAGGGGGCTCAATGCACATCTTGGGTGTGTGCATTTTGCTTTGAAGTACTGGCAGGTACTTTTTAAGCTGGGAGCAGTTTTCTGGATTCATCTAGTACCGGAGTCAGCAAACTTTTACTTAAAGGGACACAGTAAGTATTTTCAGCTCTTCAGGCCATTCAGTCTCTGTCCTGATTACTCAAGCTCTGCAACTGTGACAGTTTGTTCTAAATGCATGGCTGTGTCCCAATCAAACTCTATTTACCCAAACATGCCATTGGCCCATGGACCACAGCTTCCCAATGCCTAGGCCTAGCACTTCTGGACAAAATCACACATAACCAAACACAGAATGCATGTCATGCCCTAATATACCAACAGTGTTGAAACAAATCTGCTTTTCCAAAATAAGCATTATAGCAGAACTGACTAGAGAAAAAACGGTTTCAAAAAAAGGACATGAGGAGTTTCCGCGTGGCTCAGCGGTAAGGACACAGCAGTATCCATGAGGACACAGGTTCAATCCCTGGCCTCACTCAGTGAAAGGATCTGGTATCGCTGTGAGCTGTGGTATACTTCAGACACGGCTCGAATCTGGCATTACTGTGCTGTGGCGTAGGCCGGCAGCTAACAGCTCTGATTCATCTCCTAGGACTTCCATACGCTGCAGGTGCAGCCCTAAAAAAAATGACGTAAACGTGTAAATTCAATCCAAGCCCAAGACTCAAAGGTAATACTTCTGACAAGTCAGAAATAATTTACTTTTCAGAAAGTGCCAAGTGCAGACTGCTTACTATAGGGTCAGCCTGTCCCACTACATGGGTCAATTTTATACCATCCTAAAAGTCCACACACTCTCAAGATAAACTGGTCCCTCATAGAAAGAAATTACATGCTATAAACTCAATTTTTGCAGTGGATAAAACTTTAACCCAGTTACAGAAACAAGCGGTTTCTGAGTACACATTCCTGAGCATCAGACAGAAGCTCTGAGGAAAAACACAGGGGCTGAGAAGGACCTATTTGGGGGCAGAGGATGTTAAGCCAGGAAGAGAAGTTTGAATCAAGCACACCAGGGCTGAATCATAGGGCCAGGATTCTCAAGGTGACCAGGACTAACCTCTACCCTTGAGGGCTGGGAAAGGGGAATTATCTGTGCCAGGGAAACCCTAAGAAGAACACTTTGCCTGATTGGGGGGCGGGCAGCAATTAGGGGATCTTGAAGGACACAGGTCCACACCATACTGCCCCCATCCAACCCGCTCCGGAGCAGATGGGTAGTATCGTCACAGTCCTGACCTTGTGTCCTGAATCTCAATGCACTTTGCTCACACCTTGGGCTCCATAGCTCAGTCCCCGCCTGGGGATCCCAGGAGAACCTCGGGAACCTGACTGGGGCTCAGCCTCAACGCGGTCAGCACCTTGGTACTTTAATTCTCCTGACCTTTATGTGAACATCTGGCCTGAATGGTGGACACATCACTTCACCCCCAACCTGATGGCATCCTGTCCACCCCACACCGACGGTTCCCTGGACTTGGGGACCTGATGCAGGTTTTCTGAGCCTTCCACCTAGTGTTAAGAGAAGCCAACACCACTTGTCACATAGACATCATTTTACAGAAATGGAAGACGTGACCAATAAGTTCTTCTGTCCTGTTGAAGGGGCTCACTTGCTCTTTCAAAGATTTCTCACAAAGTGGGCAATCTCACCACTGGCGTCCAATGGTGGCCAGTGGTATGTGGGTTCTGGGTAGGCTGGGGCAGTGAGAAGGGAATAAAAGGGATGAAGAACACATGGTGCCTCCGACTTGGGAGCATCTAACCCCATTTGATGGACACCCTATTGGCAGACGATAGACGCCAATCTGGGGTGTAGGCAGATATCTCTCTGCTCCCCCAAAATGTGGCATGCCAGGCATTGGGCTAACTGAACACCAAGCAATCTTGCCCTATACACAGGTGTGTGTATCCACACTCACGAAAACTCACAGATATACGCAGGCACACACACTCATGTGTGCAGTTTTCATCCCCTCCTTCCACTTCCAAATATTGTCCAATTACCTCAGAAAAGGTCTTTCTTTTCGATGTACTTATGAGCAAAAAACAAGAGCAGTTCTTGGGAGTTCCCATGGTGGCTTAGCGGTAACAAACCAGACTAATATCCATGAGGACTTGGATTCGATCCCTAGCCTCGCTCAGTGGGTTAAGGATGTGGCATTGCCATGAGCTGCAGTGTAGGTCACAGACACGGCTCGGATCCGGTGTTGCTGTTGCTATGGCTGTGGTGTAGGTTGGCAGCTACAGCTCCTATTGGACTCCCGGCCTGGGAACTTCCATATGCCACCGTGAGGCCCTTAAAAAAAAAAGGCAAAAATAGCAGTTCTTATGGGTGCTCTGCGTCCACTGGGCTCCTGATCCAGTTGTCTCAAGAAGAAGGAAAACCATTAAGTGTGGAAATGAGATTACATATAGGGGCCAAAATCACCAACTTCTAAACCAAGCGAAGGAGCCCAAAACCCCTGCAGGGCCCTGTGTGGGTCCCTGCACACCTCTGCCACTTCAACCCACACTTCCCCCAAAACAAATAATTTTGTGCCTGGGTGGAGCTGCAGTGTTTTAAAATCACTAGCACTGCAACCATGATCATTTCTACTACTCCTTTACGCACACAGTAATTTAATCTTTCAGAGAAGGCAAAGAACTGCTGTTCACAGTTGTTTACCTGAGTGATACATGAACCTGGAAGGGAACTTCTGTGACATCAAAGATCCTGGTCAGTTACTAATGACTGGGAACACATCTTCTCCAAGTTCACGGCCCATCTGGACACTGACAGGCTCCCAATATTGATGCTGCACCAGATGGTGACATCCGGGGCTAGTGACCCAGGAGTGCTACCTCTGTGGAGGACAGGAGTAGCTCAGGGTCCCCTGACTTCATGAGAGCATAGACCCAGCAAGGACTGTTGAGACACGTATGCCCATCACCATCTTATTACAAGTCAACACTGGAAGAGGAATCCACCCTGCTGGTCCAGAGAAGGAGGGGAAGAATCTGGAAATGCTTAATTTGAGCTAGGCCCCAAGAGTAGAATCTAGATTTGTAGAGATGCAAGAGGGAGAAAGCAATGGTAGCTAAGAAAGTGAAGTGGTAAAAAAGCATACAAGTGCATGAAAACCCATCTCCAAAGAAAGTAGATGAAACCAAATAAAAGTACATATAAACTTTTAACAACTTTTAAAGATGAAATGAGGCTGCTTGGAAGGAACAAACATCTCCCAGTACAGAAATGCCACTTATTCAGTCTGAAAGGTTAGCAGTGACAACCAGGCCTTCCACAGGCCTCCCTGGGCTCCAGGTGCCCTGCAAGAGTCCAGGGACTGGACGTGGAGTGGGGGGTCCTGACCGGCCATCAGTCTGTGGAGAGTCAGGGGAGCTGGAACCTTCAAGTGAGTCCTGAAGGACAGAGGAGGGGAGTGCTGAGAGCTGCAAAATGGCATCGAGTTTGCTCCCCCAAAGCCATGTGCACACACACAACTTAAGCGCAGTGCCTCCAGTCACTCCATCAAACAGATCGTCTGAGCACTGGGGCACTCCAGTGCTCTCAGGGATTGCTCTGCACCCAGCCCCCAGAGGGTCACTCTACCTAACCCTTTCAGGAAGAGACACCACTTGCAAGTGAGGTACTCCACTCAGACATAAGAGCCAAAAGGTAAGGTTAAATTAATTCAGGAGCATCTCAGCCTCCTCCTAACAGGGCACTTCTATCATGCCAGGTGTCCCAACCTCCACATTTAATATGAAATGCTAATGAGCCATTAAATATAAGGCCATCACCACCCAGGGAAGTCATGCAAGGTTAAGTCAGACCAGGACAGTCATCCTATCAGTCCTTGGTTCAAGAACCACGCAGAAAAGTTCACATGCGGCAACAGCAGGTTAGGGATCCAGTGTCGTCACTGCACTGGCTCAGGTTGATCCCTGGCCCGGGAACTTCCACGTGGCAGCCAAGAAAAAGCAAAAGAAAGGAAAAGAACCACTTGGATATGTAGTATGTAGATTGTTAGGACTGAAAAGAGGGAGTTCCTTGTGGCACAGCAGGTTAAGGACCTGGCGTTGTCACTGCTGTGGGCGCAGGTTCCATCCCTGGCCTGGGAACTTCTACCAGAAAAAAGAAAAAGACTGAAAAGAGTTACACACACACACACACACACACACACACACAACACCACAGGCTTTTACATTTATAAATAAACATTTACAATTTGATTTATTTTTTAAAGCGGAGGACATGTAAATAAACGCAGCCTCTAAAATAATGCTTTTTGGGGATATATTTAACGAAATTAACCTGGAAAGCAGAAACTTTAACACAGTAACCATCAACACTTTCAAAATAAAATCTTAATGGTCTTCAAATTCCCAAAGGCAAATCCCACGTAGACCTCCTACTCAGTGGAAAAAGGCACTGACAGCATCTCAGCTGAGTACCGCTTGTGGGAGCAGCAGGTTTGGGGGACAAATCCTCTCTAGAAAAATTAACAGTCACTGCCTTCGATGAGGTTCACGCTAGAGTAACAACCAGACTTCTGGCGGCACATCCAGCCACTCAGACTCACCCAGGGGACATGCATGGCCAGACCTGAGAGAGCCAAGTCCCTGGACCTCAACAGCTATCCTCCCTCCCTGGAGTCATGGGGGTGGAGCAGCTAGAGATCCTGTTGGGGAAGCTGGTGCGGGGAGTATGTTTTTAACTTCCCCCAGACACAATCTCCTAAAAACTTCTGAAAGAAGGAATACCACTGACGGGAGAGGCCAGACAGATGCCACTCACGTCCGCCCACAACTCGGCCCCACACTGTGGCCTCTACACACCCCTTCCCTGTAACGTGAGATACCCGTCTACACCTCCAGGTCCAGGCACACGGTAGGACAAAGCACACCTAGATGGATCACACTTTAAGAAGGGGACAGACTGGTAGCAAGTATTTTTTTAAAAACTGCTGAGAGCATCCCCGGGCTCACTCTAGAGATAAGGACTTGGATTTTGTGTCTACTCGCTCAGAAGTGTTCAGTAAGCACCCAATGCTGCCCACCTGAAGTGGCCCCACGTGAGTGTCTGAGCCTCTAATGGCTGGGTCCTGAGCCCAAAGCCCAACCCCCGCAGCCCCAAGAGAAAAACAGATGTTGCCAGAGAGCACAATACAGAAATAAAGGTGCCGCCTGTGGAGGGGAATCTGAACAATGTAAAATGTCCACAGGGAAATGGTGACCAGGGGAACTGGGTTAAGGACCTGGTGTTTCCCTCCCACTGTAAAGGGCCAGTGCTCTGTCCTTTCTCAGCTCCCAGCTGCCTCCCAGCTGAGCCTCTTGGCCCACAAAGGGTTATGCCTGCCATTTCTACATCACCTGCACCGTGCCCATCGAGTGCCACATCACAAAATGGGAAGCCTTAACCCTTCGAGGGCTGACTCCGCCAGGTCCCCGCCAGGACGCAGCCCTGACCACCAGCTCCATTGAGTTGGAAATGGCAGGGAGATTTTGCACAGAAAATTCCAGGAAGGGCCAGAAAAGCCTTCACCATTCCTGGGAGAAAATGTTGAGCGGAAAGCAGAAGAACCCAATGTGCATCTTTTGTAATTTTTATCAGGACAACCAGCGATGTGGTGACACCATCGCCTAGAGGCCCTGCCTGGACTCCTTTGTCAAGCTCCTCCCTACACATGTCCTGTAGGGACAGACAGAACCAGTGACTGCCCCAGAAGGATCAGCGGAAGCAGGGACGCCTACATCTAGGGCTAAACTAAATTTCTGGTCTCAATGAAGCCCATGGGCCTAAGAAACAGTTCCTACTGATGAACAGTTCTTACAGCTCTTCCTGCAAAGTCATGAGACCTGGAACAGAAATCCTACTTCTTGGAGGTCTCTTGTGAAGCACTGGGTTAAAGGTCCAGAGTTGTCACTGCAGCAGCCTGGGTCACTGCTATGGTGTGGGTTTGATCCCTGGCCGGGGAACTTACACATATGCCGCAGGTGAGAGAAGAGAAGAGAAGAGAAGAGAAGAGAAGAGAAGAGAAGAGAAGAGAAGAGAAGAGAAGAGAAGAGAAGAGAAGAGAAGAGAAGAGAAGAGAAGAGGGAAAGAAAAAAAGGAAGTGAAGGAAAGGAAAGGAATCCTGCTTCTGTCCTCCACGCTGTAAGTGGCAATCTTTCCCTTGGTCAGGCGTTTGCTCTGGGTATAGACACCTACAGAAACCTCCAGGCAATAGCTGAGCTGGCCTAGAGGGTATCACATGAGTGGTCATTTTGCAAAGCATGCTACTCAAGGTAAAAACGAGGCCTCAGCCCAGCCAAGGCCCTGCCAGCCTCTCTAACCTGTCTACTGTCATCTCCCACACGTCCCACTGGACTCCATTCTCTCGGCTCTAGCTACGCTGACATCCCAGCTACTCCTCTGAAAGTCAAGATCACTCCCACCTCAGGACCATAGTACTTCCTACTCCCTATACCTGGAAGGTCCCCCCTGGGTGTGGGTGTGTGTGTGTGTCACATCACTCTTTCTTCAGATTTCAGCCAAAACATCAAAGTGACATTTTTTCCCCCTCCATGCATGCCCCTCAGTGGGTCTCTTCCTCCCTTCTCATTTCATCACCACTTAACATTCTACTTACTCATCTGTTTATGTGCCCACCACTCCCACCAAAAACAGATCTCTTTGTTCAGTGCTACCGTCCCAGGGCCCATGACAGAATAGGTGTTCAATACGTATCTGTTAAACAGACAAGTACTTTCAAAACTCCCAGCTATGGTAGCCCCTTCCTGGTTAAATAAGCCAAAATTGTCTTCATGTCAATAGAAAACGCAATGATCAAAACCAAACAAAACCCTAACTTCTAACCACATACAAAAATTAACTCAAAATGGGTCAAAGACCTAACTACTAAAAGTTAAAACTACAAAACTCTTAGAAGGCAGTATGAGGGCAAATCATGACCTTCGACTTGGCAACAGACTCTTAGGTATGAAACCAAAAGCCCAGTATCAACAAAAGAAAAAAAATAAATTGGACTTCATCAAAATTAAATTCTTCTGTGCAAAAGAGTGTAAACCCCACAGAACAGGAAAAAAATATTTGAAATCATATCTCTGATAAGGGTCTGGTGTCCAGAAAGAACACTTAACAACTTGGAGCTCCCATTGTGGCTCAGTGGTAACCCAACTAGGACCCATGAGAATGCGGGTTCAATCCCTGGCCTTGTTAAGTGTTATTGCTACAAGCGCAGATATGGCTCAGATCTCACGTTACTACAGCTGTGATGTAGGCCAGCAGCTGCAGCTGATTCCACTTCCATATGCTATATGTGTGGCCATAAAAAAAAGAAAGAAAAAAAAGGAACACTGGAGTTCCCATTGTGGCTCAGTGGTTAATGAATCCAACTAGGAACCATGAGGTTGCAGGTTCGATCCCTGGCCTTGCTCAGTGGGTTAAGGATCCAGCATTGCCGTGAGCTGTGGTGTACGTTGCAGACGCGGCTCGGATCCCGTGTTGCTGTTGCTCTGGTGTAGGCCAGCAGCTGCAGCTCCTGTTAGACCCTTCCATATGCTGTGTGTGCGGCCCTAGATAAGGCAAAAAGACAAAAAAAAAAGGAACACTTACAACTTAACAAACCCAATTCAAAAAAAAAAAGTTCCCATCAAGGCTCAGTAGTTAATGAATTTGATTAGCATCCATGAGCACGAAAGTTCGATCCCTGGCCTTGCTCAGTGGGTAAGGATCTGGCTTTGCCGTGAGCTGTGGCGTAGGCTGGCAGCTACAGCTTCAATTCGACCCCTAGCCTGGTAACCTCCATATGCTGCAGGCATGGCCCTAAAAAGGAAAAAAAAAAAATGTGCAAAGGACTTGAAAAGACATTTCTCCAAAGACATACAAATAGCCAATAAGCACAGAAGATGGTCAGCGTCATTAGGGAAATACAAATCAAAACCACACCTACTAGGAAGACTATTTTAAAAAAAAAAGGAAAATAAGTGTTGTCGATGATGTGGAAAAATTGGAACCATTATACATCGCTGGTGGGAATGTAAAATGGTGCAATGATGTAGAAAAGTCTGGCAGTTTCTCAAAAAGTAAAATACAAAATTACCATATGACTCAGCAATTCTACTCCTACTTATATATATCCAAGAGATCACTGAAACAAGAACTCGTATACAAATGTTAAAAAGCAGCACTATTTACAATAGTTTAAGTTCAAGCAGAAAACCTTCAGCAGAGATTCTGAAATTGTGTGAGCTGTGGTACAGGTCACAAATGCGGCCTGGATCCCGAGTTGCTGTGCCTGTGGCAAAGGCCAGAAGCTACAACTCCGATTTGACCCCTAGCCTGGGCACTTCTATAAGCCACAGGTGCAGCCCAAATAAATAAATAAATAAATAAAAGCTGAAAAAGCAAACAAACAAATACACATACATCTATATCCTGCCCCAATTTTCCTTATGGAGGATAAAAATGAATGCAATCCTTTACCTTAATTTTTCTACTCATCATTTCACCCTAGAAATCCCAGCACCATGACTGGAAGACGCTCTCTCCTTCCTTCACTTAAGAGCATGGCTCCACCCCACTGGCAGATCTACCCTCATCAGAGTTCCAGCCCCAACCAACAAATATCTAAGTCATTTCCAGTTTGCTACTTTAGAATATTATAATGAACAGCCTTGTCACAATCCTTATTTTTTACACTATGTCTTTGGGGTGCATTTCTAGAAGTGGACTTGCTGTAGCAAAGTGTAAGTAAATCCCCCTCCAAGGAGCTGTGAACCCTTCAAAAGCAACATAGGCGGTGCCTGATTCCCACCAGGACAATGGTGTCTACCTCTGGTGAAAAATGGTCAGAAATGTTGTCTTAAAAGAAGCCCCAATGAGCATTATTCTTTCTCCTCAGAAAAGACTGAGGATCTTTCATACTTTGGGTAAGGGTCATCTGTATTTGCCTTTCCCATCTGCTTTTCTGTGAGTCATTTTTGATCCTCAACACCGGGCACAAGGCCAGTCTCTTGGTACATGAGCAGTATATGTAGCTGCTGAATGCACAGGCCCCTTGACAGGTGAAATTCGAGGGTGGACACCCCTTCCATTAACCCAGACAGGCAGCCAGCCTCGTCCCCAGAGTGCACACCAACAACCACATACAACATGGACGCTGTGTGGAGGCTGTATAGATGTCTCAAAACTCTCAAGGACCTAGCCCTCCTCCCGCCTTGCTCCTCTCTGTGCCCACTGAGTCTTGGGCTGCAGGAAGGGGGAGCCCTCAGCTGACCACAGGCTATGGTTCAACTGAAAAGTGGAACAATCAATCGATTTTCTGGGCTGACTCACACCCACAACAAAAAGTACAGAAGCTGACATATTTATACATCTTTATTCTTCTTTTTTTTTTTGCTTTTCAGGGGTGCACCCACAGGCATATGGAGGTTCCCAGGCTAGGGGTCGAATTGGAGCCACGGCTGCTGGCCTACGCCACAGCCACAGCAACGCCAGATCTGAGCTGTGTCTGCGACCTACACCACAGCTCATGGCAATGCCAGATCATTAACCAACCCACTGAGCAAGGCCAGGGATCAAACCTGCAACCTCATGGTTCCTAGTCGGATTCGTTAACCACCGCATCACGACGGGAATGCCTACATCTTTAAATAATAATTGCTCGAGGGTGTCTGACATGGACCATCATCTGTGACAACCATTCACAGTCCATCCTTTTCCACCAAGCCCCCTTCATCTACTGGGTTCAGAGAGGCAGGGCATACACAACACCCGAGACGGCATTCACAAATTCCCTCCCGAACCCCCAAAATGACTGCTTTGTAATGCTACAGCTATGTCTTCCTTGCTGGCCCTGTGACAGGAAAAGAGGAATTTTTATTCATTCATTTATTCATTCATTCATTCAGCAAAAGTATTTATGGCTTGGACCATGTACACCTTAGTTAACAAAGGACAAGCAGAGGCTGGGGTACCTAACTACCCAGGACCTCAAAGAACCCTAAGCCAGCCCACTGCTTTCAGACTAGAGAGGTGATAGTTACACAACTCTTGAATATACAAGAACATCACTGAATTGTACACTATAAATGGGTGAATTATATAGTATGCAAATTATCACAATTAAAAAAGTTAATCACTGTTTTGTTGGGAAACATTCTGGAAATATTTTCCTGACACCGGGATTACTTGGCCATTTCCATACTTCCTTGCTATAGGCAGATAAGAAACCTCATAAACTGACCCTCGACCCCTGTCACACATCTGTCACCAGCCCAGAGGGTGAGTCCAAGCAGCCAGTTCTTAGCCTGTGTAGCTGTGACGCTTTAAAAAGGAACACACCCCTTGAAAAGTCACCAGCCAGCTGGCCCGTAAAAGGTAGCAGCTAATAACCATGCAGGAGGTCTCCAAGCTATCTCTGCTCTAAAACGTCTCTCAGGCGTACATTCTTTTCCAGACAGGCAGCCCTGGCCCAAAACATCACTGGCTGGACCCTGATAGTAAAAGACAAAATTCCACCTGGGGTTTGGGCTCTGTCCTGCTAGGTCCCAAAAGCCCTGGACAGAGTGTCCACTTGAGAACCCTAAGCAGTGGGGGCATGGTTCAGCTCCCCCACAGGCAGAGCAGAGTGAAGGCAATCAACTCCAAGCTCTGTGCCAGGGCCCTGCACCAAAGATGGTGGTTAAGGATGAATTCCTGGAGTTCTGTAGTAGCGCAGCGGAAACGAATCCAACCAGTATCTATGAGGATGCGGGTTTGAGCCCTGGCCTTGCTCAGTGGGTTGGGGATGCAGCATTGCCATGAGCTGTGGTGTAGGTTACAGATGCAGCTCGGATCCGCTATGGCACAGGCTGGCAGCTGCCGCTCCGATTTGACCGCAATATAGTAACTTCCATATGCTGTGGGTGCAGCCCTTTCTAAAAAGCAACCAAAAAAAGGATAAATTCTAACCATTTCAACCAACATTGAGAAATCACAGGAACAGCCAGAGGGCAAAGGCCACCTGGCCAGGATTATCCTCTGCCCCAATCCTCCCAGAGAACAGCTCATTGTACTTGGGCCTGGGCTTTTCAAACGAGTGAGACGGACTCTGAGAAGCAAGGAGAGAGCAAATGGCGTTCCTGGATAAGGCAGGGCCTGGGCAACACTGTGGGGATGGCCCAGTGTGCAGTCCCAGGGGGAATTAACCTGCTCCTTTCTCCTCTAGAAGCTGTCCATCAGCCTCTGAAGTAGGGCTCTGTTTCAAATGTCCAAGGACCTGAATGAGGCCTTCTGGGCAAGTCAGTGCTTCCATTCCACAGACACCAGACCCTAAGAACTCACCTGGCTTCTGGGCATGGGAAGGTGGTCCTACCAGCCGGCCATTGCGGTAGCTATGTCAAAAGGCAACTTCTGTCAACGTGCTGGCCAACCTACAGCAAAGGACAGAGGAAGAAACACTGAGTTTCCAAGGAAAGTTTCTAGAATGTACCAGCAATTTTAAATGTCTCCAGTCACTGGATTTATACAGTGAAATTTTAGATTTCTACCAGAGCCCTGCCTCTGCTACCTTCCATAGGAAGGCAAGCTGAGGAAATCAATTTCTATCAGTCTCTGACGTACGACCCGTAAGGTGCTAGCCAATAAGTACTAACATTGCAGACACTAAAGATCCCATCTTTAGCAACATGGAGGGAGACAACAGGTGTTTCACAACCACATGCCAACATACTAATACACAGAAAATGGTTCAAGGTTTTGATTATAATAGTAATGACATTAATAGCAAAAACAGAAATACTAGCATTTAATAGATGCTTAGTAGAGAGTTCCACGTACTATGCTAAAACTCAGTATCTGAACCCCCAGGACAATCTAAGGCTAAGTTACACAGTTATCCCCATTTTACAGAGAGGGGACCTGACATGTCTTGATATTCAGGAACCTGCCCGAGTCATCCAGGTAACCCTCTCCAGATATGACCTCTCCCCTCCCCCAGTGCCCACCCCCTAACACAAACCCCAAGGAAACCACCCACAATTGCAGGCAGTGCAGGGTTTGCCCTAAAGAAGCTAAGGGCCTGAGGTGCCTGGGGACATACAAACTTCACCTCCCACGTGGAAGCAGCTTCGCCACCACAGGGCAACTGAAGCTTCACCCCGGGATCACCTTCACAGGGCTTACCCTGTCCAGGGAGGGAGGGGAGGCCTCTTTCACAGATAGGAAAACCAAGGCTAAAGAATGCTCAGAAACTCTCCCAAGGTCACAGAAAAAGCATGGCCCCAGGACCTCCCCTCTTCTGTGACATGAGGTGTCTGGAGCTCTGGGCATAGAGGCTGAACCTAGTGAATCTGCCAAATCTCAGACTCCCAGGCAGCTGTCATTGCACCCACATGACTTCCAGGAGCTTGCTCTGATATGAAACCTTTTTTGTTTTGTTTTGTTTTTTGTTTTTTAGGGCCACACCTGCAGCACATGGAAGTTCCCAGGGGAGGGGTCGAATCAGAGCTGCAGCTGCCGGCCTAGACCACAGCTCAGGCCACACCAGATCCTTAACCCACTGAGTGAGGCCAAGGATCGAACCCACGTCCTCATGGATACTAGTCAGATTCGTTACTGCTGAGTCATGATGGGAACTCACAACAATTCACAGCTCGTGGATGGTGAGAGAAACACAGGAGAACTTGCAAAACAAACAAATATCAGTGGACTCTATGGAAAGGCCTTTGGGTACCAAGGAACACACAGCACCATCCATCCTCAGGAAGGCCCAGGGCTGGCTGTAGCCACCACCAAGGCTAGCTCCTAGGAAGAGGGGCCCTTTCTACCATTTTGGTCCCATTCATGCTAGAAAATGCAGCGGGTTACATTAATCCTAGTTCTTTCATACCTCCGGAGCCTGAGGCCTCTCTCTGCCAGATGGGTAAGCCTCAAGTGGGCGCCCTGGATTTTTCCAAGCATTTACTCTCTTCAGGATCAAGGTCAATATATATAAGTCAGCAATATTTCTACACAGTGAACTCAAAGCACTAAAAAAAAAAAAATTGGGGAGTTTCCTGGTGGCACAGTGGGTTAAGGATCCAGCATTATTACCTAAGCCAGGATCTGGCTGTGGCTTGAGTAGCTACTGCGGGGTGGGTTTGATCCCTAGCCCAGGGAACTTTCACATGCCAAAGGTGCTGACGCCCCCAGCCCAAAATGATTAATACATACATAAACATGAAATACTTAAGAATAAAAATTTAATTTTTTAAAAATTGGCAAGAGCTATAACCTGAAACTACAGTAAGACATTGCTAAGAGAAATGAAAGACAATCTAAATAAATATAGATATGGGAGTTCCCATTGTGGTGCAGCGGAAACGAATCCGACTGAGGAACCATCAGGTTGCGGGTTTGATCCCTGGCCTCACTCAGCGGGTTACGGATCTGGCATTGCTGTAAGCTGTCGTGTAGGTTGCAGATATAGCAGGGATCCTGCGTTGCTGTGGCTGTGGTATAGGCTGACAGCTGTAGCTCCGATTCGACCCCTAGCCTGGGAACTTCCATATGCCGCAGGTGTGACCCTAAAAAGGAAAAACAAAACAAAACGGAGATGTGTCTTTTCATGGGTCAGAAGGTGTCAATTCTCCCATAAATTGATCCATAGATTCAAAGCCCCAATTAGAAATAGCTAACATGTTTAAGAGAAAAAACAAGCTATTTTTTCATTAATTTCAAAATTTATATGGAAATGCAAAGGACCTAGAATAGTGAAACACTGAAAAAAGCAACAAATTTGGAAGATTCCAAGAAATATAAAGTTACAGTAACCAAGAGACTGTGATAGGGATGTAAAGAGAGACAAGTGGATAAATGAATAGAATGCACCCATACACACACAATGATTTCTGACAAAGACACAAGTACCCTAATTCCATGAGACTACAAGACACACTGGACAATATTTCTCTAAAGTGTTAACCCTGCAAGGAGGTCATTTTATTTATTTATTTTTGGCCAAAACAGCAGCATATGCAAGTTCCCTGGCCAGAGAACACCAGATCCTTAACCCACTGTGCTGGGCCAGGAATCGAACTAGCACTGCCACAGAGACAAACCGGATCTCTAACCCACTATGCCACAGTGGGAACTCTAGGAAGGTCACTTTAATCAGTTATCACAATGCACACAGTGCATTGCGGGGCGGCATACAGGAAGTTTTAAGGTCATTTCAGACTTTCACACTCCAGCACAGCTTTCCCCACCTCAGCTCATGGCAAATCTAGTCTCCCAAGGTGCTCAGACTAAAAATCTGGACTTTCTTTTTTAATTAACAGCATCACTGGATCCTTTACCCGCTGAGCGAGGCCAGGGATCGAACCCGCAACCTCATGGTTCCTAGTCAGATTCATTTCCGCTGCGCCACAATGGGAACTGCTTCTTGATCAGAATACCAGTCATCCAGTCCATCAGCAAATCCTACTGATTTTGCTCATAAACACATCTGGGGTCCAACCACCTCTCACATCTCCACTAGCCACACCATCCTCCTTTTGAGGACAGAGGTCTGCAAACTGGACCCCCTGCTTTCACTTCTCAGCTCAAACCCCTCCAAAGGCCCTGCATTCACTCAGTGAAGCTCCATCATCTCCTAGCCCCAGAGGTGTGCCCACACGCCTCCAGTCATGTTGGCCTCCTAGCCATGCCTAAAACTTACCAGGTACCCTCCCACCTTGGGGGTGCTTTTATGCTTTCAATAAAATCCCAGATAATTTATCATCAATTTGCATCCCAAGTTGAGAAAATGACCTTTGAAAACCTAACTACCAGGAGTTCCCGCTGGGCACAGCAGAAACGAATCCCCATGAGGATGTGGGTTCGATCCCTGGCCTTGCTCAGTGGGTCAGGGATCCAGCGTTGCTGTGAGCTGTAGTGGAGGTTACAGACATGGCTGGGATCCCTGTTACCACCCCACCCAAAACCCTCATCACCCCCCCCACCTCCAGTTCCTGTGGCTACAGATCTGATTCATCCCCCAGCCTGGGAACCTCCATATGCCGAGGGTGTGGCCCTAAAAAGCAAAAAAAAAAAAAAGAAAGAAAGAAAAAAGAAAACTACCACCCAATAATCCCTAAAAAGGCCCAGCCCATGTTCAGTGCCACACGATTTCTCAGAAACATCTACAAACAGCCTGTTCTTATACTACACCGTTTGTGTTAGCTGATCTCTTTGCCTTGATCATTCTCCCCTAGATGGTTGACTCCTCTGTGTACCCCCCAAACACTGCTCAAATATCTCCTTGAAGAGGCCCACTCTGCTCACCCTATTTCTCCCACAGCCCTGGCCCCTCCTCAAACTCCGCATAACACAGCTACCCTATCTACGGACTGTCTCACCTGGCAAAAACATACATGCTGCAAGGAAAGAGGTGTCTGCCTGGTACCTGATTTCATTTCAAGCACCTACAACAGTGTCCAGCACATACTGGTGCTCAACAAATATTTATAGAATGAATAAGCAGAGATGATTTAACACTGAAGGAGAAGGAACCAATCTGAGGAATTCACACAGCAACAGGCCCTTGATTCAATTAGTGCAAAATTCATAAAGGAGCAGAAACCAAGCAGAGACCACTTAGCACCATCAGAACTGGGAACATTTCTGTAAACTGTAATCGCTTTTCACTGATATATCATTTGGGCTGCTTTGCCACCTACCCTGTACTGGCTGGGTTTAGAGAGCTTTTACTGTTTTTATTTCCAACCCATACATTTAAAACAGTATCAAGTAACCCTTAAGTACACAATTACCGACTCATGAGAGACTCTTCCACTCCCTTGATAAATCATTATGGTTTGGCTTTGACCCTGCACCTGGGTACTCTACTCACATGCATACGCACACAAAACCCCGAATCTGCAACCTACCCAAACACAACAATTTCCCAATCTGAGGGAGATCACACTCAGTGGGAAGGCAGCGACTGGTGATTTACATGAAATCCAGTCACTGCACTCTAGGCAACAGAAGTCCATTGTTGCCATTCCATCCTGTCCAGCTTAGGTAAGTGAGGTCGGCTCCCTTTTAACTTAAGGGGAGGAGGTCCCAGCCAGACACTGGCTGTTGTCTAGGGAGCTCCAGTCCCTCAGAGAGGGTCAAGTTGCAGTGCCGGTGGCCAGCCCAGGAACAGCTCTCAGGGACACTGGGCACCCGACACGGGGAAGCCTGGGCTCTCCAAGAGCCCCCCAGAGGGCCCCATATCCCTTCCAAGACCTGGCCCTATGGAAGCTGCACATTTCTACTCTTCTCCTACCCCCATGTGTACTCAAACACGTGTGCTGTCTCTAAAATTCTTCAATTGTGTCTGCACCCAAATATTTGTCACCCTAGCTCCAATTCAGTCCTGGATCATGACATGAAGCCAAAAAATTCCAAAATGAAACCCAACAATACCATTCACCTCATTCACCTTCTCCTACCCCTAAGTCCACAAAGCCCACTTTTTCCACACAAAATTAGCACTCCTCATCACCCTAGGCCCTCTATGCCACCAGTCTCAGCAACTGCACTGCTAACTGTCAAGAACTCCCCAGCCGGCCCTTTGAGAAAGCGGAAAACTAAGACAGGGCAATAGTGGATTATAACAAGGAAGCCCAGAGGTGACACGCTCCAACATGTGCTGGCTGGTTAGAGAAGGATTAACCTAGGCCAGGGGTCGGCAAACCACTGCCTGGGCCTGCTCTGCTGAGAGATTATCCGGGGACACAGCCACGCCCACCCAACGTTACACTACCTTTGGCTGCTTTCACCTACAGGGCAGAGTTGCGTTGGTGGTGACAAAGACAGTACAGCCTCAAAAGCTGAAAATACGGACTACCTGATCCTCGAAAGCAGGAGGGAACTGTGGCCCGAATGGGCTGTGCTAAGCATTACAGGCGCGGGGTGATGCAGGCACAGCAGCATGCCTGAGACAAGAAATCAGAGCAGAGTCATAGCATGGAGGTGCTCTGGTTCCAAGTCGGCCCCAGAGGACCAGGCAGTACCTGCTCTCCCCAAGGCACGAGCCTCATTAACCCTACATCCCCACAGGGTGAGGACGAGCATGACTAGGCAGACTAGAGAGGCATAGAACCAGTCCCGTGAGGGCCAAGGAGCCAACGGTGAGGCCAGCCACACAAGCCCATCCCTGGCAACCAGAGCTGGCCAGTCTCTACCGTCAACCCAAAGCATCCACTGTACACGACCTCCAAACCCCTGGTCTGCCCTGGCCTGTCCTCCCTCAGCCACAGTAACCATGGCCTCGCTAGGTAACCACGGCTTCACCAAGGGAAAGACTGTCCACTCCCCACACTGTCAGTGAAGCTGTCCCCTAAGTTCCTTAAAACCTTCCAATGCTCCCAAAACCTCACCACAGCCATTAAGGCCCTGCCTGTTTAGGCCCAGGTGACCCTATGAAGTCACGTGGCATGCACGTATGTATGTAGACACGTACCATGCTCCAACCACATTGTCCTCGTCTCAATTCATCATCCCCACCCTATCCGCCTTCCACCACTGGGGCCTTTGCGCATGCTGTGCTCGCTGCCAGGAAAAGTCTTCCTTTCCCACATTCACCTTTCAAACTCAAAACATCTGTTACTCCGGCCCCTCTCTCCTTCCATCCCCAAGACTGCAGCCCCATCACTTGGCTTGGCTGATCTTGACATCTAACATCAAGGGCCCCACTAGGTTCTCTCCCCCCAACACTATTCTCCACAAGAGGAAGGGTTATTGGTCATCTCCTTATCCGAGGCCCAGTGAAGCGCGGAGAAGAAATGGCAACACGGTGTCCTCTGGGAGCTATAAAAACCCAACCCACTATGTTTTCACTACCAACTTGGTGCAAATACATAACAATATAAATATAACACCAGGAAGACGCAACATGGAGACAGCCAAGGCCATAGCACCGCCACCACCCCTGGGAGGCCCAGAGCTTCCCAGTGGAGGAGCTGTCCCCAACTCCCTCACATGGCTGTTTGGAGAAAAGGCATTTGGAGATTCTTGCAGGCCTCAATGGCCTTGTCTGGAAGGGGCTCCCTTGTCGCCTCTGAGAAATGTGAGTTGCCCCAGCACCCAACCCATTCACCTACCCACACCCCGCACTCCCCTCTTCCTTTCCCATTGCCATGATTCCACATCCTTCCCCTAAAAAAAAAAAATCCTTCCAACAGACCCTTTCCTCTCAAAGACTCGACTCCACCACCCCCTCCTTTCCCGAGCACTGCAGGCAGCGCTCCCATTCACACCTGCAGACCATCCTGATGACGACGAATGAGTCCTCCGGATGAATCGTGCCCAACCCACTGCTTAGCCACGACCCTCCTGTTGAAATCTGTCCAGCCTCAGGCCAAATCCAGCTGTGCCCTGGGAGCCCACCTAGCGCCCTAGACCTCGAGATCACCCTGAGGACCGAGTGACAGGCCCCGGGTCCAGGCGGGCTCTCAAACGGGAGCAACTAGTTCTTACTCTGTCTACTACTATTAACGTTGTTCCCTAAAATATTTTGGCTCTTTATAACGAGGCTCCTTTCAGTGTTTCCACCCTCATTCCCCAGCGGCTGCCCAGGGAGTCCACTCATTGGTTCAAAACTTCAGATAAACCCCCATATTTAAAAAGCCCAGGGATCAAATGTTCACATCTAGACAAGTCTGAGGCTTCAGTGTTTGAAGTGTTTAGCATTAGTGCATTATGGTATCAAAGGACACCCGGAAGAAAATGCCACAAGAACAAAAGAGGAAATAACTTCTGTGTTAGTAACAAGGACCTATGAACTGGTGTCTCCCCTCTGTGTACACACACCAATACGTGCCATTCTAAGGGAATTCTCTAACAAGGAGCCACAGGAAAAGAAGAAATACCTTCCCTCTCTGGGCGGAGCACTGGATGATCAGGTAAGACCTCAAATGTTCACGGACAAGCTCAGCCCTACCTACCCTGCAGACTCCAGAGGAGCAAGTATGTCCAGGCCCCACCCCTCTGGGGGCCAAAGAACACCCACGGAATCGTGCTCCCAAGATGATGTTACAATGAGCCTTCTAGAACCTCACATCTTTTTTTTTTTAATCCCCTAGTATCTGGCATAAGGTAGGCTATCAAAACATGACTGCCTTTGTACCTTCTCCCTAAGCTAACTCTTTAAGGATAAAACGTTTGCTCTGATAAGGATGCAAGATATTTCTAAATTCAGAAAAGCCTTTTTTTTTTTTTTTTTTAATGTGGTACAACACACCTAACATAAATTTAAGAGCGTTTGTTACGACTCAACAGTAAAAACCCAGGAGTTCCCATCGTGGCGCAGCGGAAACAAATCCGCCCAGGAACCATGAGGTTGTGGGTTCGACCCCTGGCCTTGCTCAGTGGGTTAACAATCCGGCGTTACCGTGAGCTGTGGTGTAGGTTGCAGACGAGGCACTGATCCCCATTGCTGTGGCTGTGGCACAGGCCAGTGGCTACAGCTCTGATTAGACCCCCTACCCTGGGAACCTCCATATGCCGCAGGTGTGGCCATAAAAGGACAAAAAAGAAAAAGACAAAAAAAAAAAAAAAAAAAAACTAGTATCCATGAAGATACGGGTTCTATCCCTGGCCTCGCTCAGTGGGTTAAGGATCCAGCAGTGCTGTGGGCTGCAGCGTAGGTCACAGAGACAGCTCAGATCCTGCACTGCTGTGGCTGTGGTAGGCCGGCTCCGATTCAACCCCTAGCCTGGGAACCTCCATATGTCGCATATGCGTTCCTAAAAAGAAAAAAAAAAAAAAAAACCATAAAATTTACTGACTTTGTCATTTTTTTTTTTGCCTTTTGTCATTTTAGGGCCGCACCCGCAGCATGTGGAGGTTCCCAGGCTAGGGGTCTAATCGGAGCTGTAGCCACTGGCCTACGCCGCAGCCACAGCAACGCAGGATCCGAGCCGCGTCTGCGACCTACACCACAGCTCACGGCAACGCTGAATCCTTAACCCACTGAGCAAGGCCAGGGATCCAACGCGCAACCTCATGGTTCCTAGTCGGATTCGTTAACCACTGCGCCACGACGGGAACTCCCTGTCTTAGTCATTTTTAAGTGTATAGTTCAGTAGTATTAAGTACATTCATAGTGCAAACAGCTTTCACCACCATTCACTTCCAGACCTTTATCACCTTGCAAAACTAAAACTGTCCCCATTAAACACTAACTACCATTTTCCCCTCCCTCCCACCCCTGCACAACCACCATCCCACTTTGTCTCTATGAATCTGACTACTCTAGGTGCCTCATATAAGTAGAATCGTATAGAAGTTCCCTTCGCGGCTCAGCAGTTAACAAACCTGACTGGGATCCATGAGAATGCAGGTTCAATCCCTGGCCTCATTCAGTGGGTTAAGGATCTGGCGTTGCCGTGAGCTGTGGCGTAGGTTGCAGACGAGGCTTGGATCCCCAGTTGCTGTGGCTGTGGCTGTGGCTGGAAACTGTAGCTCCAATTGAACCCCTAGCCTGGGAACCTCCATAAGCCTTAGGTGCGGCCCTAAAAAGCAAAAAAGGGTAGAATCATACAGTGTTTGTCCTTTTCTGTCTGGTTTATTTCACTTAGCACAATGTCTCTTGGAGGCGTAATGACAAATCACCTTAACCTTTTGGGGCCTAAGTGTGTACAGAACAAAAAGCCCATGGGCCCAGTATACCCAGAGTCAAACCGTATGGCTCTAGAAACCTGTTTCCCAGAGCAGTTATGTCCCTGACATGCTCCACTATCAACCAGTCCTACCTCTACTCCCCAAATAAACTGCACAGAAAGGTACTGGAAAGATTTAGAATAATGAGATGAAAGCGGCACCAAATATGCTGTACTTCAGAAGGACTTCAAGTATGGCAGGCCTCACCGCAGCTCTCACCCCTCAAAGCACTCTATCTCCTCAGGACATACGTACGTACTGCAGCCTCATCTGACAGCCATGAACCAAAGGAGTGAAGAAATGCCTATCAGATGAATGATAAAGATGATTAACTCGTCTTAGGCACCATCTTTGCCTGTAAGTGGAAGCCAGAGATATCCCAACACAACTCAAGCTTCCTCCTTGAAGAACACTAGACAGGCTCAGGCACCCTTACAACAGGCCCTCCAGGGGTGTGGGCCCTGAGTTCCAGACACATCAAACTCCAGAAAAGGAGACATGGACAGATAACCCAAATAGTGTATCCACCAATCAACATCACTCAAGAAGAAAATACTGCACCCTCCTCTCAAGGTCTGAGCACAAAACCCACCTATCTTGTGAGGCAGAGCCAGGCCCAGGCAAGTCCTGACAGTGGCCAAGTCCCATGGATGCTGTGTGGAAAAACAGTAACACCAAGTGACCCCACTCGAGGCACCCAACTCGGACAGAGGAAGGCATTTCATTGCCAATCACTTCAGACAGGAATGCCCAGAGCACCCCAATTATCACTTTGGTTAATTCCTCCAGAATAAGGAAAGGGGCAAAAATAATTGCCTGGGGTCCCCCACCTAGTTTGGTTTGGGCAAGCAGTCAGTCTCCTTTCCAAACAGACATGTCTCTATGTGACCTGTGACTGCAAACTATGCAGTGTCCTCCTGGGACAACTAATAAAGGGGAGGCTGAGGGGGGCAGCTGAGTCTCCAGGACCAATCAAAATAGAAAAATTTCAGAGTGAGGATCACAAAAAGTCCCAAATGCAGAAGCTCTCCATCATATCAGGTAGCCTAATCAGGAGGTTATCACAGCAATGGGCCTCATTCTCAAGAAGAAGCAACATCCAGACAGCCCCCACGTCACACAGCATCCCAACCAGCTGTATAAGCTGTATCAGTATTTATTTTCAGGTCAAAAAAATAAAACTTCCAGGAGTTCCCGTCGTGGCTCAGTGGTTAACAAATCCGACTAGGAAACACGAGGTTGCAGGTTTGATCCTTGACCTTGCTCAGGGGGTTAAGGATCCAGCGCTGCCGTGAGCTGTGGTGTAGGTTGCAGATGCGGCTCGGATCCTGCGTGGCTGTGGCTGGCAGCTGGAGCTCCAATTCGACCGCTAGCCTGGGAACTTCCAGAAGCCTCGGGTGCAAACCTGAAAAACAAAAAAAAAAAAAAGGGAAGAAGAAGAAAGAAAACCTCCAGTCATTCTATTCTTGAGGCAAGTTTTCTTGAGTTTGGTTTGGTTTTATTTTGTTTTGTTTTTTGGCTGCCCCATGACATAATGGAGTTCCTGGGCCAGGGATCAGATCCAAACCACAGTTGCAAACTACATCACAGCTGCAGCAACATCAGATCTTTGACCCCACTGTGCCAGGCCAGGGACTGAACCTGCATCCTGGCACTGAAGAGAGGCCACCAATCCCACTGAAGCACGGCAGGAACTCCTTCGAAATTTTTTTTTCTTTTCTTCCTTCTTTTTAGGGCCGTACCCACAGCATATGGAGGTTCCCAGGCTAGGGGTCGAATCGGAGCCTACACCACAACCACAGCAACGCCAGATGCAAGCCCCATCTGCAACCTACACCACAGCTCATAGCAACGCCGGATCCTTTAACTCATTGAGCGAGGCCAGGGATCGAACCTGTGTCCTCCTCACGAATGCTAGTCAGATTCATCATTTCCACTGAGCCAGGATGGGAACTCCAAATTTGTTTTTAAAGAAGCAACACCTTACTTATCACACAGGCATAACCTCCCAGAAAGGCAAGAATTCTTCTTTCACTAATGGCCAGGGAGTCCTCTGCTGTCTATGAGGGGTCCAGGGCCCTGGTCACAAGTACAGTGTGCACCTCAACCCAGGTGGCCGTTGGCCTGTGTGTGCTGAGAAAGTGGAAGCGAAACACCAGCTGAGCACCTTCTCCAAGCCTCCAACTCTGTGATGACAGAGGCACCAACCCTGATCTGCATATTCATGGACATGGCAAAGACCAGCAAATTATCCCAAGTCTCTCTGAGGAGCAACATGAAGGCCATAGGTTGAGCCTAGAGTTTACGTCCTCACTAGCCATTTTCAAACAGGTGAACAAGCAGCTAAATTCAGCACAATCTGGTAACTAGGGCAGATGCTTCCCACAAGTTTAAGAACCAGTATCTTACTTTCCAGAACTGGAATAGAGAAGGGAAAACGTGTTCAAGAGCACCAACAGAGCAGTGTTCCGTGCTGGTACCACTGTATACAAATGAAGACTTACCTGAGGGGAAAAACTTCTTGGTCCTGATCCAAACACAATCTACCCACAGCAGGTCACACGGTGTATCCTTGTAAGGTCCAAATAAGACTCTTGTGGTCAATCAGCAGCATGCAAGATAGCACAAATATGGCCAAAGAAATGCAAACTGGGCAGACTGGAAGAGGACTTCCCTCCAGTTTTCACCTCTAAAGCCCACCTTCCTACTCCCCAAGCCCCCCACCCCCCGTCCGGAAGGGCCCCTGTGGCACCTGGGCAGTTCCTGGGAGGCAGGGTTACGCCTGCTCACTGCAGAGGAAAGCGCCCCCTAGCTGTCCCACTGCAGCCTCAGGTGGCCTCTACCACCTTGATCCTCATGAAGGGTCCCATCATCCAGGCTGGCAACAGGAGACTGGGAACAAATGACGGAGGTCTACGTAAGGTGGTAGTTCCCAGTATTAGGGAGCAAGGAGGGAGGAACCTGGGCTGGGGGTCAGACACCTGGAGAAGCCCACTCCAGGAGGAGAGAGGCAGCAAAGGCCAAACTCCTACCCCCCATCAAAGCTTTAAAAGAGTGAAAGGTCTGCCTCCTGTGATCCAACGACAAGGACACCAGAATTTTGAAATATGCTTGGCTCCTGCTACCCTGAGTCAGAATTTTCCTTGCTGGTAAGAGATTTTAGTACTACAACTGATGTGCTAATTAAGTAGATGCAAACGTCATGTGAATCTCAGCCTTAAAATAAGAAGATACGAAGAAATCTGCAAGGACCACACAGTCTTGGGCTGTGCCCTCAGTGGAACTTTGGCCTGTACGTGAGACTCACCCCAGAATAAGCCAGGGACCCCACAAAATGCAAGACTCTGACATACAAAGCCCACATCCAACTTGGACTGGAGTGTCTTTCCCTATACACAAACACTAGAGCTCCTGCTTGTGTCAGGCTACACTCCAGCTGGCGGGGCCCTCGCACATACACACACCGGCACACAGACAGCCATCACGCACATGTACAAGCAAATGCACGTGCGCACACAGGGCCAACACACGTGTGTACACAGAACCAATATATACAGACCACCACATGGCACACTTGTCCTCCAGGCAAAGGTACACTTCTAAGCTGTCAGTTGTTAAGAACACAGACCACACATTCCAGAGAAACACTACCCTAAGTGGGCTTCAGGTTCCCAAGCAGCCCTCAAAGTCCACCTTACTCCAATGTCCTCAAAGCACAGTCCTGCCCGCACAACCCAACCCAAGCAAGACACCCCCTGGGAAGTCACCTCAAGTCCCAGACCACCAGCCCTCTCTGCAAGAGGGCTGCAAGGCCGGCACAGATCAAAAGGGACAAGGGGAGCGGGTTTGTTGTGCAAACCCTCATTTCATACGGCAACTTCAAAGACTGCCAGCCTTACAGGGGACGTTCTGCCCACCTCCTCAGCCTACCCCACTGCCATACTCTGTCACTAGCCACGTCACACAGACCTAGGTCATACCTAACCATCCAACACAAAGATCCAGCCTGAGACCCTGGTGCCGCAGGTCTGTCCCCAGCACCTCAATGACACTGCTGTTAAGAGTGGGGGCTCCGCTGTCCTCCATGGTCCAGGACTCCGCATCAGTGCTCATCAGGCTTCCATGGCACAGAAGAGGGAGGGTCTGACTCTTCACTGAGAAAGCTACCACCAGGCACAGAGATTCAAACCACTGCAGAAAAGCCCAGACGACAATGTCAGGAACATTCAGAGAAGAGTGATTCTCTTTAAGCAAGTGATTAACACGCTGACAGATTTTGTTACTAAAGGAGGAAAAGAAAAGTGTAACAGTGGCTAACAATTACTGAATTCTTTATTTGGTGCGAGGCATGGTGCCAGGACTTTACATGCCTGATTTCATTTAATCCCCATAACCACAGAATGAGGTACTACCAATGCTACCCACAGTTCACACGAGGGACTGTCACTGATGCCCACACTTGACAAGTGAGAAAACGGAGGCTCAGAGGAGTCAAGGTGATAAGCCAGGGTCTCAAGGTTAAGAAAGTTAAATGGGAATCCAGGCATGGGTCCGCCATCTCCCAGACCCAGGCTCAAATCTGAACCACCTCAGAATAGTCTGACTCTAAGACCATCCTAAGGCTGGATCCCCCCCAGACTCTGGGGAAACTTCTTAAAGCAATGATCAACACACCTTCAATTCCTTTTGCAGGAGCAGTGACTTAACCTTTTACTGAATTGCTGGAAACCTCCTGGAAGAGTGAGCCTTGTTGTGCAAACCCTCATTCCATACAGCCCATTCAAAGACTCAGTGCACCTTCACCTTCTGTAAAAGGCACTAAAACCCTCAGGGACTGACAATGCATATTCTGAGCCCCTATCTGCCAGGGTACAAGTCAAAGGAAGAAGCTTAAAGGACCTGATCAACACCGCAGCCTGGGTCATAAACTAGGACTTTTTCATCTTCACCGTGTGAGATGTACATGCGAGCCAACCACACTCTTAGCACATCGCAAAGCAAAGCAGGGGTCCTTGGCACAAAGCACGTGTGCAGATTATTCTCTTTCCTTCCATCAGAACACAGCACTCACACATGAGGCAAGGAATAGAACAGACACAGACCAGTGGGAAGAAGACAGGTCCCCTGGCCACTGACACAGCAAGGAGAGAGCAAGGACAGCAGAAGACGCGTGGCTCAGGGGACATGGAGCCTGGAGCATAGTTCAGGTCCTGCAGGGACGGCTTCCTAAGGTGTGGTAGCCCAGGAACGTACCGGGCCCCCTAGCTCTGCATATGAGGCGCCAGGCTGCTGCCCTCACCTAACTCCCACCCTCGACTTCAAAAATCAGGACCCCGATGGTATCCTGGTTATCACTAGGCAGATGCCACTCTCAGACCCAAGCCATTTTTTCCCCAAGTGCCAAATCCCCAAGACCCCTCTCTTTTCTGCATCCACAAGCCCTCCCTACTCTCAAAACTAGTGATATCATTCAGCAGGACACCTACCCTTCTTTCTCCCCTGAACTCTGCCAGAAAAGTCAGCATTTGAAAACATTTCAGTAATGTATGAAGCAGGGAAACTTTCTCAGACTAGAAAGCAGCAGCTGTTGGAATAATTCATGTGGATTTTTCAGAGAATCTTTTTAATCACTCTAGATCTGTCTGGAAATGTCCAAAACCCCAAGCTGGAAAATTCTCAGAATCTAGAAAATGCTGATTACCAACCAGTGCCCAGGACAGAGGAATCACATTAAGCCTCTTCCTGGTCCCTCTAACTGCTACAAAGCTCCTTCTCAGGCTATGTTAAGGGCTGTATCCCTCTAATTTCCATCCATCCGTTACTACTTCACTCTTGGGAACAGAGTAGAACAAACCTATATATATGAGACAGTCCCTCGGCTACTTTATTCTTTCATCTCCTATTGAGCAAACCTTCATCTAACACAAAGCGCTATTAGTTTGGGGAGAACGAGACACAAGGACAAATCAAATTCTGCACTCAGCCCCCAGAGCCAGCTGACAGCTGCCAGGGTCAAAGACACATACCTTCAGTTCACGAGGGTCCTGGATCCTGATGGTCACACAGGATTGCTAGACCTTCACTGTGTTCCCCAAGTGAAGCAAAGACCGGCCTTCCAGGGCCACAGGCAGTAGACACAATCTCGGACCACCCTCTCCAGGACCCAGCTCACTTCACCTTTGCTCCAACTCAGCACCCCTAAAACTGAAGACCCACTACCTCAGGGCCTGTGTCACCTTCCAGTCCTCACTCAGCGGCCACCTCTCAGACACGCTCCTGGCCCATTCTTCCTCTTTCCCAGGGCACCCTGCCCTGTCTCGCTGATGTGGCAGATAGACCCTCAAGGACAGAAACAGGCCGTCTCATGCATCACCAGAACCAAGGGGCAGAGGACAGGCCAAGCAGGGAAGGGACCTCAGCCCCTGGTATCCAGTTAATCCCCCACCCCATCTCCACAAACAGTGTCTCTGGCGCCTGTCCCTGCCTTTAATCCCCATTAGGCAAATTCAAGGCCATGTTAGCTCATGCCTCCCTCTTATCAATGGCCCTTTCACCTCACTGGCTTCCCTGCCCATGTCAAGTATCCATGTTCCTCCTCACAAACCACAGGGCTCTCTATGCTTTTAGGATCAAGTGTAAGCAGCCTTCCATTTAAGGTCATCAATCATAATACTTTCTTTTTTTTCTGCACCCGCAGCACATGGAAGTTCCTGGGTCAGGGATCAAATCTGAGCCACAGCTCTGACCTGCAGCAAGTCCGGATCCTTAACCCACTGAGCTGGCCCAGCAGTGACCAAAAACACTGCAGAGACAACGCTGGATCCCTAACCTGCTGCACCACAGCAGGAACTTCAACAATAACCATTTTTCAGCTTTCTTTTCCACTAAGACTTTCCATAAACCCTGAGATCAGGAAGGTGATCTGCCAACTCCAACCCTTCCTGATAACTCTGGTTGTAGGGAACACTCCTTGTGAATAGTCTAGTCAGCACACAATGAACCTTCTCCACAACAGCTATAGGACCCTGAGACCAAGGAAACCATCTCTTCTCAGAATAGTGTACATGGAGGGCACAGATCAGACACCCCATCTTTCTCACACCATGGCATGTAAAAAAACTACATTTGTATAATGCACTTCAGTAAAATGCGGGCTGCTCACAGCCTGAGGAGCTGACCTGGGGCTGGAGCCACCTGGCCAAAAGGATATCTCTGGCACCCATCTCAGCCAGCTGGCTCTGCTTACAGAATCCCACAGCCCGCATCTCCAGCTCTGGTCATTGCATTGTGTGGTGATGAGAAAGAAGCTTGTGCTGCCATTTCACTTCATGAGTCACCTATCAGAGTGGTTTAGGCTCTTAAATGTCATGGGTTAACTTCTGGGGGGAGGGGCATGCCTGGGCATGCAGAAGTTCCCGAGCCAGGGATCAAACTCAAGCCACAGCAGTGACAACACCAAATCCTTACTACTAGGCAACTCCCAAGGGGTGAACTTTTTAAAATAACCTTTTTTTCTGTGGTCTTTTTAGGGCTGCACCCATATGGACGTTCCCAGGCTAGGGACTGAATCAAGACTGTAGCTGCCAGCACAACAATGCAGGATCCGGACCGCATCTGGGACCTACACCACAGCTCATGGCAATGCCGGATCCTTAACCCATTGAGCAAGGCCAGGGATCAAACCCAGGTCCTCATAGATACTAGTCGGGTTCATTACAGCTGAGACATTACAGGAACTCCTAAAACAAATTTTTTTTTTTTTTTTTTTGCTTTTTTAGGGCTGCACTCGCGGTATATGGAGGTTCCCAGACTAGGGGTCGAATCAGAACTACAGCTGCCAGCCTACACCACAGCCACGCCGTTTTGGTTTTTTTTTAAGATTTTTATTTTTTCCATTATAATTGATTTACATGTTTTTTGTTTGTCTGTTTTTAAAGACAGCCCTGAGATTCTAGAAACACCCTGAGTTTTTTACTGTATCCTGTCCTATCCTCACATTAGAGACATCATGATGACCTCAAAAGACAGTCTTGAGGAAGGAAACCTGCCAATGGACCTCTATAAATAAAGGGAAGAGGAACCTAAAACAAAACAGAAAATACTAAACTAATCAAGCCATGAAAAAATAAAGGATGACTGAGATCAAACTAGGAAGCTCCAGGAGAGAACACAGATCTATGTTCCCCTCTCTTTTGCAAGGAAACCCAAGGCAGGCCACTCCTCCTTTCAGTCCTCAGTTTCCCATCTGTAACATCAAGCGCTGCCCCAACTCATCTTGAAGTCTGTATGATGTCTGCTGGGTTAAGCAAAACAGCACACCGAAGCAAGCTAGGCTCAGGTGAGTGTTAAACTTGCCTGTTGCCCAAGGACCAAAAATAGTTACATTTCTAATGCTCTGCCTGACAAATATAAATGGACAGTAAGGCTGCAATTAGGTTTCAATCCAGACCCAGTCTGCTGATATCCTTGACCAAGAAAACTTCAAAAAGCAATCTCTACTACTGAAACCTGAGGTTCCTGCCTCCTCCCCAGAGTCTACCATCAGGAAATGTTGCCTGTAAAGTTGAAAGAGATAAAAAGTTTCAACAATAAAAACTTTAAAGCTTTGGGAGGGGAGGCAGCAGAGAGATGACCCACATACAGACTGCTGAGAAGGTCAACTAATCAAACAGAAGTGTTAAGGAAAACACTAATCAAACCCTCGAAATCTCCCAGGGTTCCAAGTGAGTATAAGAGAATCCCATGGAGGGATCTGACTCCAGAATCCTCTGAAAGAACTGCCTGGCATCGAAGGGGGTTGGTATTAACCCTTTACATGCACAAGAATAATACAGGAGAGAACAGAAAATGAAGTTCAAGTGTTCTATCAATGATATGAAAGTCCTAAGAACATTAAGAGTCTGGAGTGACTCAACCAATTCAATCAAGGCCTTCAAACCAAGGATTCAGTTTGCCATGCTCCTACCTTTCCCAAACCATTAAGCATCTGTGAAAAAATGTTTCCCTGGTGGATGAATTAAAGTTGTAATAAGCCAACGTTTTCAGAACCAGCTGGCAGAGTAAGCCTGCCCAACACACACAAGAAAATTGAAAATCTGGAGTTCCCGTCATGGCTCAGTGGTTAACGAATCCAACTAGGAACCATGAAGTTGCGGGTTCAATCCCTGGCCTCGCTCAGTGGGTTAAGGATCTGGCGTTGCCATGAGCTGTGGTGTAGGTTGCAGACACAGTTCAGATCCCACGTTGCTATGGCGTAGGCCGGCACCTACAGCTCCATTTAGACCCCTAGCCTGGGAATCTCCACATGCCGTGTGTGCGGCTCTAGAAAAGGCAAAAAGGCAAAAAAAAAGAAAAGAAAGAAAATTGAAAATCTGATGTCACTACCACAAAAGTCCACCAAATGGAAATTCAGGTGACATATTGGCCTGAAACCTGTTGGCCTCCAAGGTCATGGTGAGCACCTGCCTATAAAGTAAAAGAATGTGTTGAGTAAAGTTTAACAGCCACTGATTCAAAGGCTAATTGCACAAAACAACTGCGATTGGTGGAAATGTTATATTGGGATTATATGCAGATTTAAGGCCACAAGTTTTTCATTTCCTTTCCAGATAACCTGACCAAACTTTTTAGGTGAGATCTGTAAGGAGTTTTGAAGACCTCCAAATTGTTAGGTTATGGTGGGACTCTATTATAAAGAAAATCCAGCTTTTCAATTTGAGTGTTTCATGTGTGGTAACTGAGGTGTGAGACCCCAGGGGGATCACTATGTTGTCATCTGGGCAGAGAAGAATTCTTCTCTGTCTCAAAGATAAGTGAAGGAGTTCCCTTCGTGGTTCAGTGGTTAACGAATCCGACTAAGAACCATGAGGTTGCGGGTTTGATCCCTGGCCTTGCTCAGTGGGTTAAGGATCTGGCGTTGCCGTGAGCTGTGGTGAAGGTTGCAGACACGGCTCGGATCCCGCGTTGCTGTGGCTGTGGCGAAGGCCGGCGGCTACAGCTCCTGTTAGACCCCTAGCCTGGGAACCTCCATGTGCCGCAGGTGCAGCTCTACATAAAGGCAAAAAGACCAAAAAAAAGATAAGTTAAGAAGGAAGGGCTGGGATACCTCTGACTACTTGCAAACATTTCTCACTTGTCCTCACAGCCATCCCATGAGGGTAAGGACACAGTCCCCATCTATCAGTGGGAAAGCTGTGGCCAGGCAATCTGCCCATAAGCCAAAGAGCAGTAAGCTATAGTCAGATCTGTCAAATTCCCAAGCCAGCTAGAGAGCTGTAAGTGCAGAAAAAGGACAAGGTTAGGGGCCAGACTCTCCCATTTGCCACTGCAAGCACCATCAAGCAACCTGCTTCCCATCCGTGCCCAGAGTCCACTCAGGGATAAAGCTAGAGGTACAGGGGCCCCTCTTGGTTCTCAAAGGAAGGACCCATGAGAGATTTGCCTAGCAAACAAACATCTTCCCATCTTACAGATGGAGGGGCTGTCCAGACTGCATGGTTCAGCAAGTCCAGGGTCAGAAAAAGGGGCTGTATCTCCTTTGCCCTAGTAAGGAACTGCCAATCCAGCCAATCTCAATCTCCAGGGAGGCACCAAGGCTAGCGGGAAAAACATTCATAGTGTGAAATCAGAAAGGCTGGGGCCCAGTCCCAGCTGTAGAAAAATCAGCCAGGTGACCCTGACAAGAATCACCCTCTGCAGAGACTTCATCTTCTTCCATCCAACGTTAAGAACAGGCTGTGACTCCAAGCAGACTGATAAGTTTGTCCCACAAGCATGGAGGTGCTCCACGCACGGCAGGCAGAGCAGTCATTAATGCTCTGGGGCTCTGCCTCATCTGTTCTAGTCACTCAGTGAACCCCAATTAACTGAGCAGGTACACACTAGGAGCTATTCCGTACCACTTCTGTTTATTATCTCACTCTCAACTCAGCCATTCAAGGTAGCCATTACTACACCTCCTTTATAAGAAATGGGAAAGAGGTCAAGTCACTAGAATTTGGTCAAGTCACAAAGGTCATGTCACTAGTAAGTGAAGCTCACATCCAACCTAAGGCAAAGCCAGAGCTGGCCCACAACACCCCTACAGGGACCTGCTGCCCAGGAACAGGCCCACAGCCTCCCTAGAACCAGAAGGAACCAGTTGGCCACCATTCTGCAGCAGTATTTTTAAAAAGTTTGTTCAAAGGTTATTACCTTTAGGATGAATTACTTGTGCTTTTTGTTTTTGTTTTGTTTTCTTAGGGCTGCATATGTGAAAATGGAAGTTCTCAGGCTAGGGGTCAAAACAGAGCTGTAGCTGCTGGCCTACGCCACAGCCACAATGCCAGATCTGAGCCACATCTGCAACCTATACCACAGTTCATGGTAATGTCGGATCCTTTAACCCACTGAGCAAGGCCAGAAATCGAAACCACGTCCTCATGGATACTGGTCAGGTTCGTTACCGCTGAGCCACAACGGAAACTCCAGGGTGAACTAGTCTTAAAGGTTGAAACCAAAAGACATGACCAGCAAGGCAGATCAAGTGGTGTCAGGTCTGAAGACAGATCTGCAGGAAGAATGACTGAAGGGGTCTTCAACTTCAAACAAATGAAGACTTTCTCTCCGATCTCACACTCCCTCTGCCCTTTCCCTCCCTGCACCTGGCCGCAGCTGCACCTGGCTAGCTCTGAGGCCATGCAGCCTCAAAGTCTCACAGCTTCAAACCTTCCCCCCCAAACTCCTGCCTCAAATCGCTGGAAGCCCCCTTTTGGGTACAGCCCGTCCCTTGCCAGCACATTCCACTCCAGATGCTGGTCTCTGTTCCTTGGAGAGATATTAAGTCTTCAGTCCTTTCGTGTAAGGAATCCAAAAACTGGGAATCAAGGGAACAGGAAAGCAAGGCCCCTGACAAACTCCCCTGTAAAACAAGAACCTTTGTGAAGAAAAAAGAAAGTGGGTGCAGTGCACCAAAGCTGCAAAGACCCTTTCCCACATACGCTGGAGGGTTCTGGAGGATTCTGTCACTTCCTAAGGCTACCTGCAGGTATCCAATTAGACTAAGTTTCTTTGCCTTCTAAAAGACTAACCTACATTTTCTTCAGACAAAAAGAGGTCACAAATACAGCCTAGAAAGTGAGGGGAGGGGCAAGAAGCACATGGTTTGACATTCCTCTTGACTAAAAAGTCCTGGATCACGTTTGCCAGAATCCACAAGTATGCAAGACCTGCCCCCGGCTGGTACTTTTGTTTATGATAACACCAGTCTTACTACTTCCACCTCACTGCCACCACTTCAGGTCCTGCCTTTTTTCTTTTTCTTTTTTTTTTATCTCTGCCTTCTTAACACGCTGCCTTCCTAATTCGAGGCAAAGATGTAGCATTGCAGTTAGCACGTAAAATAAGTTTTGTTACCTGAAAGAATAGCAATCTGAGGCCAGACTGTCTAACTTACCTCCTAAAACAGTTCAGATAACTTAAGAGCATCCATTCTAATAAAACAACCACACTTAGCAGGCAGCACAGTTCTGTAAGCCTCAAACTATGACACTGCCAACTCGTTCTTCTGGTTCTGCTGCACTTCCCAACTGTTACAAGGAAATCCCAATGATGCTCTATTACCCCAGGATGACGGCTCACGAAGACTTCAACTACTCAATTGTTTCAATAATCTTCTTAGTTTTCTACAACCAGCATAACTCTATTAACAAGGGGAAAAAGTAAGTCTAGGGAAAATAGCCTTGTCTGTTCCATGTGATGGCACAGAAACACCCCAATTCCAAACAAGCAGTTCTCTAGATGAGCATTTGAGGTGCCCATGCTTTGAGAAGTTAGCACACTGACAGTCCCAAACTAGATTCAGTGGTGAGAGTGTTATAGTTTTGTCTCTTGGAAGCTGTTATGTTCAAGACTTTGCAGGTCACCTTTTTTTTTTTTTTTTAAATGGCCATACGCATGGCATATGGAAGTTCCCAGGCCTGGGACTGAATCCGAGTCTCAGCTACACAATGCTGGATCCTTTAACCCACTGTGCCAGGCCAGGGACCAAACCCAAGCCTCCAAAGCAACATAAGCCATTGTAGTTCCTTCCTTGGCCCTGTAAGTTTTCCCAAGTTTATGAGACTAGTTATGATTTCTCCCTCCCCCACCTATCTCACAGTAAACTCCACTGAGCACGGGTTCCTAGCACAGTACCGGAGGCACAGTATGCACACTCATATTTATTGAACAAATCAATACACAAATCACTACGTGCAATGCCAGAAATCTACAAATAAGTGATGCAAAGCAAGTGAGAAGAACTATTAAAGAGTTGAGAACTGTAGCCTTTAAAATGTACAGAGTTCCCTTGTGGCACAGGGGGTTAAAGATCCAGCGCTGTCACTCCAGCAGCTCGGGTCCCTGTGGCACAGGTTCGATCCCTGGACCGGGGAACTTCCACGTGCTGTGGGTGTGACCAAAAAAATAAAATAAAATGTAGTATTAAATTTAAAATGTTTCTGGAGTTCCTGTTGTGGCTCAGCTGTAACAAACCCCAACTAGTAACCATGAGAATGCAGGTTCGATCCCTGGCCTGGTTCAGGAGGTTAAGGATCCAGCATTCCCATAAGCTGTGGTATAGGTCGCAGACATGGCTTGGATCTGGAGTTGCTGTGGCTGTGATGTAGGCCAGTAGCTGCAGCTCTGATTCGACCCCTAGCGCAGGAACTTCTGTATGTCGCGGGTACAGGTGCTGCCCTAAAAAACAAATAAATAAATGTTCCTTATTTTTAAAAACATCATAAGTTGCAGAGATACCAAAAAGTTTGTGGGGGAAAAAAACTACTATTTAACCCTAAGTCAAAGATTTTGTTGACATCTTGGTACAAATCCTTCCAGGATTTCTTTTCTATCAAGAGAAGCATTACTATTTTCCTAGCTACCGAAATACAAGGTAGTAGGATCCATCAAATGATATTGCATTAATAGAGATGACTTGACATTTAAAAAAATGATGTCATCTGAGCAGAAATAACAATGTATCCAAATCATTAATACAGGAGCCACCCTATTCTCTACACCACATCCAAGATGAGAGGCGATTCTCTGTAAACACCAGCTTCAGAATTTTAGGAGAGGAATAAGGGATGAAAGAGGAAAGGAGTGAGGACAGGGTCTAGAATACCACTCTCAAAAATCCCCAAGCTAAACTGCTTCCTCTAGAAAAAGGGCAATTTTCTGAGTTATGGGCTACAGAAGCAAAGGGGTGAGTGACTCTGTAGCTTGATTCTGAAAAGCCAACTGGTAACTCTGCTCTCTGAAGACAAAGCAGGGTTGGAAATGGTGTCACCAGGTCATCCCCAAACTGCAAAGAGAGGTTGTGTTTTAGAAGCTCCCAGGAAATACTCACAAGACCAGGCTTGTAAGTGGGCGCATCCCTGGGCTCTGGTGCCCCAGAGGGCAGGTACAAGCCCAGCTCTGCCTCTCGGCTCAGTAGTCTTGAGCAAGCAGCCTAGCCTCTGGAAGCCTCAGTTTCTTCACCTATAAAGTGGAGACTACACCTGCCCCTCCCATCAGATTAGTAGGGGTACCAAAATATGCCTGTGCCTGGCACACAGTAGGCACTGAAACTGGGGCCAATACGATTAGCCCTCCTCCACAGCTTGCTATCAGATCTAACAAGCTACTGATCTTAGCTAGCCTACTGATCTGGTGCCAGCAAACACCAGTTTACATAATCTAACTTAAAAGAAAACGTGTAACCACTACCAGAAGAAAAAGAACATCCACAGGACAGTGGGTCTGAAGACTGAAACAACTGAACAGAAGGCTGTCTGTCCCTCAGTTTCTCTGTACTGCCACAGCCAGAAGGTGTCACTGTGAGAAACAGACACACAAAACCCGAGGTTTAACCAGTACTGTGTACTTTAAGAAAACTGAGAGAAGTAAAAGGGTAAGGAAAACAGAAAATTAAAGGCTCAAGTGACTCACTCGGACTTTGAGCTAAAGAATCCAAAGCTCTAACATAACGATGAACTACACACCTAAAGGAGTAGGGTCAGACAGACAAAATTAAGCGGTCCCTGCAAAATTCCCAGGGCAGGGCAGAAACGTGCACCCAACGTGTCATTCAGTTCCTAAGGGAGGGGTCCCCATTCATTTCTGGGTCCCAGTATTTGCGCACGCACCAAGTGTCAGTCAGCTTTAGGCTAGGGCCCTGCCCATAAGCCTTTCCTTGTTGAAGTGATCAATTCCGATTCTTGGCAATAATCCCTTTAAAAGGCCAGCTGCTGCTGTCTAGTCATTGATGCCGACCCTTTCCAGGTGGAAAAAAAGAAATCAATACAGCCAACGCCTAGATGGGGAGGCAAATTTAAAAAAAATTTCCCTGTGAAAAGCTGGAACCCAGAGGGGGGAAGGGTCCCGCGGCTCCTGGGGTCAGGCAGGAAGGGCGCGAGCAAGGGGGAGGACCGGCCCTGCAGGCGTGGGCGCGCGGGGACTCTTATTCTGACACGGGATCCGCAGCCGCCGTCGCCGTCGCCGCGGGGTTCAGCGCCGCGGCCCCGCCCGCCTGCGACCCCCACCTCCCGCCCGGGACCCCCGCCCAGCGCGCCCACGTGCCGCCGCCCCCCTCCCTGCCAGTCCTGGCAGCTAGAAAGCGGCGCCTCTCAGCCCGGCCCCTCCCCCGGCCCCAAAGGGAGCGCAGGAGGAAAAGGGGCGACGCCGCGACTTTCCAGGACCCCCGCCCGACTCGGCCCCCACGTGCCCAGGCGGCGTCGGAGCGCGGAACTTTCCAGGGCAGCGCGAGGAAGACGCTCCCGAAATACAAGAAGTAGAACTAGCTTGCTCTCACTTTTCCACGCTCACACCGGGGTCCTTCACAGCCCCCCTGACCCTCCTAGCCTGCCCAGCCCGCGCCGCCCCCGCCACTCCAGTCTCCATCGCGCGACCCAGGCCCCGACCCCAGCCCCGGACCCCCGCCAAGTTTGGTCCGGAACTTACCGGGCTGCGGGCCGGCCGGGCCCGAGGGCAGTGCGCGGGTTCAAGGGGCCGCAGGGCCGGGGTCGGGGTCGCCTGCGGGGCCGGGCGGCCGAAGGGCTGGGGGCGCCGGGCCGCGCGCGCTCGCTCCGCCTGTGGGGCCGCCCGGGCCCGCGGCGCTCGCTCCGCCGGTCCGCCCGCCCGCCCGCGCCGCCGGCCAGATAATGCGCCCCTCGGCCGCACACATGGAGCCCGGCGCCGGCGTCACCGCCCGGGACATGCGCACCAGGTCAGCGCGCCCGGCCCGCGGCCCCCAAAACACCGGGGAGCTCTTAAAGGCGACGCTGCCCGCCCTCGCCCGACTGGGCGGGGCCTGATCGTGGTGGGCGGGGCCTGGTGGTAGTGGGCGGGGCATGTTGGCCGGCACCTCCCCGGAAGCACCGCCCCTCCCGACTGCGCTCAAAGGGACGCCCTGCCCCGCGCGTAGATTTCCCACGAGGGCTCCGGCCGGCTCTCGTTGCAGGGCAGAGGGGTCCTCGCCAGCTCACCCGCGGCAGAATCGGGCCGACCGCGCCCAGGGCTGACTCACGACGCGCTTACTGCTGACCTCGCTCCGACTGAGCTGGGAGACCTCAAGCTACTCAGAAGCTTCTGAGAACATAGGTTAGAATGCCACCCCCTTGGGGTCGTCACAGAAGTTCCCCTCCAGGGGACCGGCTGAACCATCACTCGCGCAATAAAGAGAGTTCCACGAAGTAAGCTCCAGAACCACCCACTTAAAAGACACTTGGGGATGACTGCTCTCCCTCTCCAGTTACCTCCCAATCTGTCCCCGGTGCCTCTGGGAAAAGGTGAAACCCCCCAAGAGAAGCAAATCTGCACCCTTTCCCTCTCCAGTGATTTGGAGGAAACACGGGAAACACGGTCTAACCTGAGAGAGAATGGGCTTTGGCTATGCTCAACTACCTAAAGCGAAACACAGTTTTAATAGGGAAAATGAGAATATCTAGTATCACAACAAGGCTCTCAATATCAAGATTAGCTTCTGAGGAGTCACCCAAAAAGGCCCCTCCCATGTTCACTTTACAGCGTTAAGACAAATACTTCCTGATGACACACCTAGAATCCTAAATAGTGGCTTTCAAATTTTTTCTATAACACATCCTACTACATATTCATACAAGTGAAACAAATTGCACCAAACATACCTTTACTAGTGGAAATGTACTCTGATACTTTCTACTCTATTCTACAAAGAGAATCAATGTAATTCTAACCCATAATTGGTCTTGACCCCAAACTTTAAAAACACTTATAGTAGAATTAGTTTTACAAATAGAATTTTGATATATGCCTCCACCTCAACAAGTTCAAAAAAAAGTCCATTTTAATTGTGTTGAGTTTCACACGTAAATGGCAACTCTTTGTTGCTAATTCCACCCCCCACCCACCTCCAAAATCTTCCAACTACTTAATACCAACATCTGGCACAACCTCCTCAGGAGAAAAAAGAAGCACACCTCAAACTAAAAATGATACAAAATACAAACTGTTGAACCCCCAAATACCTTCCTTGACCCAGTTTTGTCAGTGATTTGCTTTGCTACAAAGAAATTCAAATGTTCAAATTCAAAAACCAAACAAAAACACTTTATTCTCAAGCTGACTTGGCATAGGGCTGCAGGAAGCTCATATGCAAAAATAGTTTAAAGGAAATATCCATGATTTTCACTCTAATTCAGCAGCTGTATATTTTGAGAAGTGCTTTATGCTACAATAATTAATCAGGTGATGTACATTAAAGCAATACAAGCAAAATATTACCTCACTGATCCTCACCCGGGTCTTGATTAACGCCAACTTAATTAACTACAAACACAGCAAAGTGTAGTCAGGTGGGAGACCCAGGACTTTGGATTGACGTAGGGATTTCAGAGTCTAAGGTGGCAAACCCTCTGCAAGTCACCAAGGTGACAACAACCCTGTTTTAAAGAGGGAAGCATCAGCTGTGACATATTAATGACACACCCCTATGGACTGAGGTGTGCACTGGTGACAGGTGGGCTGCTCCAGAGGAGAGTGCCAACTTCTCAGCTGAAAAAGCAGGGGTGGGAGTGGGGTGAAATAGTTACAGAGTTTATTTTTGTCATAGGAAGAGAAGGCCAACTGTGCAGATGGAAACATCAACAGTGAATCCAGGCCTGTTTGGGGTCCCCCATGCTCGGGCAGGTGAAACATTGAGGCTGCTTGGCCTAAAGACCTTGTGCCTATAGTACTGGACTAAACAGTAAATAGTTGAGCTGGCTGATTATGAAATATGATGCAATCACCTTCAGATGCCATTCTAAAACGGAAGAAACTCTAAGAGACGACTAAGGAAACATATTTCTCTTGAAGTTTTTTCCCTCTTCCCTAAGAACAAGTCAGTCAGTTAATACTTAGGGATGCCCATACTGAGAAAACTGACTCAAAAAGGTACATGCACCCCAGTGTTCACAGCAGCACTAATTACAATAGTGACAGAGAATCAACCTAAGTATCCATCAACAGATGAATGGCTAAAGAAGATTTTATATAGATGTATATATACAATGGAGTATTACTTATCCATAAAAAAGAATGAAATGATGCCATCTGCAGCAACAGGGATGGACCTAGAGATTATCATACTGAATGAGAAAGACAAATACGGTATGATATCCCTTACTTGCAGAATATAAAAACAGGAGTTCCCATCATGGCTCAGCAGAAATGAATCTAACTAGTATCCATAAGGACACAGGTTCAATCCCTGGCCTCACTCAATGGGTTAAGGATCCAGCATTGCTGTGAGCTGTGGTGTAGGTTGCAGACACAGCTCCAATCCCTTATTGCTGTGGCTGTGGCATAGGCTGGCAGCTACAGCTCCGACTGGACCCCTAGCCTGGGGTCCATATACCATATGCCACAGGTACAGCACTAAAAAGACAAAAAAAAAAAAAAAAGATACAAATGAACTTATTTAAAACAGAATTAGGGGAGTTGCCGTTGTGGTGCAGCAGAAGCAAATCCAACTAGTAACCAGGAAGTTGCGGGTTTGATCCCTGGCCTCGCTCAGTGGGTTAAGGATCCGGTATTGCCATGAGCTGTGATACAGGTTGCAGACAGGGCTCGGATCCTGCATTGCTGTGGCTGTGGTGTAGGCCAGCAGCTGTAGCTCCAATTCGATCCCTAGCCTGGGAAATTCCATATGCCGCGTTGCGGCCCTAAAAGGCAAACAAACAAACACAGAATTAGGGAGTTCTCTTGAGGTACAGCAGGTTAAGGACCCAGTGTTGTCACTGCTATGGCTCAGGTTCAATCCCTGGCCCAGGTACTTACACATGCCTTGGGCATGGCAAAAAAAAAGAAGATGGAAAGAAAATACCCTCACAGCCATAAAAAACAAATGTATGAACAAACTTATGGTTACCAAAGGGAACAGAGGAGCTGCAAAGAGGGGATGAATTAGGAGTTTGGGATTAACATACATACTACTATATATAAAATAAGTAAACAACAAGGACCTAACGTATAGCACAGGGAACTATACTAAGTATCTTACAATCTATAATGGAAAAGAATCTGAAAAAGAATATATATATATACATATAACTGAATCACTTTTGCTGTACCCTTGAAACTAACACAACATTGTAAATTAACTATATGTTAATAAAAATAAATTTAAAAAAATTTATGGATACCAGTTTTGAAACAGGGCTGTTACAAAATTTTCTGTCAAATATACTTCATATAGGAGTTTCCGTTGTGGTGCAGCATAAATGAATCCAACTAGGAACCATGAGGTTGCAGGTTCGATCCCTGGCCTCGCTCAGTGGGAGTTCTCGTTGTGGTTCAGCTGTAATGAATCCAACTAGTATCCATGAGGATTCGAGTTCAAACCCTGGACTCGCTCAGTGGGTTAAGGATCCAGTGTCAGTGTGAGCTGTGGTGTAGGTCTCATACTTGGTTCAGATCCCAAGTTGCTGTGGCTGTGGCACAGGCTGGTAGCTACAGTTCCTACTCAGCCCTAGCCTGGGAACTTCCACATGCTGCACGTGTGGCCCTAAAAAGCAAAATAATATAAAAAATAAAACGACAAAAAAAATAAAGTCGAAAATTGTTTTCATTTAGTTTAGTGACAATATGACCACAATCTCTAAGGGAGGATTATTTTAAGGTTTATTTCACCTCAAATTCACACTCAGATGATGAGATTACAAAGCAACTGGTTGGGAAAGGATGGGAATAGATTCATTTCTATGTGAATTTGATTTCCCTAGTACTTTGATTTTTCTTGCTACTTTTTTCAAAGACCAGAAAATAGTTAAAAGGACTATACTTTATGAAAAATACAATACCCCCAACACATTACAGCTGCTACAACAAATGCCCCCCCCTTTTTTTTTGGCCATGCCTGCAGCATGAGGAGAACTTCCCAGGCCAGAGATTGAACCATTACCACAGCAGTGACCCAAGCCGCTGCAGTGACAATGCCAGATCTTTTACGTGCTGCACCACAAGAGAACTCCTAAATGTCATTTTTTAAAATCACAACACTTTTACACTAGATGAGGAGTTTATGGAAGATATATTAGCACTCATTTGCTCCATCCCTGTCCTGTAGGCAGAAAAGTTCTCTGAAGCAAGCTCTCCAGAGACGTGCCACTTTGTCAATATGATCTTAAGTATCATTCCTAACGACAATTCTGAACGCTTAGTGTCAAGGCAACATGGAATTCAGGCTCCATCTGCAATTAGTCTCTGTGTGGCCCTGACAATATCCCACTATCACAGGGTTCTGAGGACAAACGCTTCCCTAAAGGGTTAAATACAAACTGTTCAGCAGTATCATCATGAACTGGAAGTGTAGCTCCCACTCTGTCTTCATCTCCACGTGTTACCAGTTGGCAAAATATATCTAAACATGGCTTACAAAAAAAAAAAAAAAACTAATTTAGATCAATTTAATTCTTTGAAAAGTTGGTAAATGAACCATGTTTTCTATGAATTAAAGAATTAAAAGGGAGAAAAAATCAGAAAACTACCAGAAAAAGAAAAATGCTGTATGACAGTCTTAAGTTTCGAGATAAACTTATTTAACCCCACACAGCAAAGAAAGATTGTTAGTCGCATCATCGGGCTGCAAATAAACATCCTTGGTTTAGATATGAAGAAAAACACTTTTTTAAAACTTGGTATCCAGTTCACACTCCCTTCCCCAGTTATTATTATATGGCAGATCTTCCAACTTGACATAGGAAGAAGGAAAAACATTCCTCCCAAAAGTTCTCCTAATAGGATGAGCACTCTCCTCCTCCAATGGTGCCCAACATTTCACTACAGAAAATACAGGAGGCGAGTCTTTCTAGTTTCCTCCTTCACAATTTGATAACAAAGGCCATGTCCTCTTGCATGCTGACCCAGTCCAGCCTACAATTTTATCAACTCCCGGTTTAGGAGCAGTAAGATCTTCATTTCAAATTTAGGTAAAAAGTCAGCCTTCAGGGAGTTCCTGTCGTGGCGCAGTGGAAATGAATACAACTAGGAATCATGAGGTTGCAGGTTCGATCCCTGGCCTCGCTCAGTGGGTTAAAGAGCCGGCGTTGCCGTGAGCTGTGGTGTAGGTCTCAGACACGGCTCGGATCTGCCGTTGCTGAGGCTGTAGTGTAGCTGTAGCTCTGACTGGACCCTTAGCCTGGGACCCTCCATATGCCACATGTGTGGCCCTAAAAAGCACCAAAAAAAAAAAAAAAGTCAACCTTCAATAGAAATACTTTAAAAGATTAAATATAAACTTGAAAGCTTAAATATATGTGTGTGTATATATATATATATATATATATATATATATATATATATGTATGTATAAATATAAACATAAAGCCTAAATCTTGAAAATGTTATGCAGGTTTAAAAACTGTTCTGCTGTGTTAAGAATTTTAGACCAGCTTAAATGACAATTCTCAAAGGAAAAAAAATTCAGAAGCAGCCCTCATAATTGTTCTCTTGAAACTCCATGTGGACTGCGTAGCATTACGAGAATATACATAGTCTTGATTTCACTGGCCATCACTGGTTTCTGATTGAAAATGCTTATTCAGAACTCAACGTAAATAGTCTTTGAGTTCCATCTTTTTTTTTTTTTTTTTTGGTATTTTCTAGGGCAGCACCCGCAGCATATGGGGGTTCCCAGGCTAGGGGTCTAATTGGAACTGTAGCCACCAGCCTACACCACAGCCACAACAATGTGGGATCTGAGCCACGTTTGTGACCTATACCACAGCTCACAGCAATGCCGGATCCTTAACCCACTAAGCGAGGCCAGGGATCGAACCCACAACATCATGGTTCCTAGTCAGCTTCGTTAACCACTGCGCCACGATGGGAACTCCTTGAGTTCCATCTTGAATCCTACTATGACACACACTTTTCTTTTTTTGTCTTTTATCCCTTTAGGGCCAAACCCGCAGCACATGGAGGTAACCAGGCTATGGTCGATTTGGAGCTGCAGCTGCCTGCCTACACCACAGCCACAGCAACACAGGATCTGAGCCATGTCTGCCACCCACACGTCCCATAGCAATGCCGGATCCCCAACCCACCAAGCTAGGCCAGGGATCCCCATGGACACCAGTTGGGCTCGTCAACCACTGAGCCACGACGGGAACTCCCTGACCATGACACACTTTTTAAGACTCTCTAGCTTTGAAGGTATCTTTGGGCTTTTCTGGCCACAGATGCTCAGTTCAAACTCTCACCTTTAAATGAGCATAACCTCCTCAGGTCAAGGGAATTCACCAAGCTGTTTTTCACCTCCAGGCCCCTGACTATGCCCATGCCATTCCTCTCCTAGGAACACCTAGCCAACTAACAAGGAGCTCTTCCCACTGCCCCTTCCTTTGCAGGCTCTCCAAATGGTCCCTCCTTCCCCAATCCAACTGCAGCTATTCACTGCACTTACCAGTTCATAAAACTGTCCTAGTAGCACATGAGCTCCTGTGTCCAGCCAGGTGCCCGACTCTTAGCAAGTTAAACGAATATTTCCAACACACTCAAAGGCAAGGCTTTTGCAACAACATACTGCAGCAACATAGAGTGTAGAAGGTTTGAGCCTTTTTCATAGTTACGCTGTCACACTTCAGGAGGCACTGCAAGTCCATATGGTACACCAAGGTGATGCAGCAGCAGAAGCAGCAGTGTGAGGCTATGATGAACTAAGGGAACCCATTGGGGAAAATCAGCCGATCCAGGAACCTCTAGATCATAAGCCCTCAGAGGAGCCGGTGGCCCCAGTATAGACTAGTTTACTCATGGGCAGTATGAACTGCCACAGATAGCTATCCAAACTTGGGTGCCAACATCAAAGGGAATAGTCTGCCTTCATATTATTCTGTAACAACTATCTTTACTAAGCATCTACAACCACCCAGCCACTTCTTCATGCTTACCATCCCCATCCCACAAATGAGGAAACTGAGGCTCAAAGACGTTAGGCCACTTGCAGTTAGGCCACCTTCCTGAGGTCACAAAGCCAGCAAGTGGCAGAATCTGGAATTCTGACTCTGGAGTCTCTGCTGTACACAGGGCCTCCCATGGCACTTTTACAAAGCAACAACGAAAAATAACAGTAAACCATTCCTGAAGAGCATGTTTTTGCATGATACTCTCTTATGGTGCAGCAGGTAAAGGATCCAGTGCTGTCACTGCGGTGGCTAGGGTCGCAGCCACTGGGTTCAAACCCTAGGCCTCAGAACTTCCACATGCCATGGGCGCAACCAAAAACAAAAATAAACAAAAAAAGAGCATACTCTTGCAGAAGGATCTGTCTACTATTTCTTCCTTAAGTTCTATACACATCTCCAAAGCAGCCCTCTGCAGGCAGGCTCCTGTAGGGAACCCTGTTGACAATGCGACAGGAAACCATCCTGGTAACCACCCTGCCAGACAGTCCTGAGTTTGTGAGTTCATGAGCTGAGCCTCCAGAATTGCTAAGTGCAGGTACACTGGCACCTCCCAACGCTGACAAAGCAGGTTACTGAACAAAAATATGAGAACCTGAATGTGTTTTCTATGCTCGAACTGGAACCCAAGAATTCAGCCTGGAGGGCGGGGAACAGGAAGTGAAGAGAAAGCAAGCATCCACTTCCCAAGGGCAGTAGAGCCCAGAGGTGGGAGCCTGGTCACATGCACAGTTGCATTACTTGTCCACGCCCACTTCCGGCCTGGGCCTTCCTCTTCACCTCAGGAGTCTGCACTAGAGTGGAAGGCAAGAAAAAGAAGACAGACTACCAGAAACTCTCCTTATAATACACTCCCTCTCCCCTGCAGCCTGGGCGCTGAATGAGTATCCACCCCTGCTCTCTGGCTCCAACCCTCACAAATACACTTAATAAAAGCACTTGTCACATAACTGACCTATGTGGACTAACACAAATCTGGCCACAACATAGGAAAGTCAAAATAGCCCTTCCTCAGTCCTAGTACAAGAAGAAACCCAAGGGCAGAGGGAACTCTGTCCACCAAGAACCTACCAGTATACAACAGAGCAGTCTATTTAAAATCTGACTTTTCCTATGCCATAAACAACAGCCAAGCAACACACCCTTGTGTGACCCTTTTTTTTTTTCCAGATTTTCCAACAAGGTGGGAAAGGCTTTTAGAGCCACTTATCTCTTTGCATAATATGCAGTGCCATGAAAAAAGGCCACAGGATTCCAAAAACATACTGCCACCAACTTCAGGAAAAGTAAAGCCGAAAATGTTCCTGGCAATAATCATTCCACACCCTCTCTTCCAGTCTCTCTAAGACTACAGCCACAGCCATCCTGGATCAAGTAGTGCCAAGAGCCAACAATCAACTGGGAAAACACTATAATTTCTTCTTCCTTTCAGAGGGAGGAAACAGAAGCAAGGAGCCCAGTGAGGAAATCAGAAGGGTAGTAAGGTTTCACTTTCAAACTTCCAAGAAACTCCATCCCAAGCTCCCAATATCCAGGGATATTCCCAAAGAATTTCTGAGATATTCTTTCATTCATTTGTTTGTTTCTTTGCCTGTGACTGGGATGTAATCTCCTTAAGGCCAACTGCATCTGTCCAACTCACCGTTAGGCACCTAGCACCCAGCATGGTGTGCCTGGCACATCACTGGCATGCATTTATTGCTGAATTATGTGCTGGCATGGGAAGTTACAAGAGCCAGAAGATAGCACACTGTCTAGTTTTCAATCCAATTTAAATTGCATTTAAAAAAGAAAAAAAAAACTAACTTATGGCCACACAGGAAAATCTGTGGTAACTAAAGCTCTTACTTGAGTGTTCAAAAGTCCTGTTTAGGCCAGTTTGGAGGGATAAATTCATATTCAAACGATGCACCAGTATAAACAAAGGCAGCCAGGCTGCAGAGAGGATAAAGCCAAACTTAATACTAGAAATTCAAAATAATAATATGTATTCATTTAGATGGAACGACTCCATACGGTAGTTATTTCCCAATTCCAAAAGAGGTCAGCTTCTTTCTTATCATCAAAATCCCACAGGGATTTAGTGCCCTCAGTGCTGTCTCCAACAGGAAGGAAATCCTGACTTCCCTAGCTATTTCAGTTATATAAATCAACAGTTTATCGTCCAGAGATAGAAGTTGGGCAGTATTAGGACCCACATGCCTTTTAGAGCTGCCCACCAACGGATAACCACGTTACATTACATCTAATAAATGTACCTAGATCAATATCATTTCTAACTATCCAAGGGTTTTTATTGCTGTAAGGATCTTTCAATTCAAAAAAAAGTTTAAAAAACTTCCTGTTAGATAAAAGAGACTTGGTGGTGGCGCCACCATCCACCAGAGTGAAGTCTGTGGCACACAAAAGACAGCATAATTTCAAAAGGGATAATGATCCCTTTAGAGTTGTTTAGCTTATATTTTATAATTTTAAAATAATATGCTTTGCTCCTTTCCCATATAATGGAATAAATGTCCTTAAAAGAATTAGGAGAAATTTAAGATTGGCAGATATTTCTTGGTTTCAAAAGTATCACTGTGTGTGTGTGTGTGTGTGTGTGTGTGTGTGTGAGAGAGAGAGAGAGAGAGAGAGGAAGAGACAGTGGGAGAGGTGCAGTGGGGGGCCTAGCTCAGATCTTCACCCACTATTCCTCCCTCACTTGGGTTTTAGTTATCAGGGGCAAGTGCCATCTGTCCCCACATGAATAAGTGAAAAAGGCTTGGCCCAACTCACCAGCCATGATTTTAAGGCTTTCAATAATTATTAAGAACTCTCTCTTTCTCCAAAAAACAAAAACAAAAAAACAAACAAGAAAAACAGGAGTTCCTGTGTGGCTCAGCAGGTTAAGGATCACTGCAGTGACTGCTGTAGCACAGGTTTGATCCTAGCCCAAGAATTTCCAAATGCCGAGGGTGCAGCCAAAAAAAAGAAAAAAATTGTTCCACCCCAGCCCCCACCCCCAGAGACTGAGTTAGCATCTCCACAGCTCCTTGGATCCGTGGGATCACAAGGTGAATTCTGATTTCCTCATGGGCACCAAGCCACAAACTCAATATACTTTTTTTCTTTTTTTTTGATTTTTAGGGCCGCACCCACAGCATATGGAGGTTCCCAGGATAGAGGCTGAAACGGAGCTGTAGCTGCCGGCCTACGCCACAGCCACAGCAACAAGGGATCCAAGCCACGTCTGTAACCTACACACCACAGTTCACAAGAACGCCGGATCCTTAACCCACTAAGCGAGGCCAGGGATCGAACCCACAACCTCATGGTTCCTAGTCGGATTCGTTAACCACTGAGCCACGATGGGAACTCCAAGAATGGTTCTTTTTCCAAGGTTCTAACATATAAGAGGAGATCACTTATCAGGTAACTGCTGCATATGGCTCAGTCAAGCAATCCCAAAATATGGCCTATGTAGTTCACCTTCTTCCCACAATTCAAGTTTGTTATAATCTCTCTTGCCTGTGGTCTAATTATAGTAATACATCTCCTTGGCCCTAACTCATGAAATACGCCATTTTACAGAGAGAGAGATCAAGGCCAAGGCAAACACAAACCCCTGCTACACAGCAAATCCATCTCTTTTTTTTGTCTTTTTTTAGGGCCACAACAGTGGCATATGGAGGTTCCCAGGCTAGGGGTCTAATCGGAGCTGTAGCCACCAGCCTACACCACAGCCACAGCAACGCCAGATCTGAGCCACATCTGTGACCTCCACCACAGCTCACAGCAACACCGAATCCTTAACCCACTGAGCAAGGCCAGGGATCGAACCCGCAAACCTCATGGTTCCTAGTCGAATTACAGATTAGTTTCCATTGCACCACGACAGGAACTCTTTTTTTTTTCTTGTCTTTTAGGGCCAAACCTGCAGCATATGGAGGTTCCCAGGCTAGGGGTCTAATCAGAGCTGTAGCCGCTGGCCTACACCACAGTCACAGACATGTGGGATTCAAGCTGTGTCTACGATTTACACCACAGCTCCCGGCAACACGGGATCCTTAACCCACTGAGGGAGGTCAGGAATTGAACCCACATCCTCATGGATCCTAGTCGGTTTGTTAATCACTGAGCCACAAGGGGACCCCTGCAAATCCATCTTATAACTGCTATATGAACACATGAAAATGCTACTAGACCCAGGTGGGCAGTGGGTTTTGCAAGAGACATACCCAGTTTCTTTCTCTTTGTTCTTCAGGCGTATTTAGCCTTGGCAAAATGTCAAGTGCTTCCTGGCCTGGGAGTCTGAGCCAGAACCTAATCTCCTGAGCACAACAACTGACATTATTGTACACCAACCATGTACTAGGTCCTGGGCTGGCCTCCTGTTCACTGTCTCAGATTCATTCATTCACCCATCTAGGAAGCACTTCCCATCTGTAGGCACCTTCATACACATTCACAGAGATGTGACCCATCAAATATTTTATAACATGCCAATCTTGTGCCATAACTTATCTAAGGCCACACAACTAGGAATGACAGAGCCAGAATCTGAATCAGGTCCTTCTGACTTCAAAGCTCCACCTTCCCTAACACCTTATCTTGCTGGTCCTATGAGTTTCATTTCAAGTAATAAATATGTACCAACACTTCTCTGCCCTGTCTCAGGACCCCTTAAGCCCTGAGCTCCGCACCATTTTTCCCCTGCCCCTCAGGGCAGTGCCTACAGTTGACCAGGAAGAGGCAGCAGAGGAGCAACCAGGTCTGCAGCAGCTTCCTGCCTGGACTTGACTACCCCGGGAGCAGAGGGCCCAGGAAACTCTCCAAACGCTTCTCCACAGAAGAAAATAGCTCGAGTTGAAACTTGTGTCCACATGGTCCACCGACAGATTTAGAACTCAAATTATAGCCTCGGCGGGAGTCTTCACAAAGAACTCAAATTAAGCAAGACCCAGATGGAAATGAACAGGAGAGAGACAGTCTTAAGTCAAACGGTAAAGTGAACTGCAGTTCTAGCAGAGTCAAAGGGAAGAACTTGTTGAAACGCTAAGCCAAACAGAAGTTCAGCCTATATTGCAGAACTCCACTCCAAGAACGTTCTCCCCACGTTTTTAGCCTGAGATTGTGCGTGGACACGAAGTGGTTACAAGTTACTCAGGTTTCAAACTGAGTTCATTCCTGTCCTTTGGACCATCTCTCAATGCCAGCATTCATCTACTTGGGCTCCAGAGGGCTCTGCGTTTGGCAAAACAGATAAAATTAGCTACTGGAGTGAACTTGGAATTCAGGGTGGGCCATTAAAAAAAAAAAGTACATATGAGATTTGTAAAAGCCGTGTAAAAAACTTCCTTTGAGCCAGGGTGAAGTCACGCAAAACTTAGAAAAATGAATTCAAATCCCCTGTTCCTTGCCTCCCTTCCACGCTTCCTGGATCTAAGGTGACCCATTTCCTGCTTCTTGCCCTGCCTTTCAAAGCAGAGTGGCCCACAAACCAAGGATTCTCTAGAGATCAAGGGGTAAATCCACGGGCCTAGGGAGAGGAAACACAGCAGGGATACCTGAAGAAACGGTTTTCTTCTCCTTTGGGGGGGATAAGGGGATAGGGTGGGAGAGGCATGTTACACGACGCAGAGGGAGGACTGAGGGATGGGACAGGAAGTAGATCTGTCCCACAACTTGAAAATGTGAAAATGGCCGGGGGCGGGGCGGGGGGGGGGGCGGCGGCCGTTAACAACACTCCAGCCAGCCCTGTCCCTCCTGCCTCTATAATGGCCTCACAACACTGTGGTAGCCCCATGACTCAAAAACAGAGTAACCAAGATTGTTATTTAGCAACAGCTTCTGCTCCCCCAAATCTAGCAGGTCTTCAATGATGAGAGAAAACAGTGGTTTTCACCTGTCTCCCAATTTCCCTTCCAGCCACAAAATCCTCCAGGTCCCTGAGGAGGTAAAAGCTGAGGTAAAAGTTCTGAGACTACCCCTAATCTGGAGAGAAAGAAGACTGGGAGGGGGGCATATTTCTGATCTCTCCTTCCAGAATGGAGAGAAATGGGTACAGAAAGAGTGGAACCCTGAAGTTAGGGCTCCAAGGAGAAATGAGGGAAGAGGTTCTGCCTTAGAGAATGAGGAGAGAAACTTCGGGAAAGGGGTTATGTCCTCAGGCAAGTGGAAGGGGAAATCTCTGCGAATGCAGGGGACCTTCAGAAAAGTGAAGAAGTCCACTGTATCTTCCATCAGAGAGGAGATATCTCGGAAAAGCGGAGGCATACTTCAGAGATGTGAGGGGCTGTAGGAGTGGGACATCTCGTATTAGGGGGAGAACTTCCGGAGAAGCCAAGGACCCCTCCAAACACTGTGGCATCCACAGATCAGAAAGTGATCCCCGGAATGGAAATGATTTTGTGGAAACATGAGGAAAATTTCCTTAAATAGGGATCCAATCAGATGTTTGGGCCTTGGGGGGGGGGGACTTCAGGAAAATGGAGGTATTTATCAAAAAATAGGGGGTCCCAGGGTGGGGAGATGCACTGAGGGTTTGGGATGGAAATACTATAAAATTTGGTTGTGGTGATTGTTGTACACCTATAAATGTAATAAGATTCCTTAAGTAATTAAAAAATAATAATAATAATAAATAAAAGTATATTTTCTAATTCTAAAAAAAGAAAAAAGTAAGGGAGGGGCCTCCCGGAGTTCCTGTCATGGCACAGCAGAAACGAATCCGACTAAGAACCATGACGTTGCGGGTTCGATCCCTGGCCTCGCTCAGTGGGTTAAGGAGCCGGCGTTGCCGTGAGCTGTGGTGTACGCAGTCGCGGCTCGGACCCCGCGTGGCTGTGGCTGTGGCGTAGGCCGGCAGCTGTAGCTCTGATTAGACCCCCTAGCCTGGGAACCTGCATACTCCATATGCAGCCCTAAAAAGTCAAAAAAAAAAGAGAGAGAGAGTCCCATCTAAAGTGAGGACAGTTTAGAAAAGTGGGGAACACCTCCGAGAAGGATTCTGACAGAAGCAGGAAGACCTCGGATCAGTTGGGGGACACCTGGTTAAAGGAGGATGTCACCCAAAGAAGTGGGGACAGAAAAGCCAGGAGAGCATCGCAGAAAGGTACGGGGCAAGGCGGCCGTGTGAAAAGTGAGAGACACCGCAAAACAGCAAGGGCAAAAAAAAAAAAAAAAAAAAAACGCAGAACAGCGGGACAACCTTTCAGGGAAGCGGGGATCTCCTCAGAGAGGTGGGGATCCCCCAGATAAGTCAGGGGGAGGATCCCCTAGAAGCAAAGACGACTCCTGAGAGAGATGGGGGTCCCTCAGGGACGCAACCCCTCGGACGAGCAGGGGTCCCCTTAAGCTGGGAGGGTGAGTCTCCGAGAGCCCGGGTCCTCCGCGAAGGGGCTCCTCAGCCAAGCAGGCGGTTCCCTCAAAGAGACAGGGGATCCTCAGGGAAGAGAGGATCCTCTCAAGAGGCGGGGTCCCCCAGAGAAGCGGGTCCCCTCGGACAAGGGGGTCCACGCACTGGAAGGGGCCCCCCTCGAAGAAGCGGAAGCCCCAGAGAAGCCCGGGGCACCGGAAGCCGGGGACCCGCCAGCAGCGACGCCGGCCCCTCACTCACCGAAGTTGTTCGGCGCCTCTGCGGGCGGCCGCTGGGTCCCGGGGGGAGGGCGCCTCGGGTGGCAGGGTCGGGTCCGGTCGGCTCGGGTCCCGCGGCGGCGGCTCCCTCAGGTGGCGCCCGCGGCGGCGACGGCGGCGGCGACCAGACGACGGACGGTCGACCGACGGACTGCGCGGGCGGCGCGGAGCGCGTTCGGGCGGCAGGGGTGCGCGTGCGCGCGCCGGGGCGCTGACCCCGGGCGGGAGGAGCCGCCGCGCCGCGCTCGGAGCCGCCGCTCCGTCTCGCAGCTCAGTCTCACACTGAAATTGCCCGCTTCGCCGCCCGGCTTCCCCGGTTGCTAGGCAGATTTCGCCTCGCACACTTCCGGGTTGAGGCGCGTCTCACCGAGTGGCGGCGCCTCAGGCCAATAAGGTCCAGCTAGGGTTCCCGGGATCCGCGCCCCAGAGAGGGCGTGTCCAGCTGCATGACGGACAGCACCTGGCGGCCAATGAGCGCGCGGGCCGGCTGGCCCTCGGGACCGCGCCGGGGGCCTGGGCGGGCCCGGAGAGGCGGGATGAGATGACTGACAGGTGGTCTACCAATGGGAGAGTGGATCCGGACTCAGGTCCAGTCAGGGCGCTGCGGGGGCGGGGCCTTAGCCTCGGGGCTGGAGCACCGCGAGAGGCGGGGTCTAGGGGACGCGTCAATCCGTGGCCAGCTTGCTCGGACACTGGAGGGGGGTTCCGTGGGGATGCCTGGCGGCCAACAACTGACTGGGCAGGGGGTTCCCCGCAGTGCTCAGCAGGGGCGCCCCACCCACAATGCACCGGAGGCGGCCTGGGCCGGACGGGCGTGGGGCGGTTACCGTGGGCGGGGCTGCAGGAGGCGCGCTCTGAGGACACTGGGCGAGCTGTGGCCCGGCCTTGTTCCCGAGGGGTTTCATTGCCTCTGGGCTCTTTTCAGACCAGAGTCACGGCCTCGACCCTCTTCTGAGGAGACTCTCAGGGATTCTTGTCCCTAGCCCGCGTTCTGAGGGGAACCTGCAAAAATCTTGGCCCTTGCCCCTTCTGCGAAGAGTTTTGGCGATTCTTGCCCTGCCCATTTTTTTTGAGGAGAGTTGCCGGGAGAAGCATGATTTTGTACAGTCGGGACCCCAGCTCCCTTTTCTAAGAAAACTTCTCGAGATTCGCGCCGCTGTCCTTTACTGAGGAGAACGTGGGGGACCTCAAGACTCACCGCCTTTGCTGGAGACTATTTGGGGAACACACTCTGCCTCTTCTGTGAACACTAACGGGGGGGGGCTTCCTCGGGGGTCTTCCTCCCTCTGTGATCTGAGGGGCGGTGGAGGTCGCACGGCCCTGGCCCTCATTTCTGAAGATACCTTCGGAAATTCCTAACTTGTGAGTCCCTCCTCTGACAAGGAGAAATTTGGGACTTGAAGCACCCTTTCTCTCCCCAGAAAGGAACTGCAGGAGACTGAGGGTCCCTCACCCTTTTTACTCAAGAATTGCCAGACGGTTGTGCTCCCTGCACTTTTTCTAAGCAGTATTTGAGTGTTGCAGAAGGAGTTTCTCTTTTCCTAAGAACTGCAACTATTTGACCCCTCTGTCCTAGAAAAGTTACCCACTTAGCCTTCTTTTTTTTTTTTTTTTGTCTTTTTGCCTTTATCTAGAGCCACACCCGGAGCATATGGAGGTTCCCAGGCTAGGGGTCTAACAGGAGCTGTAGCCGCTGGCCTACACCACAGTCACAGCAACGCAGGATCTGAGCCGCGTCTGCAACCTACACCACAGCTCACGGCAACACTGGATCCTTAACCCACTGAGCGAGGCCAGGGATCGAACCTGCAACCTCATGGTTCTTAGATTCGTTAACCACTGAGCCACGAAGGGAACTCCGCCTTCTTTTGTTTTTAAGGATTTTCCCCAGCAGCTGTCCACTCTTCCCCAAGGGTCAAATCTATGGCCCTTCCTAATTCTGTCCCCTGTCGGGCTCTTCAGCTCCACTTTCCTTCTCTGCTGAGAGAGGCCCTTCCAAAAAGTGTTCCTGCTTCCCACCTATCCCCAGACAAAACTAAGCAGTCACCCCAGACTCTGATATAGCATGAACCCATGGCCTACCTCTGGCTTCTCCCAGCTTGTCAGAACTCCTCCCCTTACTTACGCCCCAAAGAACCTAGTTATGCCCTGCATAGGCAATCAAACATCCATTGACTCAAAGAGGTGATGAAGGCGGCAGTGAGAAAGATCCACTACACTCTGAGGATTCAATATGGCAAACTTTTTTTGCCCCCACTTGCTGCACCAAAGTGTGCAAGATGCTGAGATGTCTGAATTATAGGATGAAACTTATAAGCCAAGATGAACACAATGAAGGGAAACAGGCCTATTAGACAAGGCAGACTCTTATACTAAAGATACACCAAGAGTGTGTTGTAGGAATGTAGAGGAAGAAGTAATTAAATGAGATAATGAATGTGAAAGTGCTTTGTAAACCTTGAAGCGGTGTACCCATGTAGAAAAGATTATTGTTATTATTACAAATGGGCTGACATTCCTGGTAGAAAAGTAAAAAATAAATTCTGAGAGTCAGAGTGATGGCAGGTTGGCAGAGAGCCCTGTGGGGCTTGACTCCCTAAATGAGCTCAGCCTGGACCCAAATGGCAAGGCTGACCGAGTTCTTGGCTAAAGAAGGAAGTCACTAGAAACATAAAGACACCATGTTCCCAGAGGGCCTTGTTTGCACTTGTGCTACAGCACTTACCACATTCTGCAAACGTCAAAGGTGATCTGGGTGGACAATAAATACTTGGACTTTGGTGGCTGGCAGAACTGGGGTCGAACCCACGCCTGCCACTTCCTAGCTAGACTAGTTACTTTCCTCAGCTATATCAGAAATGAGAACACCCATCTCTAAAGGTCGCACTGAGGATTGTGAGCTCAAAGTGCCTTGCACAGCACCTGATACTCAGGTATTTTTTGTTTCATTCCTGTCACTAACCAGGATGCTTTCCAAGAGCAAGAATTTAGCCTTATTCATTTAAGTAATCTCTCAGCACTTTTACAGTTCTGAATTGAACTAGAATCAAAGAGCAGCTCATTGTCCAACCCCTTCCTTTTATATATGAGAAACTGAGAGGCCCGGAGGGCAACTGTGACTTGTTCACGTCACTCTGCTACTCTATGGCTGGATCCTGAACTTGCATTGTCTTAATCTCACTTTTGGCCTTTGTGCAGAAATGATGAGAAGGAAGACCTTGTGCCCTTGAATCTTTGTGCAAAGCGTGTAAGGACCCAAAGTTCCCTGAGCCTTACCTCTCTCTTAGGCAAGCTGTGAGAAGGTTCTGGATACAGCTCTAATAGAGTCCCCAGACTCAAAAGCAAAGAATATATGGGGGCCCTGACCAGGGTCAAGGCCACCTAAATGAACTTTATCAAAGGGAAGTTGCAAATGAAGTGAGCTTACTTCACAGCTACTCTAGGTAATTTCCAGACTGATCCCTGGAAATGTCAGGACCTATAATTACATCTCACCTTTTCCTTTAAAGAATGCACAGAATTTCTCTGGTTATCTGGGAAAAGGCATTGCCTGGAGGCAGAGACGTTGGGTTAAGGGATGTCCGTGGAGTCTGGTACTAAGCATAAACAAGAGTCCTGTTTGGCTGGGAAATTGTACCCTCGAAGAATCAAAGGCAAATGGGCACTTATCAGAGAGAGGGAAATGCCCCACCGAAACAGAAAAATGGATGACTTGAACACAGTTTCTGACATTAAAAAAAGAGAAGAAGAGCACGTGACCCATACCAACCATGCGTTTTCCTTTCCACAGCGGTGGCAGCGATTGCATCTTTCTGCATCAAGGCGTGTCCCTTCCTGGGTCTGGGAAATCATGTGGGCAAACTGGCTAAGTGACATTCACATCCAAATAGGGAAATGGGAACGGAGCCAGGTGAATGCACAGGCAGCAAGGAAGGCAGGGCCTCAATGGTAGTTAGAAAAATGAGGACCTTATAGGTGCCAGCCTGCAGAGAGACGTTCACTTGGTTGTGCGGCCTTGGACAGGAAGAGTGTTCACTGACAAGGAAGAATGACAGCTGGGAGTTCCCTTCCTGGCTCAGTGGTTAACGAATCTAACATCCATGAGGACGTAGGTTCGATTCCTGGCCTCGCTCAGTGGGTTAAGGATCTGGCATTGCCATGAGCTGTGGTGTAGGTCGCAGATGTGGCTCGGATCTGGCATTGCTGTCGCTCTGGCTGTGGCTGGCAGCTACAGCTCCGATTTGACCCCTAGCCTCGGATCCTCCATATGCCGCGGGTGTGGCCCTAAAAATACAAAATGAATAAATAAATAAATAACAGCTGGTTAATACCAGTGAAAAGGGTACTAAGCACAAATATGAAAGCCCTCTAGAGTCACTCAATGATTGCGGCAGTTCGGGTACATATAAGCAAAGTGCCCCTCCATCATCACCTCCTAAGATTCCTGGACTGCCTAATTCATTTGGCTGGCCAAGCACTATGAGGTTCACATGTGTGAATTGCTAAGCTATCGAAACTTGCATCCTTCCGCAGGTCCACCGGAATCAGCCTTGGTTCTCCCAGAGAAAGGATGGTGAAAAGTCAGTATCTGTTTCCAGAGAGAAATAGACACCATCAAATCAAGAGGTTGGCCTAAGCCATCCTCTTGCTTCCCCAAGAGAAAGTTATATCGCCCTCGAATTATCCAGGGGTGGGGAGCAGAGTGTAGCTTTATCTGTAATTGTTGGCTAGAAAAATCTAGAACTGAGTCCCAATGGAGTTCAGGAGTCTTTTAAGGCAGATGTTTTTCAGAGATCGCTAGGTCAAAAAAATCTGGACTCTAGTAAGAAATCTTACCTAGTTCTTATGGACACAATTAAGGGGAATTTGTGATAGCCCTTTTGTGTAGCAAGAGTATTGTCTATACCTACATGTCTACAGCCTAGGAGACTTCTAAGTCAAAACAGTGACCTCCCCAGTGAGGAAGGAAAACTTTTCTGAACAGGAAGAGTTCATCTCAGAAACATGTGGCCACTTTGTATGAAGAAGGGAGGAGCCAAACCCAGACTTACTGCTGCTCTGGGAGGAGAATTCACCTTGAGATTCTGCTGGATGTGAAAGCCTTGAGCATCCCAGACAGACACACATCCGAGCCTAAAACCCAGGTCAAGGCTTTCGTCCTGCTGCATTTCATGACACTTTTTTGGAGTTTCCTGGCAGCCCAGTGGGTTAAGGGTCTGGCATTGTCACGGCTGCAGCTTGGGTCGCTGCTGTGGCATGGGTTTGATCCCTGGCCCAGGAACTTTCATGTGCTGTGGGTCCAGCCCAAAAAACAAAATCAGGCATTCCCATTGTAGCTCAGCGGTAATGAACCTCACTGGTAACCCTGAGGATGTAGGTTCGATCCCTGGCCTCACTCAGTGAGTTAAGGACCTGGCACTGCCATGAGCTGTGGTGTAGTGTAGACGTGGCTCAGATCTGGCATTGCTGTGGCTGTGGTATAGGCTGGCAGCTGTAGCTCCATTCCGACCCCTGGCCTGGGAACTTCCATATGCTGTGGGTGTGGCCCTAAAAAGCAAACAAACAAACAAACAAACAAACAAACAAAAAGCATACCCTTCTCTTGACTTTTTTCTGCCTTGAGACAACAGCCCTGTGCCCAGGGACTGAAGTAACTCCGAGGGGCACGTGTGTGTGTGTCATGTTTGTGGTCAGAGCCCACTGATTTCATTCCCTCACCTTTCTCTCCTCCTTGTCAAGCTGTTTTCTAATCCTGCCACTAAAATCTCTCTCCCAAGTTACTGAGAACCTAATGATTCCCCATTCCAGGAATTCTACTTGGTATGCATTTTCTTTCTTCCCTCTTTTTTTTTTTTAATTATTTTTAAGGCCACACCTGTGGCATATGGAGGTTCCCAGGCTAGGGATCAAATAAGAGCTGCAGCCGCTGGCCCGTACCACAACCACAGCAACGCCAGATCCAAGCCGTGTCTGCGACCTACACCACAGCTCACGGCAACGCCGGATCCTTAACCCACTGAGCGAGGCCAGGGATTGAACCCACAGCCTCATGGTTCCTAGTCGGATTCATTTCCGCAGCACCATGGCAGGAACTGCTCACATTGTGTTTTGAACTGGGAAGAAAAAACAACAACAACATTAAAAAGAGAACTCCATCACCAAAAGGTAAATGCTGAATCTTGGCTTAGCTTTTGAAGCCCTCTCCTTTCCCCTCCTTTCGCTAGTTTCTTCCTGGGATGTTTTCTTAGGAATAATACTTTGTGAGAAGTTCTCTGGTGGCCAGGTGGTTAAGGACTCGGCATTGTCACTGCTGTGTCTCAGTTCAATCCCTGGTCTGGGAACTTCTGCATGCCACAGGCATGGCCAAAAAGTAATAAATACATACATACATGCATGCATACATACATAAGACTCATTGTGTCACAGCAGGTTAAGAATCCAGCTAGTACCTACGAGAATGTGGATCTGATCTCTCGCCTCGCTCAGTAGGTTAAAGGATCCAGCGTTGCCGTGAGCTTTGGTGTAGGTCTCAAATGTGGCTTGGATCTGGTGTTGCTGTAGCTGTGGTGTAGGCAGGCTACTACAGCTCCAATTCGACCCCCATATGCGTTCGAACTTCCATATGCTGCAGGTGTGGCCCTAAAAAAAAAAGAAAAAGAAAAAACATAAATAATAAACACCTTGGGAGTTCCCTGGTGGAATAGTGGTTAGGCCTTGGTGCTTGCACTGCTGCAGCCTAGGTTCGATTCCTGGTCTGGGAACTTAGATCCCACATCAAGCCACTGCATGCTGAGGCAAAAACAAAAACAAAACAAGGGAGTTCCCGTCGTGGCTCAGTGGTTAACGAATCTGACTAGGAACCATGAGGTTGCAGGTTTGATCCCTGGCCTTGCTCAGTGGGTTAAGGATCCAGCGTTGCCGTGAGCTGTGGTGTAGGTCGCAGATTCGGCTCGGATCCTGCGTTGTTGTGGCTGTGGTGCAGGCCAGCGGCTACAGCTCCTGTTAGACCCCTAGCCTGGGAACCTCCATATGCTGCAGGTGTGGCCCTGAAAAGCAAAAAAAAAAAAAAGGATGTGACTTGACCAAAGCGAGAGCTGAGCCGGTCTCTCAGAGAAGGCAGCCTGAATCTCAAAGGCCTCAGAGACTGGCTGCCCCTTTGTGGTTGTTAAACGTCAGCCACAGAACAGGCCGCATCCTGTCTCCGTCTTGAGTGGAATTCAGGAGTCCCCAGGGAGTTCTGGGCAGTTATGGGCCACGCCCCCTGGGTCACCCGTGTGCCTTTGTGAGAGAAGTTTCCTTGTCACTGCCCAGATGCTTCCTGCCTCCATGTTTAGGCCTCCAGGCGGGTCTGCAGGGGAAGCAGCCATCAGGACTCCGAGCCTGGGCCAGACTCGTCCTTCCTGCTGCTGCTGGGCATCTGATACATCTGCTCCCCAAAGCCCTGGTCCTCTGGATGGGAATTTTCTCTTGGATTGCTGCCAAAGCTTAGACAAGAAAGCCAAGAGAAAGAGACTCTAGAAACACATCTGATCAGCACGGATTCTGCCCTCTTCCTTCCCTGTGGTGGGCACGGGGCTGGCACTGGCCAAGTAGCCGGGGGAGCTGTGAGGGTGGAACTAGAATAGTTAGTGCCTCCATCTTGCTTTTTTTTTTTCCTTTGGCCCAGGAAACTTTCAAAAGTTCCCTCATTCATTGGTATCTCCATTTATTCCACAAATATGTAATGGACCCCTAAGGAGGGCTGGGCACTGTGCTGTTGGCACCATGGGCAAAAGTGCCAAGGACGAGGCCTCTGTCTCTCACCTTGACCTTCAGGCCTGCTGGCCCCTCTCCCACAGGCGGCCCCCATCACCAGTTCCTGCAGAGAGGTTCTGGTCCGTGCAGGGCTGTGTGGTGGCCACCTAGATTTTGTGCACGCATAACGCCATGTGCACATGCCTTTGACCTTTGAAAGAAAATGTTCTGGCGGCCAATACTTGTCACCACGGAGGCAAGTTACCACCCTCAGCTAATGACCTGGGACCACCCTTTGGGCTTAGGGTTCAACTTCTAGCGTATTCCCAGAAACAGCCAACACTGCTGTTCAGTATAGAAAGCCCGAGAAATCCCTGCATTGGTGCTGGAGAGGAAATGGTTCTTGGATCCTTGGAGCCAGGGGTATTTATTGCTAGATGTCTTGGGTTAGGAAAGGCTGCATGGCGCATTTTGCTTAGATCTGGAGAGTGTCATCTTTCTAGTGTGGGAGTCATTAGAACTAGTGGTTTGGAAACCACTCCTGCCCCCAAATAATGCTAAGGGCCAGGAGTATGCAGCTTAGCGGGAGACAGGGCTGTGGCAGGAGTTTCAGTGCAAGGGCCCAGGTTCTCCACTGGAGCTGTCAGAGGCCTGTGTCAGAGACGTCTGGATGCCATGGTGAGCTAGTGAACTGGGAAGGAACAGACTGAAAACAAAGTGAAAAAAAAAAGGAGTTCCCGTCATGGCACAGCGGTTAATGAATCCGACTAGGAACCATGAGGATGCGGGTTCGATCCCTGGCCTCACTCAGTGGGTTAAGGATCCGGCGTTGCCATGAGCTGTGGTGTAGGTCGCAGACGCGACTCGGATCTGGTGTTGCTGTGGCTGTGGTGTAGGCCAGCGGCAGTAGCTCCATTTGACCCCTAGCCTGGGAACCTCTAAAAAGCAAAAAAACAAAAACAACAAAACAAAAAGAAACCTAAAGTGAATGAGGTGACTTCAACCACTGACGATGTTGCTGAAGAAACGTAACCCGCGGGAAGTTCCTCTGTGGCACAGCGAGTTAAGGACCCAGCCAGCACTGCCGCAGCTGAGGCGCAGGTGGCAACTGTGGTGTGGGTTCAGTCCCTGGCCCAGGAACTTCCACACACCTTAGCTTCAACCAAGAAAAAAAAAATTTGCCGGGGTAGTTCCCAGGTGGCTCAGTGGCTTAAGAATCCAGCATTGTCACTGCTGCGGCTCGGGTCATGGCTGTGGTGTTGTTTTTTTTTTTTTGTCTTTTTGCCTTAACTAGGGCCGCACCCGCGGCATATGGAGATTCCCAGGGTGGGGGTCTAACAGCAAGGTCTAGACCACAGCAACGCTGGATCTGAGTTGCGTCTGCAACCTACACCACAGCTCATGGCAATGCTGGATCTTTAACCCACTGAGCAAGGCCAGGGATTGAACCCGCATCCTCATGGTTCCTAGTCGGATTCGTAAACCACTGAGCCACGACGGGAACTCCTGTGGTGCAGTTTTGATCCCAGGCCCTGGGGAACTTTGCATGATGTGGGCATAATCAAAAAATAAATAAAATAAAAAAAAAGGGAACTGGGGGTGTGACACAGTGAGTGACTGGAAAGGACTCTGGTCAGGGCTGGACTTAGGCACTTGTGAGCATGTGGGTTTGAGGAGGAGAGACCTGAATCTTTTCTTTGCTGTTGTTTCCTTTTTCCCTTTTTTTTGGCCACCCAGCAGCATATGGAGTCTCCGGGCCAGGGATCAGATCCGAGCTGTAGTTGAGACTTAAGCCACAGCTGCGGCAACACCGGATCCTTAACCCACAGTACCGGGCCAGGAATGGAACTTGCCTTCCAGCGCTCCCAAGACACTGCCGATCCTGATCCTGTTGCACCACAGCGGGAGCTCCGAGACCTGAATCATAGCAAGGACTCAGCCTGGGAATGAGCATTCTGGCCAGAGAGTATCAGTGGGTGCCACAGCCCTAAGGGCGCCAAGCACAGGGCAGAGAGCAGCTGGCAAGCTGGTGAGCAAGAATGTGGGACAGGCAGGCCTGGGAGGAAACAGGATTTTATTCCCTTTTTTTTGTCTTTTTAGGGCCGCACTTGCGGCATATGGAAGTCCCCAGGCTAGGGGTCGAATCAGAGTGGTAGCCACCTGCCTACTCCACAGCCACAGCAATGCCAGATGAGAGCCGCATCTGCGACCTACACCACCACTCACGGCAACCACGGATCCTTAACCCACTGAGCGAGGCCAAGGATTGAACCTGCCTCCTCATGGATACTAGTCCGATTCCTTTCTTCTGAGCCATGATGGGAACTCCCAGGATTTTATTATTTTTTTTTTTTTTCCTCTTCTTTCTTTTATGGCTGCCCCATGGCATATGGAATTCCGAGGCTGGGATCATATCTGAGCCACAATTGTGACCTAGGCTACAACCGTGGCAATGCCAGATCCTTAAATCCACTGTGCCAGGTCTGGGATCAAAATCTGTGTCCTGGCATGGCAGAGACGTTGCTGATTCCATTGTGCCACAGCAGGAACTCCAGGATTTTATTCTGTTGGGAAGAAGTAAGCATGCAACAAAGGCGTGAACTCTGTTTCCCATTGGTAAAATTCCCTCTTTGGACTCCGTAATCGTCCAGCTCTCTGTTTTCATGCCCACGTTCTTTTATTCAAAGATGTTATTGAGCTTTCAGGGTGGCCAGATGGAGCAAATGAAAAACACAGGTCGCCCAGTTAGATTTGAATTTCAGATCAGTGACCAGTACTCCGGGAGCATAAGCCGATCCCAGAGCGTCCGGGCATCTTCCTCGTACCAGGGCTCTGCTAGGAGCCGGCCTGGGTTTGAATAAATCGCTTCGCACAACCCCACGACCCACTGTCTTCGGAGGAACTGGTGAGGCGTGAAGGTTAGAGTCCGGTGTGGCTTGGAGGAGAGAGATTAACCGGCTTCAAAAATCCACCTTGCCAAAAAAAAAAAAGAGTTCCCGTCGTGGCTCAGTGGTTAATGAATCTGACTAGGAACCATGAGGTTGCGGGTTCGATCCCTGGCCTTGCTCAGTGGGTTAAGGATCCGGCGTTGCCGTGAGCTGTGGTGTAGGTTGCAGACGCAGCTCGGATCCCGCGTTGCTGTGGCTGTGGTGTAGACCGGCGGCTACAGCTCCTGTTAGACCCCTAGCCTGGGACTCTCCATATGCCGCAAGTCGGCCCTAGAAAAGGCAAAAAGACAAAAAAAAAATCCACCTTGGCCACGAAGGGTGACCTTGAATGGGTGATTCCTTTGGATGTCCCAGCTCCTGTTAGAGGCCCACATGGCACTGATCAAAATGCCTTCAGAATCCCCCACACCACAGAAAGGTATCCTGTGGTGTGGGGAGGTTTCTTGGGCAGCCAGATATAGGTTTTGGCCTCTTTTTTTTTCTTTTTAGGGCCGCACCCGGGGCACATGGAGGTTCCCAGGCTAGGGGTCTAACAGGAGCTGTAGCCTCCGGCCTTCGCCACAGCCACAGCAACGCGGGATCCGAGCCGCGTCTGTGACCTACACCACAGCTCACGGCAATGCGGGATCCTTAACCCACTGAGCAAGGCCAGGGATCGAACCCGCAACCTCATGGTTCCTAGTCGGATTCACTTCCACTGAGCCACGACAGGAACTCCAGGTTCTGGCCCTTTTTTATGGGAATGGTGAGAAGGGAGGAGAGCATGTTTGGTGCTCACCCATCATCCTCACCTAGGGTGTGGCTGTGAGCCCCTAAGTAAATTTGGAAGTTGGGACAAGTCAGAGAAAGACAATATGGCCATGGGCTCCTTGTTCCATCTCGGGGGCTGAGTTGACGCTGCCCTGGGGTCGGTCTGTATGCAAAGCCCACTTGGCCCTGATTCTGCAGACAAGGGACTTGGGTGTCCCACAGTCAGGGCAACTCCAGGCATGGCCTGTGGCTGTTCTGGAACACAACCAGGGAGGGGCAGGAAATGCCTGAAAAATAATCTCCTTAAGGCAAGGTTTTGGGTCTCAGGGAAACAAGACCCTGAGAGAGAAACAGATCCTGTGAATGAAAGATTCAGGTATGACCCTGCTGGGACTTCCCTCTGTTGGTGCTAGGAAACAGAGGAACTTTCCAGAGATAGGAAGAACTTTTTGGAGAAAGGGGTGTCTTTAGGAAAAACAGTGTGGTGGCCTGGTGGCCACTGGGCATGCTGTTCATCTTTTTTTTTTTGCTTTTTATGGCCGCACCCACGACATATGGAGGTTCTCAGGCGAGGAGTCAAATCGGAGCTGTAGCCACCCGTCTACACCACAGCCACAGCAACGCGGGATCCGAGCCGCGTCTGCGACATCTCCTCAGCCAGATCCTTGGCCCACTGAGCGAGGTCAGGGATCGAACCCGCAACCTCATGGTTCCTAGTCGGATTCATTTTCGCTGCGTCATGACAGGAACTCCAATTCCAATGAGTTTGTGATGGTGTCAGGAGGGCTCTGGCTCTTGACCACCATGTTGCACAAGGGGATTAGTGGCCCCATCTCTGTCACTGTCACCCTCTGACCCACACCTCTGCCTCACATTCAGTCCTGTCTGCACCGCCCTCACCCCTGGGTTCAGTTCTGGAAAGTGGCCTAAATGTGGTGAGTGCAGAAGAAACGGAGGGGACCCTTCTCTGTACAAGAGGACTCAGTCGCTTTCCCCATCCATCGGTGTTCTCCCGGACATGACCCCGGTGTCAGCTGTGCTTGAGGTGGCGGTGGGCATGTGTGGCAGTCCCTGCCCTCCGGAATGCCACAGGCAGCCCTGGTGCCCACCCAGCATCCTCTGTGGAGTAGCCTCTGCCCATTGCCTCCCCACGGCCTTGGTGGCCGTGTAATAGAAATAGGAAGCATCGGAGTTCCCTTCGTGGCTCAGCGGTTAATGAATCCGACTAGGAATCATGAGGTTGCGGGTTCGATCCCTGGCCTTGCTCAGTGGGTTAAGGATCCGGCGTTGCCGTGAGCTGTGGTGTAGGTTGCAGACACGGCTCGGATCCCGCGTTGCTGTGGCTGTGGCGAAGGCCGGCGGCTACAGCTCCTGTCAGACCCCTAGCCTGGGAACCTCCATGTGCCGCGGGTGCAGCTCTAGATAAAGGGAAAAAAATAAAAAATAAAAAAATAAAGAAATAGGAAGCATCACCTAGCTGTCCAGCTCTGACTGGCTAGGCTGGAGGAGGTCTCCGCTCTGTCCTGTCACAGAGCGACTCCCCCTGCACCCCCACCCCCCGCTCCGGGTCCCCTGGATGTCCCATCCTCGTGTGTTACTCCTCTCTCACAAGCAAGACAGCACTCACTCCTATCTGAGGTCCACCATAGAGCTCCTGGTAGAATATTCACTCCCTGCAGGCAGGGTCTTTGTCTGATATGGTGTCCCCAGCATCCAGCACCCAGCAGGTACCAAGTCAATGTTTGGCGAGTAAATGAGGGAATGAATGATGTAGCCTTGTTACCTGGAGAACCGTGGGGTTCAGGGTCTCTGACTGCGCGTGTTACGGGAAGGGAACTGAGAGGCCCTACAGTAAAAGGCCACATCCTTGCAGATGAGGACAGAGCCAGGCTGCACTAGGGTCTGGTGACATTTAGCCCAGCTTTCCTGGCCTGCTTGCCCTGCCTGATGGGGACACTGCCTGGGGTGTCCGCGCCCCCTGGTGGCTAAGGACGGAGCAAAGACGGGCCACCGACAGCTGCTGGTGACACAGATGACAGAGTGGGAGATACACTTCCGGTTCAAGTTACTTCTGAGCAGCTTGTACTTAACCCTTTAGGGGAGCATTTGTGTTCAGAATTCTGTAGTAGCGGGACATTCTCCAGGGTCACACGGATACTCGTTCTGGACAGAGCATGCCTAACTGCTGATGGAGCCTAAGTCCAAGTCGCACAGACACTACGTTTTCAGAACTGTGGTTCTGAAAGTTCCCATCGTGGCTTAGCAGAAATGAATCTGTCCAGTAACCATAAGGACAAGGGTTCAACCCCAGGCCTCGCTCATTGGGTTTAGGCTCCAGCGTTGCCGTGAGCTGTGGCGTAGGCCAGCAGCTTCAGCATTGATTCGACCCCTAGTCTGGGAACCTCCATATGCCGAGGGTGTGGCCCTAAAAAGACAAAGGAAAAGAAAAAAGAAACAGATCCCTAGATCTTTGTCCTTTTGTCAATATGTATTTTGTCATTTCCTTTTTTTTTTTTTTTTTTTTTTTTTGCTTTGTGCGGCATATGGAAGTTCCCAGGCTAGGGGTCTAATCGGAGCTACAGCTGCCAGCCTGCACCACAGCCACAGCAACGCAGGATCCAAGCCATGTCTGCGAACTACACCACAGCTCAGGGAAATACCGGATCCTTAACCCGCTGAGCGAGGCCGGGGGTCAAACCCGCAACCTCATGGTTCCTAGTCGGATTCATTTCCGTTGCGCCACAGTGGGAACTCCTAGGGATCTGAGAGCTTTTCCGCATACACGACATGGATGGGACCAGTAAGTGCTGATCTCTCGCAAACTCCTAATTTAGGATAAGAATGTCATGATTTCGTTTTATTTTTTCCCCAAGCCAAAGCTCAGTTTTATTTACCCTCATCCCAAAGCACATGATTTGGGGGCCGGAGGGCAAGTCCTGGGGGGAGGAGGCCGTAGAAGACAGCGGTGAGCCGGAGGAGAGGAAGGGGGCAGTGCGCATGGCTCGGTCTCTCTTCCACTGTCTTCCGTGGGCTCCCATGTGTCCCTGGGTGGTGGCAGAGATGCAGTCTCATTCAGGATTTGGACATGGATCCTGCAGGTCTGATGAGTCCAGCCAGTCCTGCTACGCCCAGGGCCGCGCCTCCAACAATGCCGGGCCCCCTGGTCTGTCTTTCTTCACGGCCTCGTCAATGAGCCGGGCCAGTCCCTCGGCCTGGTTGCTCTGGGGCTCTGTCTGCGGCAGCCCCTGCACACACTTTAGGGCCTTTTCATATTCCTTGAGTCACTAGTTCCCTACAGCCAGGAAAAGACACAATTCCACTCTTCCTCTTTGTTCCCTCTGGGCAGCAGCTTCTCCAGCCGAGCAAGGCCTTTACAGATGTCACCGCTTGTACTTGCACCAGGAACCAGGCATATTCAAACTGCGGGCTCCTGAACCAAGCCTGCTGCCTTCTCAGACTGAAATTTCCTTTCAAACTTCACCAGGTCCTTCAGACACCAACTCATTCAGCACAGCCTCTGTGACCGTTGTCTTCATAATCCTCGAAACTCAGATGCTACTGTGCCTCAGACTCCACAGCCCCGAGAATGTCGTGATTTGGGAGTTCCCCTCGTGGCTCAGTGGTTAACAAATTTGACTAGGAACCATGAGGATGTGGGTTCGATCCCTGGCCTCACTCAGTGGGTTAAGGATCCAGCGTTGCTGTGAGCTGTGGTGTAGGTCCACAGATGCGGCTTGAATCCTGAGTCGTGGTTGTGGTGCAGGCTGGCAGCTGCCGCTCCAATTAGACTCCTAGCTGGGAACTTCCATATGCTGCAGGTGCAGCCCTTAAAAAAAAAGGGGGGGGGGGAAGAAAAAAGAAAATGGGAACCTAACTAGTATTCATAAGAATGCAGGTTTGATCCCTGGCCTTGCTTAGGGGGTTAAGGATCTGGTGTTGGCCAAGAGCTGCTGCGTCGTAGGTCACAGAGATGGCTCAGATTCCACATTGCTGTGACTGTGGTGTAGGCCAGCAGCTGTAGCTCTGATTCGACCACCTAGCCTGGGAACTTCCACATGCCACAGGTGAGGCCCTAAAAAGCCAAAAAAAAAAAAAAAAAAAAGAAAAGAAAAGAAAGAAAAGAATGCCGTGATTTAAAAATGACATTTGCTATACCAGCCATAATACATTGGGAGTATATTTTTCATAAAGCGTCACTTTATGAAAGTGACCCTTTATTTTCAGATCCTTGAAAAAAGTATCAAAACTATCAAAGTGCTAAGAAAATGAAATTCACAAAGATGTGAATCTTTTCCATACCAATTGCCTTGTAATCTGACCACGTGGGCATGAATTTGTGGAGAAATGCTTTTTTTTTTTGACCACACCCGTGGCAAGCGAATGCTTCCGGGTCAGGGATCAAATCTGAGCCACAGCAGTGACCATGCTGGATCCTTAACTGCTAGGCCACTGGGGAGCTCCTGTGGTAAATACTTTTAAGCTTGCCACTGATCCACATGCCCCCGCCCCAGGACCGGCGTGGGGTTGGGGAGGCTGGGAGATGGGAGGGAGGGGGCTTCTGTCCCTTGTCCCCAGTGGGGTGAGCCCTCCTCTGACCGCAGCAGGGGTGAGCTTCCAGTTGCACCTCTGAACTGACTGGGGTTGTACTGTAGTGCAATTTAAATTGAAGAAGGGATGTGAGGTGCTGGGCAGGTGTCCTCAGTGCCATCTGCTGGACCTGCCCACCGCGTGCCAGGACGTTCCCCAGTGAAAACGAGCAGCCACAAGGAGAGTGCCCCTGGTAGGTGGGTAGGTGGGAGTGAGCACAGAATGTTCTGGGATCATTCAGGGAGGAGGCTGGGTGGCAGCCAGGAGGGAGACACGCCTGGGGCTCGGGGAGATCGCAAACATGACCAGGAACTGGCAGACTGACCAGAGGATTTCTGAGGATTGAGGTGTGTGTGTGTGTGTCAAACACTAGTAATGACCCCTTTCCCAGGTATTTGATGCTTGGGCCACCTGCTAGCCTCTGTGAGGCTCATTTCTGCCCTCCCCTCAGCACGGCGGTCGCTTTCTGGCTGAGTGCCTATCATCTGCTTCCCAAGTGCGTTCTGCAAACCCCAAGGGTTTCTCTGTGCTGTGTCGCTGTGCTGGGGACCCTTCCAGGCAGGGCTGTGTCGAACTGCCCACACGTCCAGTGGCCAGCAGTTGTACCCCGGGACCATGGCCCAAAGGAGTCCTCAAAAGTACCCCTGGGGAGTTTCCTTGTGGAGCAGCAGGTTAAGGATCCAGCATCATTGCTTCAGCAGCTTGGGTTGCTGCTGTGGCTCAGGTTCAAGCCCTGGTCTGGGAACTTCTACATGCCAGGGAGCAGAAAAAAAAAGTGCCCCTGGAAGGGTACAGTCAAGGCCACCTGGCATCAACTCAGGTCACAGGGTTGAGAGCAACATAAGGGCCTTGACTTGTGCATGGGTGACTTGTGCAAAGGCCTTGATGCAGCACGGGTGACAGCCTGGTACTCTCCATGCATGGAAAAAGAATGGCACAGCCCAAGAGAATTGAAAACACGTATTCAAATAAACAAAAGCACTATTCACAATAGCCACAAGGGGGAAGCAACCCCAAACCCCATCAACGGATGACTGGATAAAATGGGATCCATGATCCAATGGAACATTACTCAGCCATAAAAGGGAATGAAGCACCGGTACACACTACAACACGGAGAACCCTCGGAGACATAGGCTGAGTGAAAGAAGCCAGACACAAAAGGACATGTTACATGATTTCATCTATATGAAGTGCCCAATCAAATCCCCAGGGACAGAAAGTAAATTAGTGGTTGCCTGGGGCTGCGGGGAGAGGGGACAGGGGACAGGGAGTGACTGCTAACGGAGGAGGTCTCCTGTTGGGGTGATGAAAGTGCTCTGAAACTAGACAGAGGTGCTGGCTGTACACAGTAAGTACATTTAATGCCACTGGATTGTAGCTGTTAAATGTTCATTTTATGAGATGTCAGTTTCACCTGAAAATGGGAGGAAAAAAAAAAGCCTGAAAAACAAAACAAAACAAAGCCCAGGCACACGAAGGCTGTCCGTGGCAAGGGCCAGGCATGGGCGGTGCTGTGGGCCCGGCGTGCCACGTCTCAGGGGCTTCACACCCTTGAGGCAGGGCTGGGCCGAGGAACGTTATCATCAGACAGGAAGAAGATTCAGGCTCTTGCCAGGCCCTCCAGTTCAGGGTATGGGGCTCTGCATCCTCACGCTCTGCTGGTTAGAGCACAAGTCCCGGAGGCTGCAACTGCTGGGAGGGGAGGGTTAGAGTCTCCAGGTCGGCACACACGAAGGGCAGAGGGCACAACAAAGACACGGGAGTGACGGCTCCTGCAGGTGACTTTACTTTGAATATACAGGCAAGGAGATCTACCAACGAGAAACTATGTTCTGTGGTTACATCTTTTAAACAAATGCTTTGTATTTACAATTTTTTTTTTCCTAATTAAAAGCACCAGCTGAAGACAGAGGCTGCTAAAAAACCAAAGATATTACAAACTCATTAAAACACAGGGTGCCAAACATACTTACTAAAAAACCCTTAGAGGAAAAGAAGACAATACGACCAACACGTTCACCCACTGGGCCAGGCAGCCCTTTCCGATTTCCCTGTGTTCCCAGGAAGCGGGACGGGGAGTGCGTATCCCAGGGAGAGGACCTTGCCTACCTGCGGGCGACCGTGGGGATCCGACAGGGGAAGGCAGCCACTGCCAAGACCCCAGCGCCTCCCGCCCGGCGCCCCCAGGCCCGCAGGTCCTGAGGGAGGAAGTGGGGGGAGCACAGGAGGGGTCTAACAGCTCTCAACACTGGACCGGCGAGCAGGAGTCTTTCCGCTACTCCTTTGCGCCCCTGTAGGCTAAGGGTTTGGAGTTTTCATTTATCTGTATTTTTTCAAAACACTTGCTATTTGACATCGGGTGATGCCTCCCTGGGGGCTTGCCTGCTGCCTGTCTTGAATTCTTATGATTGAGCGAGCAACCATGCGGCACTGAACGTGGACTCACAGGAAGGTATGCGTGACAGCTTCATGTAACTGAAAAGGCGCTGCAGCGAAGGGGAGGGTCAAAGCTCACTCGCACACGCGCACACACGCACGGACACGTGGGTCGGCTTCCATAAAGCTAGAGTGGAATATTAAATACCGAGTACTGGATTTGTAACTGTAAACTTAAGAATTTATCCTTAACTTTACATATACACAGATAACAGAGTGGTCTCGAAAAGCACTTTAACATCGGGACAGACGTTAAGTTTTGAGGTTCTTATTTCAGCTGCTTTACGTACAAAAAGCCCTAGAAGCAAAGAAAGGCTTAAATAAATACTCAGAGACAAACATGATGTAAAGCGTGATTGCAGAAATGTGGGTCTGGAGAGGCCAGACAGTGCGGAGGCCAGGCCTGCAGGTGCAGCTTGTAGCGAGACGGGGGAGCTGCCCTCAGGTAGAGCAGAGGACCTGGGGGGCACGCTCGAAGGGGGAGGAAGACAGGATGGGGATAGCTTGTAGCCAGGTGTTAGACCCTCCTTTGCAGGCCTCATAGGCGCAGCCAGAGGTGTCATCAAGGGGGCAGCCCTGGGGAGCATGGGACACGGCCAGACTCTCACAGGTGACCCAGGATAACACAGAGAGGGTGGGTCCTCTTAGGACGAAGACTCAGAAAGCCCATGCCTTCAACTGGTGGTTTACTTTCATGCCTGTTGCTGGCCTCCAAGTGGGAAGCAGGGCCCACAGCAGGGCGGCCTCCGAGAGCCCTGCTTGCGGCTAAGGCACACCCAGGTCTCAGGGCCCAAGCAACTGACCTGAGCGATCCCGACATTCCTATTGTCACAGACACCAAGGCTTGGAGAAGCAGCCTTCACAGTGTTGGATAACAAGACTTAAACCAATAAGCAGCCCTAACTAGCAAAACCATTCAGCACTCATCGGGGAGACGCTGCCAGGCGCGGGATGCTAAAGGGAGCGGCTGCCTCGCCTGTCCCAATGCCACCATCACCTGGGGCACTTCCTCAGCTATCCAAGAGGAACACGGAACCCAGGACGGCTATCTGGGCCCGGCACAGCCTCCTGGGGTTCAGCTCAGGAAGAGGTTTCAATGCTGTCCTGAGACCCACTGCAGGCAGGTCTCCTCCTCCTTCCCCCTGAGAATAGGGCACGGGGCCGACGGAGCCTGCAGGCTGTCGGAGCTTCAGGTGTCTACAAGCGTCCTCTGCCTCGGAGGCAGCAGAGCTTCAGAAAGCAGGCCCCTTTGGTCTGGCACCCTGAGCTGGGCTGAGGAGAGCCCTCGCCTTCTCCCCTGCTTCCAGCTCTATGGACGCCGAGAGGGCGACGGAGGCTGGTGCAAAAACGGCAGCCTCGGCTCCAGGCGCCAGCTCTGCGAATCACCACCCACGCACTCGCACGCACACACACACACACGCACGGGGTATACGAGCACGTGCACACCACGGCTGGACAGTGAACCCAGTCAAGGTGCAGATGTTTGGAAGCCACGTGCCTGGGTCCCCCAGGGCCCGGACCAGAGGGCCCAGCTGCCAGAAGGAGGGACACTGGACAGAAAGGCATGCTGCCGGGAAAAGCACTGTGGTGGGACACGCGTCTTTGTCCCTGATGTGTGCAATCACTTCTTTCCTCTAATTTTGGGCCAAAGATTGGCATCTTGCCTCTGGGCGCTGGAAGCTGCGGCGAGCAGTGTAAATACTCCAGCCCGGCACAGGAGCCCAGGAGACGGAAGTCGTATGGTGATACCCCAGTGGCACTGAGCACCTCTGCACGCGGGATCAGGACCTAGCCGGCCGCCAGCACCCCACTCCCCACTCAGACACACTCTCTTGAAGATATGACTCAGACACGGAAGCAGGACTGGCAGTTCAAGTCCATTTTGAAGGATGGCTCTGGAAAGTCGGCTCCGACATCCCACCTGCAAGCCTCAGCTCGCAGGCTCCCGGCACTCGGCAAGAACGGCCAGCCGGCCCTTTCTGGGAGGACGAGAATCGGCCCTCCATGCTCTCCAGGGACTTGAAAGCTCTGGAGACAGGTGGGAAAGAAGCCTGGGGACAGCCACACCAGCACGCCTCCAAGGAAAGCTCAAGTGCTGTCTAGGTGGAAGTCGGGAACGCGACAGGCCCCGTGGAGCCCCGAGAAGCCGAGTGGCCCCTTCCAGGGGCCTCACAGGAGGCTGGCCAGGCTGGTATTGGGTCCGTTCTGAGCTTGAAACTGCACAGGAGGCGGGCCGTCTGTCCACTGCAGGGGGAAAGGACACACAAGTGAGGTCCTTCCTAGAGAGGGCAGGGCCGCGCTGGGCTGCAGGCCTGTGCCTGGAAGGCCGCCCTCTTCAGTGAGTCGCCAGCCAGGGCCCTCCATCTTCCACACAGAATCAGATGGGCCTCCAGGAAGCAGCCTACAGCACCCGCTTGGGTGACAGGTGTCATCTTGCCCATCCAGGGAGGCTCCTGAGCCAGGCTGGGTCAGGGGTTGTTGGAGAGACACAGGGAGACGGTAGCCAAGTGCTCACTCCCCTCCTGAGGCAGCGTGCTCTGCCCGCCAGGGCGCTGGGGGACGCCACAGGCCAGGTGAGCACCCTTGCTTTGTCTCCCCCGCCCTGTGCTCGTACCGTGATGAGGTTGTGCTCGGGGAGGCTGCAGGCTTCGATGTGGTCCTGGAGCAGCTGCTGCGAGAAGTTCTGGTGCATCTGGGCGGCTTCGTGGGCATCCATGGCATTCCCGCAGGCCTTGTTCAGGTCTGAAGGGGGAATACGCGCACGGGCGCACGGCGTTGGCTGCTTCGGCCTGCACTGCCCCCACACCCTGCCCTCGGGTGTGGGTGGAGCCCTAAAGTCACAGCCCAGCTCCGCCAGGGGGCGCCTGCGGGCCTGGCACATCATCTGCCCTGAGCCCCATCCCAGGGTCAGCAAAGCCCACTTGCCAGCAGCCCTCACACATGTCCCATATCCTTGAAGGCGAATGAGCAGCAAGGCCCACAGGGGCCCCTATAAGGGCTGGTAGGGAAGTGAAAGCCCCTGGGGCCCCCTGTGGACGCTGGCCCTGTCAGGGCACCCAGCGGCTCGCTGGGAACAGGGCACCTCGCTGAGGCAGCAAGACCGAACGGGTGCACAAAGTCCACTGCAGATGGGACCAGTACGCCCTCTACCTCCTCCCCAGGGCCCTGGGTGGGTCTATGGACCTCAGTTTCAAAATCTGTAAATGGGAGAGTAGGCGTAACACCACCGACACCTGCCAAGGGCCCTCCCTGTGCCCAGAGCCCTGGCTGGTCCTGCCTGAAAAGGCTGACTGCCGTCCCCGCTCATGGGAAAGAGACTGAGGCCAAGCGTCAGGAGTCAGAGACAGAATCAGACCCTGTGTTGATCTCACTCCATGAATGGGCCCATTGCCCTCAAACAGGGCCTTCTGAGGAGACTGAGAATGTGCTAGAATTGGGACCATGGCCTGCAGAGGCCCAGTCTAAAGCAGAGGCCGAGAAGGGCTTAACCAGCATCTTCTAAGCCCAGAAGCCCCGATTTCTTACTCACCCCTCAGCAGGGCGGATGACCACAGCTGCACCGACATGTCTGGGATCTTGCTGGCCAGCTGCATGGCGGGCACCACCATGTTGTTGCTCTCCTGTCAATCAAGAGCAGCAGAAGAGTTGAGGGGGGAGAGGGTGGCTGCGGCTGGTGGCAGGGGCAGCTTGGGCCCCACCCGTGACCTCCTCCTGAGGCCCAGCAAATTCCTACATCTACCTCACAGCCTATCTTGGATAACTTTTTGTTTCTCTCCATTTTTTTTTTTTTAAGGGCCACAGCTGAGGCACATGGAAGTTCCCAGGCTAGGGTTTGAACTGAAGCTGTTAGCCGCTGGCCTACACCACAGCCACACCAGATCCGAACCTCGTCTGCTACCTACACCGCAGCTCATGGCAACGCTGGATCCTTAACCCACTGAGCGAGGCCAGGGATCAAACCCATGACCTCGTGGATACTAACTAGTTGGGTCTGCCACCACTGAGCCACGACGGGAGCTCTCAGAGTCCATCTTAAATGACCCTCTGTGAAGTGCTCCTTGACTACCTTGGGGAAAAATGAGACGTCTCCAGCCCTTGGCCTGGCATGTGCCCTCCTCACTGGGGCACCGCCAGGGGCAACTCTATGTGCCTTTGTCTTTCTAACAAGAGGAAAGGGACTGGTGGAGCTTATCTGGACCCATATCAGGAACTGATTAGAAATACAGATTCGGGGAGTTCCCTTCATGACTCAGTGGTTAAAGAATCCGACTAGGAACCATGAGGTTGCAGGTTTGATCCCTGGCCTTGCTCAGTGGGTTAAGGACCCGGCGTTGCCGTGAGCTGTGGTGAAGGTTGCAGACGCGGCTCGGATCCCGCGTTGCTGTGGCTGTGGCGAAGGCCGGCGGGTATAGCTCCTGTTAGACCCCTGGCCTGGGAACCTCCATATGCCGCAGGTGCGGCTCTACATAAAGGCAAAAAGACAAAAAAAAAAATAAAAAGAAATACAGATTCGGGGCTGTGGGGCATCAAGACATATTAACCCTCCAACTCTGACTGCACCACGTGATTCCAACAGCCCCACACTCGCAATCCCCAGTATGAGCTGAGTGAGAGCCATTGGAGGCTGTAAACATCCATCCTTGACCCCGCAGTGCCACCAGGAGCACTGCTCTGACTCTACCCAGCCCAAGGACCATAAGCCTGCTGGCCTAAATGTTGGGTTCAGGATGACAGTGGGAGAACTTCCTATGTGGCGACCCCTTGCAGCCTGGGGAAGTCTTGGCATGTAGCCCAGAGACATATAAAAGCTTCAAAACCAACTCCTGAGGCCCGAGTTTAAAACAGCCACAGGTGCACGGGGTATGCCTCCAGAGAGACACAAAAGCCCAGAGACCTTATGCTGCCCTGTGGCCAGCACCTCAAAGATGAGCTCCAGGTGGGTCTCAACTTTTTCAAGGCGGAGTTCCCACTGTGGCTCAGCAGGAATGAACCTGACTAGTATCCATGAGGATGCGGGTTTGATCCCTGGCCTCGCTCAGTGGGTTAAGCATCTGGCATTGCTATGAGCTGTGGTGTAGCCTGCAGACTGGCTCAGATTCCACGCTGCTGTGGCTGTGGTGCAGGCCGGCGGCTATAGTTCCCATTCGAGCTCCTAGCCTGGGAACCTCCATATGCCGCAGGCGCACCCCTAAAATGAAAAAAAAAAAAACAAAAACCCACAACCTTCAAAATTGAACCAAACTCTTCAAAGACTTCAGAACGCATGGCAGAATAGGAAAAACTACTCTCATCCTATAAGCCTAGGGCTGGGCCTCTGCAGCTGCTGAGAGGGAGTTCCCTTTGGCTCAGGCCTCCTCCATGACGGTTTGGGGCCACCCCACAGAACGTGGTTGTGAAGACCGGTGTGATCCTGAGAGGTGTCCTGCACGAGGCCTCCTGCAAACTCACGATGCCCATGAAAGCTCTGGCTCGGACTCCCCCAGACCCAGAGCTGCTGGGCCTTGGGTTTGAGGTCTCTTGGTGGCGTCACATTACCAGCGTGGGCCAGGCACACAGGGAGCAGCAGAGGTTTCCAAATAAAATAAGCTCTATAATTTGCTTTGAGATGGCACCGAACATGAACCAGAAGCTACAGCTGAAGAGCTGCTCTGCCCACCCTGCCCCACTAAAGGTGGCTTCTGGAAGGTTCTGGACAAACAAGAACCAGCAAGGTCTGCGTCTGAAGCCTGGGTCTGCAGTTTGGGGTTGTGTGACCTTAATCTCACCATCTGGAAATGTGGTTATCATAATCACTACACCGAGACACAAGGCAGGTGACCTGTATTCAGTGGCAACTCATGCTGAGCCCTCTGTCTAACCCTCGCATGCACACTGAGGCCACTGTCCTCCTGTGCTCAGTGAGCAGGGTGACAAGGTGTCCTAGGAGTGGAGCTGTACTCAGAAGGGAGACCCCCAGCCCTTTCAGGGTGATAATGCCCCTGGGACTCTAGCCAGAGCTGCAGGGCATGCCTGCCTCTGCAAATGCTTGTCACGTGACTGTGGGCAGGGTATACACCAGGCTCACCAAAAACACTCATTCTTGGGAGGCCCTGGAGTTTGATCAGATAAAACTTTATGAGCCAAGAAAAGTGCTCTGCATTGTCTGTCCCCAATAAACAGCTCAAGTGAGTTTGGCTAAATCATGGTGCTGATACTGCTTAAAAATTCTAATGGCTGGGAGTTCCTGTCGTGGCGCAGTGGTTAATGAATCTGACTAGGAACCATGAGGTTGCGGGTTCGATCCCTGGCCTCGCTCAGTGGGTTAAGGATCCGGTGTTGCTGTGAGCTGTGGTGTAGGTCGCAGACATGACTCAGATCCCGCGTTGCTGTGGCTGTGGTGTAGGCCGGCAGCTACAGCTCCAATTAGACCTCTAGCCTGGGAACATCCATATGCTACATGTGTGGCCCTAAAGAAAAAGCAAAAAAAAATATATATAATGGCTGAATGTTCCCATGTGATGCAGCAGTTTAGGGATCTGCCATTGCACAGCTGCTATGCGGGTCGCAACTGGGATGTGGGTTTGATCCCTGGCCTGGGAACTACCATATGCTGCAGGCGTGGCAAAACAAACAAACAAACCAAACTCACAGCCATCAAAAAAAGGCTCTGACACAGTGGTGCAGAGAAAGATAAGATATAAAACAGCCTAATAAATAAAACTTATTCATGGGCGGGCACATAAGCTAAATGACAGAGACACATGATGACTTTCTCCTTTGCTTCTCAGACTTTTTACAATGAACAAGTCATATTTTATATTGACAAATATTATTTTTTTGTCTTTTTGTCTTTTTAGGGTCGCACCTGCAGCATATGGAGGTTCCCAGGCTAGGGGTCTAATCAGAGCTACAGCTACTGGACTACACCACAGCCACAGCAATGCCAGATCTGAGCTGCGTCTGCAACCTACACCACAGCTCACGGCAACACCAGATAGTTAACCCACTGAGCGAGGCCAGGGATCGAACCCGCAACCTCATGGTTCCTAGTGGGATTCGTTTCTGCTGCGCCATGACGGGAACTCTGACAAATATCTTAATAAAACTGGAGTTCCCATTGTGGCGCAGTGGAAATGAATCTGACTAGTATCCATGGGGATGTGGGTGCAATCCCTGGCCTCGCTCAGTGGGTCAGGGATCCAGCGTTGCCATGAGCTGTGGTGTAAGTCTCAGATATGGCTGGGGACTGGGATTCCTGTGGCTGTGGTGTAGGTTGGCAGCTACAGCTCAGATTCAAGCCCTAGCCCAGGAACTTCCATGTGCCTCAGGTGTGGCCCTAAAAAGCAAAAGCAAAAAAAAAAGGCCCTGTGAGGTTGATGGTTTCGAGCAGGAGATGATGTACAGATATCCCCAGAGGAGGAGACTTGGAGTCAACTGATTCTACCAGACACCAGCAGGCACCGGTGGGGACCAGCCCCAGGGGAGCAGCGCTGGTGACAGTGAAAACACAGGCTGCCCTGAGGACACCGTGTGTGACGGGCAGAGATGGATCCTTGGCATTGTGGCCGAGAGGGCACACCTCTTTGCCCCCACGTATTAACACAGCGCTCTGTCCTCAGCCTTGCCAGCTCTAGCTCCACTGAGCCCTGGGGCTTTGCCTGATAAATGCCTGTGGCCAACACTGGCCCTGTCTGCCCCAAAGATACATCCCCCAGGGGCCCAAAGCTCCCCCAGCCCTGCCTGCCCAAGCTGTCTGAGCCAGGGTGCCTCCATCTTGGCTGAGCCCCGTGCAGCAGTGGGAGATTAGGGGTCACTAAGGTGTGACCTTTGGGGGGACCCAGGATGGGAGGAACTTTGCTGCTGGGGCTCCCCCTTCCCCCAGTAAGCACCACACTGGTCCTCCTGTCCTTCGGCCTGGCCCCTGACACTCACCCTATGGTTTCCCAACACATAGAAGATGTGGCCCAGGAGCACAAGGGAGCAGGCCGTGAGCCGGTTCAGGTCCTCGGCGTTGGACATCTTCAGGGTTTCCCGCAGAAATCGCCTTCATGAGAAGAATAGATGCTGAGGCCCCGCTGGGAGGGCTTTGGAGGAAAAGGCAGCAGTGGCCTCGGGGCTCTGGGCAGGGCCCGCCTGGAAGAGGGTGGGGAGGGTGGGGAAAGGGGACCTGGACGTGTGCCTTTGGCGGGGGCGGGGCGGGGTAAGAAACACCAGGAGGTGCCCTGCACGGGGCGCCCCGCTCTAGTACTCACTTGGCCTCGTTGTAGCGTCCCTGGAAGAAGGAGAAGAGCCCGCGCACGTAGAAAGCTGCTGCTCGGAGGCAGTGCGAGCTGCGGGGAGAGCGGAGCGTCACGCCTCGGTGGGGGGGGTCTTTGTGAGCGCGGCAGATTTACAAGGGGGAGTGGGAACGGGTGTGCGGGTGTTGGGGTACATAGCAGCCTAGGGCCTCACAGGCGCTCACACCACCCCAAAGAGCATGGAAGGCATAAGATGGCTGGTCAAGCGGAAACCGGGGCTGGGGCTGCCTACCTGACGGGGAAGCTGTGGTCTGGATTGATCCTCTCCAGCAAGCTGTACAGCTGTGAGAGACAGGTCACAAGTCAGGACACCCCTGCCTTTCTCAGCCCCCCACAGGCTGGTCAACTGACTAGAGCTGCCCACGACGCCCCGACCCAGTCTCACGCTTCAGGCCCACACCTCAGACCTCACGCCTGTGGGCAACGTGCCGGGAGAAGGGGCAGGATCGGTAAAGTAATTGATATTTTAGGTCCCCTTTGGCTGTCACATGGAGGGTGGGTCTGGGGACGAGGGCTGAAGTGGGCTGAGGTCATACGCTCATGGTCCCTTCGGGAGGCAGACATCGGGGCCTGGCTGGGGGAGGGGGAGACACAAAGGAGCCAAACTCCTCTGAGACCCGCCAAGGCCACCCCAGACCCTCACGACCCTGCCCTGTGCTTGCTGACTGCTGGACCGGCTGGCCTGGGCTTTCTGCCCGAAGTATGCAAACCAACCAATAATCCAGGAATTCAGCTAGGCTTTTTGTAGCCAAGAGATGACAGTGGCCTGAAGTAAAAAAAATGAAAGCTGCGAAGAATTCCCGTTGTGGCTCAGTGGGTTAACAACCCGACCTAGTGTCCGTGAGGATGCAGGCTGGATCCCTGGCCTTGCTTAGCTGGTTTAAGGATTCGGCGTTGCCGTAAGCTGCAGCACAGGTCACAGGTGTGGCTCAGATCTGGCGTTGCCATGGCTGTGGTGGAGGCTGGCAGCTACAGCTCCGATGTGAACCCTAGCCTGGGAACGTCTATACGCTGCAGGTGTGCGCCCTGACCCAACTTCAAAAAAAGAAGAAGAAAAAGGGGTGGAGACATGTGGCTAAATCCGAGATACTCTCGAGGCAGGATCCCAGGGCTGAGGGAGATGAAAGGGATAAGGGGGCGCTGCAAGGGGAAGCCAGTGGGAGGGTACTCATCCTGCGAGGGCAAGCTCTGCACCAGCTCCCCACCCAGCTGCCTAGGACTCCAGAACAATTTAGGGGCCTGTGCACACGGCCGTCCAAGCTGTCACTCCTCAGAACTGAGCCGCGAGGCCTCACTGACATTTTAGAACAGACAGCTCAAGGTAGAAGAAATTGTCCCTTTTTTTCTTTTTTGGTCGCCCTGAGGCATACGGAAGCTCCTGGGCCAGGGATCAAATCTGAGCCGTTGCTGAGAGGTACTCCACAGCTGCAGCAATGCTGGATCCTCAACCCACCGTGTCAGGCTGGGGATTGAACCGGCGACCCCACCGAGACAAGCTGGACCATTAACCCACTGTACCACAGTGGGAACTCTGAGAAGTCGTGTATGTGTTTGTTTCTGAGGGAATCAATAAAACCTGGCTCGTTTTCAGTAGGGAGAGGCGGTCACTTCTGTCTTAGACTTAGCTTCCCCTGGCCGCGCTGTGCTCTGGCCGCCAGCGACACCTTGTTGGAGGGCAAGTACCCTGGGGTTCCTGAGATTTACAGGTGCCCAGGACAACACTCCCCACACACCCTCCTCCGAGTAAGAGTCGAAAGAAAGGATACCGAACATGAAGCATGTCACCTACTACCTCTTGGTGTCTATTTCCTTCCCGTATATACACACTCGCCAGGTTGGTCACGATGAAGGCCCACAGCTCCTGGTGATTGGTGAGCTGGAAGGGGAGACACAGGGTGGCAGGGGGCAGGGCTCAGCACAGTCACATCACAGAGAGGCCACGTGGAGGTATCGGAGCCACCCAAACACTCCACAGCAGCCACCTCAGAATGTCTTTATCCTTTTCATTCCCAACACACTGCCCCTGCCTCCCAAACCCAAGAACGACAAAAACCATTAGTTCTTTCCATTATAAAACCACGATCCATGTTACGGAAAACTCAGGAAACAGAAAAGAAAACCAGCCTCCTTTGACCTTGCCCTCAGAATGCACTACTGTTTGGTCTATTTTCTGCTGTCTCGGTACTGACACCCGGGGCGCCCCTCCCTCCACACGACAGGTAGTGACCCAGGACCCCAGTGTGTGCTGACACAGTGGAGGAACACCCCGGTCCTGGGGGAGGCAGGTCCCTGCCAGGAAGGCCGCTGACGCTGTTAGGGGCTAGAAATGCTGCCGATGGCAGTACTTGCGGGGAATAAGAATGGCCACAAGGGGCACCGATCTGGGTGGGCTGAGCTTTCCCAGTGGGGCTGAGCGAGCATAGCTGTGCAAGAGGCCAAGGGTGCCTGGGAAGCACGGACCCCACCTGGAGGACCCTGGAAGGTGTCAAGAAGGTCCAGAGGGTCTCCTGACCTGGGCAAAGATATTCCAAGATATGTGTCACAGGACCACAGGAAAAGTACGTTTGGGGTCACGGGGAAGGGGGGTCTGGGCTCGGGTCCTGGCTGCACCACCTCCCTCCCAGGCTGGCGGCAAGGACTCCCTGGGGCACACGCCATTCACTGGGAATTCTGATGTTGAACCAAAAAAGCAGCAGCCACTTATAGGAAGTGAGATGGGGAAGGAGGGTCCGAGAGAGCCTCCCAGGGCCCTGGGCAACGGGGGGTGATCCTGACGCACTGCAGTGAGCAGCACCAGCAGATCAAGGCTCAAAGGAGCTGTGACAGGGCTGGGAATCCTGAGTGAAAGGAGCTGAACAGGCCATGGCATCAGCGGGAGCCTGGCTTGAACAACTTCCCCAGGGCTGCCCCCTCGACTTAGCCCAGGAAACCCCATTCCAGGCTGGCCTCGTCTGCCTCTGAGTAGCACGAGAAAGCCCTGCATAAATGGTACATCACTGTCACAGCAGGCATCAGGCTGAATGCTGTGGAGTCACCCGCTGACCACGGTTTTGTGTGGCTGCTGTCCTCGTCACAGACCACACCCGACTCCTTAGGGAGAAGCACTGCCTGCCCCGGGAAGCGAGGGCCGGCACCTTACCCGCAAAGCTGTGGTGAACTGGGCTTCCGCGTTGTCCATGCAGTTGACAGAGACACAATACAGGCCCTGGAAAGAGAAGGTGCTGAGGGCTCACAGCCACATGCAGCTTGCCCAGAGCTGCATGGCTGAGCCACCTATATCTAAGCTTTTTTCCCTTTTTTTCAGGGCCACACCTGTGGCACATGGATATAAGTTCCCAGGCTAGGGGTTGAATCAGAGCTATAGCTGCTGGCCTACGCCACAGCCACAGCAAAGCGGAATTCAAGCCATGTCTGCGACCTACACCACAGCTCATGGCAACGCTGGATCCCCAACCCACTGAGCATCCTCACGATTACCAGTCAGATCTGTTTCTGCTGCGCCACAACAGGAACTCCTTATATCTAAGCTTTATCTTGACAAACTGGGAGGAAGATGGCATATTTAATTATTCCTGCCTCCTGGGACCAAAGTCAACTTGGACTTGATGAGATGCTTGTCAGAATGAAGCCCACTGGGAAGATTCTAAATCTCGCCCGGAGTGATGGATATGCAGTTATTCGCTGAAAGGATTTAAGATCCTGACTGGGGCAGGGCCAGGGGCTGCTCGCTGGGATGGGGCTGGGGCGGACAGCCCGCACGCACTCACCAGCAGGGTGTGCAGCTGGGCGGCGTGGTTGGAGAAGAGCCGGGGGGACTGCTGGCACAGCTGACAGACCTGGGAGATCTGCCGGGAGAGAGAATGCTTGATGTCATGTGGCCTGTAATGTGGGACCCAGTGTCCCGGCAGCATCGGGGAGAGACCCAAAGCTGGTGGGCGTGCCCTTGTCCCTCAAAGGCACAAAGTTCCAGTAGATGTTTCCGCTTGTGAGGATCAGGTGCGGCCTTGACCTCTTTGAGGCCAGTGACCGTAGTCTGTCACTCGCCTTCACCTCCCTTTCCAACTTAGCCATTATAGCACCTTCACCCTACTCAAGGCCCCAGCACCCCTTCAAAGAGGAGGGCAGCAGGGGTTACGGATTACAGGGCAGGAAGGGGGTTAGGATTGTCGTTGGAGGATTCTAACTCCCCAGACCCCACATTCCTAGGCACGCAAACTTTCAGGGAAAAAACAGTTTACTTGTATTAGATTCTCTGATCAACTGTGTCCAGGCAGGGTTGTGGACTGCCAGGTCAAAGCCAACCGCGTACACAGACGGGTCCTGCACACACTGGGCACATTTACACTCTCCCGTGTGACACCCTCCACAGCCCCGCACACCCAAACCACCCTGGCCCTTGGCCTTCCCATTCTTTGTGCGCGGCCACCAGCGCCTTACCTCCTGCAGCGCGGTGGCCTTGTGTCCTGTGACGAGCCTGCACATGATGATGTGCTCGAGCAGGATCACTTGGAAGGAGGACAGAATGGGGCTGCAGTCGAGCACTGGGGGAGAGAGGCAGCGGTGAGCTCTCCCAGCGCGGGCGGGGGAGACAACCGAGGGGATGCTGAGCCCGGGTCCCGACCCCTGGGCCTTCGAGCTCTCCCACCACACTCAGCATCCAGCCTGTCACTTTACCCAGTTCCCACGGCACCCTCAAACGAGGGGCTTCATCTCCTTGTCCAGGTGAGGAAGCGGGCTCACAGCCAGGCTTTGGTGACCAGGGTGTTCTAAGAGTAAGAAATTCCCGGAGGGGTTTGTCTTCCACCCCCACTCCGCCCGGGCCCAGCTGAGTGCTCAAGGGCACACTGGACACAACGGGCTCTAGAAATGTTGAGGCTGACTGGGAGGGTGAGACTACGCAACAGGCCTCAGGCAGCAGTGGGGGGGACCCCAGTTTCTGGCTGCCCTGAGCGGCTATCTTCTTATTGGAACCAGACGGTACTTTCCCAACTCATCTGGAGGGAATCACCAGAGTCCCCCTGGGTTTTGGTCCTCGGGCTCTCGGGCTCCTCCCCGGCAGCACTGACGAGGGCACAGGGAGTGAATGAGGTGCAGGGGTGCACGCCAGCCAGGGACACGTGGAGCTGGGTTCCTGCTGGTCCCTGATCCCACAGGACGAATTAGTCAAGCACCCGGGAAGAACCCAAGGCCTCCAGAGGGCCTGCTGTCCACCAGTTCCAATCCCAACCTCATCCTGGACGCAATCCACGTCACAACGCTGGTAAGAGACACCAAAAGCAGACACTGCTTTTTCAACTGAGCACTGATGTCTGTCTCGGAGGGCCCGTCCAGTGGAGTTCCACTGACCCTCTCGGCTAACTTATACAGTGAGGGGAAGAGGACAGAGATGGCACCACCCCCTACCCTCCTGCCCTGGGGATCAGGGGTCCAGTCCAGGCCCGGCCTGCTCCACCCACACCTGGATTATTCCCATCTGCCAACTGGGGTAATAAGATCCATATGGCAGGGACTTGTGCGGCCGTCTTTCAAGGTCCTTCAGACCCAGCATAGGAGGTGGTGGCTGAGCTGCCCACCAGAGGGCTGCTCAACCCACTGAGCCCCACAGAGCCTGACTTACTCTTGAGCTTCTCCAGCTGCATGAGGGCCTTGTCTGTGTATTTCTGTGCCTTCTCTAGGTAGCCGGCTTGCATGGAGTGCATCACAGTCACCTGGTGACAAGATCAGATGGCAGCAGTCACTGGGGCCCTCTCCTCTCTCGCCTGGGCCCCCGGGCCCTGGCCCACCCAGGGACTCACCAGGTAGACAAGCACGCACATGTGCTCCTTGGGCAACCAGTGGAAGAGGTCAGCGGGGTTGCTGGGCAAGATCTCGTCGTCGTGCAGTGTGGAGATGGTCTGGATGCACTGCTGCAGCTGCTTCAGGCAGGGCTTCACGCTCTTCACCTGCAGCAGACGAACGGCGCTGCACACCCGAGCGTCCCGCCAGGTGCCAACCACCCCTAGAGGCAGGCCCCCTCGGCGGCAGCTAGCCCGGTCCTGCCCGCCCCATCGACCCCTCAGCCCTCTCTTCCCAGGAGCTCCCGCCACACCCACCACCTGCAAAATGCCCCCCTCCTAGATGGCTCAGCCAGTTTTCAAGGTACGGGGCAGGGCCAGATGGGTCATCTGTGGGACTGAGGTGCAAACTCCACCCAGCGCTGGGCCCAACACCAAAGCCAGGGAGAGGCCCATCCAAAGACCCTGTACCAGCTGCATTTCCTCCTTCCTGCAGTGACCCCGAGAGAGCAGGACAGGGCTGGTTTTCCTGGGGGGTGGAAGTAGCCACTGGAGGCCCTGCAGGTGCCATGGTTTGTCAGACTGCTCTCTGCACCAGGAAGCCCTGTCCCAAGGCCCTACACTCTATTCCTGTAGTTGTCAGTACCCTGTGAGAATATGCTTTTGCCCCTATGCACTGAGAGAAACGTCTGGCCCAACAGGCACAGGTGGATGCAGGCAGGGGAACCAAGGAAACCTCTTACCAGTGAGAGGCCGACCTGGCACTTTCTGGGGCCTTCACTGCCACCAGGCTCCACCTGCGGTCACCACTGTGACGGGGCGGGAGGGTGGATGGGGCAGCACCCCTCCAAAAGGCTGAGACATTCACCCGTGTACAGGCACAGCCGCTCCTCAACCACATGGGAGTTACAGAGTTGTATCCCAGATCCGGCCGGTCCCCCCAGTCCCTGCACAACCTCCACAAAGCTGTCAGAGCTGGCAGGGCGGGGGTGGACAGACACTGCTTGGGCACCTGCTGTATGCCAGGCACCATGCCAGAACTCCCAGTCTATTTTCTTGGATTCCCCAAACGGCCCCAGAGACCTTTTGACCATTCACACAATAACTGGATGTGTGTGAAGCCTCAACTACTCCTGCTCTAAGGGCAGGAAAAAGACAGACCCATTCTTGGAGTGCCCTCTGCCCACAGAGGCAGAGTACTCACGCCAGAGCACTACTGGGCTGGGAACCCCAAATGACAGATGTGCCCCAGCGGTGAGGGCACCAGAGCTGGTACCTTAGCCAGAGGCCCACCCAGCACCCGCCTGCCCCCCAGCAGCCTTTGTGAGAGAGGCACTACACACCTGCCCAGCATCCAGGTAGTGGGTCACCTGGAGCACCAGGAAGAAGACACGCAGAGACTCTTTCTGGATGGGGTTCCCCTGCCAGTTCTCAACTATCTGTCCACAGAGGGTCAGCAGTGGGTGGACTTCCTGCAACTTGCGCTCCATCAGCAGCAGCTGGGGAGGGAGGGGGGTAAGTGCTGAGTCCCTTCTGGTTCACGGGGCTGCTGGCCACCTGCCCAGGCGCTGCGGGACTGCTGGCACCTCGAAGGGAGGGTGCAAAGCCAGGCCGGAACACGGGACCAGGCAGCTCCAACCCAGGCTGCTTCTTCTCCAGTACCAACCCCACAACCTGGAATTTTGAGTTTTGCCTCTGAATCCAGCTGGGAGACAGGGGCCTGCCATGCACGAGGGTCTGGGCACTCGAGGGGCCACAGTATGGCAAACAGGTGAGGTCTTGGCAGACCCTGTGGGGACCCAGCCCCACATCCACCACACTAGCCCCATCTCGCCCAGCCTCCACTTACCATCCCTTTGCTGAGCAGGAATAGTGCCCTGGAAAAGAGAGGGGTAATCAGGTCTGGGAGGCTCAGGCACCTCCTGGGATGACTGTGCCATCTCAACACTCATAGGGACCTAATGAGCCACCTCCGGGACGATTAAGTGGATGACCACGGACCCTGGCCAACTACATTGTTTTATTTATAAGAGTGCTCTAGTTTGTTCCAGGCTTTTTTTTTCGGTCTTTGTGCCTTTTCTTAGGGCCGCATCCACGGCATATGGAGATTCCCAGGCTAGGGGTCTAATCGGAGCTGTAGCTGCCGGCCTACGCCACAGCCACAGCAATGCCAGATCTGAGCCGCACCTGCGACCTACACCACAGCTCACAGCAACGCTGGATCCTTAACCCACTGAGCGAGACCAGGGATCAAATCTGCAACCTCATGGTTCCTAGTCGGATTCGTTAACCACTGCGCCACTACGGGAACTCCCTGTTCTACGCTTTTTTTTTAGCTTCGCCCTTGCTAAGATACTCATGTGGTTCAAAAGCCCAGAAGATGGGGTGTTCCCATCATGGCTCAGCAGGTTAAGAACCCAATGTAGTCTCCATGAGGATGTGGGTTTGATCCCTGGCCTCACTGAGTGGGTTAATGATCTGGCATGGTGGTGTATGTCGCAGATGCCATTTAAATCTGGTGTTGCCGTGGCTGTGGAATAGGCCTGCAGCTGCACCTCTGATTCGACCTCTAGCGTGGGAATATCCATGTGCAGTGGGTGTGGCCATTAAAAGGAGAAAAAAAAAAGGAAAAAAAAATAACCCAGAGGCAGAAACAGGTGCTCAGAAAGTATGGAGAGTCAGGGTACGAGACAGCACATCCATCATCATCTCTCTCGAAGCCACTCAGATCATGGGTTTCACATCAGCGGACAGCATGGGGTGGGGCAGGGAGAGGAGAGGAGGAAGTGATCAGGTTCAAGTGCCTGAACCCAAATCTGTGCCTCACCAGGGTCCCGCTGTGCCCCAATTTCTTGTCTGTAACCAGCCAGGCCCCATCAGGCTCTCCTGAGGGTTACGGGGATGAACTCAGAAAGCCCAGGCATGGCAGCAACTTCACTGCCGTCTGTCCCCACCCTTGGGGATGGCGAGGCCAGGAGATTTCTATTGTCTCCTAAATCTGTCTCAGCTTTCCAAACAAACAGGTACTGCTGTCACCAGCAAGAAAAAATAATCAAATGAACACAAAAAGTTTAGGCAACAGTCAAAACAGAGGAGGGAGCCAGAGCAGCCCAGCCTCAGCGCGGCCCCTGGGGGCTCGCTGGGCAGGGCCCCTGCTTTTAGGATCAGCCGTGGGGCTGTGGTCACACACAGCCTGTAGGTCCCCAGCTTCTTCAACATCTAAGCCTTTGCCCTGCCAGTCTGTGTAAAGTGCCCACGTGCTGCAGCTGACATTCCATCAAGTGAGCCCCGTTCCAGGTGAGGAGCCTGGGGTGGGGTGGGAGGCCACGGTCACACAGTGAGAGACGTCTGTGTCCCCGGCCACCGTGCCGCTCCTTGGTACCTCACGGTGTGGACACTCCAGGCTCTCCCGTCAGACTGCTAAAATCTAAGGCCTAGAACTTCACGTCAAGGTTCCCACACTTTCACATCACCAGGTCCTAAGTCCAAGATCAGAAGTTCTGTGCTAGGTGACCTGCAGGCGCCATGCCCTGCTGAAGCCCCCCAGGTCACCCCCCCAGTGGTACGGAGGCCTGTCTGAGGACACTTGTGAGTAAACGTGTGCATCGTGCAGCCATCCCCGTGCCCTGCAATGCACGTCACCCTGTCCCTAGTGGTGGCCACAGCACGAGAAAGACAAAAAGGACCAGGAATATGGCACCAGGCCATGTGACAGTGTCCATCCCAGGGCAGGAGAGGCAGGGGATGACGGCAAAAAAAAGGAAACAGACTGGAGGCCCTTTTAGAGGGTGCGCAGTGAGGCACTGGTAGCCTCTGAACCCTGACCTCAACGCCAGGGCTCCAGTCTCCAGATACTCTACACAGTTTCATGTATAACGTGAACCTACGTCCCTTTTACGCGAGTGTCCACTTAATCCGTCTCCTGTTGTGTATCTAAAATCTCCTGGGTGTCCCGTGAGCGGGGACACCGGCTGCCAAGCACACTGCCCACACTCTCTACAAGCACCACTCTTGCACCTGCGCCACACAAAGGTGATCTGATCAGCCCAGGAAATCATACAAGCCCTCCTCCCCTTTTGTCTTCTTACAACCACACCTGCAGCGTATGGCAGTTCCCAGGCTAGGGGTTGAATCGGAGCTGCAGCTGCAGGCCTACGCCACAGCTCGCAGCCACGCGGGATCCTTAACCCACTGAGTGAGGCCAGTGCATCCTCAAAACTGCATCCTCCTGGAGACTATGTAGGGCTCTTAACCCACTGAACCACAATGGGAACTCCCCATACAAGCCCTTTTTATTTCAAGCGATACTAGAAACATGCAGGTGCTAATGGCACTGGAAATGCCAGCTGCCCTTCACTGTCACAGCCAACTCAACAGCCTCCTTCATGAACTGATGGGGCAAAAGCATCTCAGGGCTGCCTTAACTTACTATATATAAGGGTGGCCATCGTTTCACACTGAAATGCCATTTCTATTTGTTGTCCAGGATCAAGATGGCCAAACTCTTTCCAAGGAAGAGGAGGAGGGGCCCAGGGAGAGGGTGCCTACCGTGTATACTCGGATCCTACCACGCGGGCATATTCGGCCCCCACACCTAGGAGGTCACAGGCTGACACCAGGTCCTTCTCAAGTGTGTGTAGTTGCTGAAAAGGAGAAAGAGCAATGGCCCTCACTGCCAAACCACTTGCTTTACAATGCCTGACTCTACTGCTCTGCTGGTGAGTTAAAATGAGCCTCCCCACACATCGACAAAATCACCTCAGTGTCAGTTTCGAGCTAAATTAAGCGTATTATCTCATCAACAGTAATTGCTGTGGGTACAGAACTCCACTTCACTTACAGTGTACATAATCTAAGCTCAGTGGTGCAGAGCCAGCAGTTAGCACGCACAGGCGCAGACCCTCCGGGGCTGTGGGAGTGTGTCTGCACGCTGCACAGGTGCCCTCAGGGGCTGGTCACAAGGGAAGCAGCCGGGGAGCCTCAAACAAGGAGGAACTCTTTCAGGGGTAGGGTCTATGGGACTTTCAAACCCAGCAGCCTCAACAGGCTGAAAGGGAGGGACACCGGTGGGGCCTGAGCTTGAGATCTTGGGTTCTGTGCTCATAGCACCACCAGCTCTGTGACCCGAGGCAGGTGACTCACTGCCTGGCCTGCTTCCTTCTCTGCCAACAGGCACAAAAGCACATGGGAAGGTTAAAGGAAGGCAGTGCACGTACAGGGCAGGTGCAAGCCTAGGGGGAAGGCAGGAGCTCCGGTAGGTGAGCTCTTCTCAGCGGGGAACCTTCTGAGCCAAATCGTTCCAGCATTAAGGGGCTCCCGGAGCGGGGAGTAGGGGAGAAAGGGCAGGGGACACTTCCGGCCCAGGGCCCACTGTGTGCACAGGTGGGTGACGGGGCATTATCGGGGTGTGTGTGTGTGTGTGTGTGTGTGTGAGCAAAACATGGCCTGGGAGGCAGGCTGTGTCAGAGTCAGGAGAGGCTGGAGGCTAGCCAGTGAGGGAGGAGGTGTGGGCAGGGCCCAGGACAACGAGGCACTCTTCACTATGGAGTCTACCCAGCCCCCGGCCTGCAGGCTCCTCCACTGCAGCCAGGAAAGCCGCCCCGACAGTGACCCGCTGCTCCACCACCTGAGGATCTCAGAGTGCAGGGACCACGCGTCACCTGCATCTGAGGAGCTTAAAGGAGGCTGGGTGCAGGAGGGCTGTGTGGAGCCCAGGGTGAGGGTACACCCAGCAGTGGGCTCTAGGAGAAAAGGTTTGACTTCAGCGTTCACCTCCCAACAGGCAGCCCCTTGGAATTTCAACATCTCTCTTAGAAAACAGGGTGAACTATGGCAAGAAATGTTCCTTAAATTTTGATGAATGCAGGCCGAAGGGAGTACCAGGAGGGGAACACGAGGTCTAGGCCCCGAGTCAGCTCAAGAGGAAGGACACTCTCACCAATTACCCTGGGTGCTGCTGAGTGAGAGGCTTGTGCCAAGAGTATTGCCAGGGACAGTCTGAAGGGGACCTGTGAGCAGGTCAAAGAAATGTGCCTGTGCCCCTACCAGCTCAGTGCAGCAGCCCGAGGGAGACCTGTGTATCCCAGAATCTGCTTATTTGTATTGGAAGCAGCTGTGCCCCAAGGTCATGGCCCCAAACAGGCACCCACACATCTCACCCAGGCCTGCAGTACTCACAGCAAGCTGGAAGAGCAGGCGGCAGTGCCAGTACGGGGTCTGCTGTGAGATCTGGATTGCTTTCCGGAGCAGTGGCTTCGCTGCATCAACAGAATTCTGAAAGGAAACAGTCAAGTTTGGGGAGGAAATAATAAGCTGGCAGCAAGCTGGATTCCTTATGCAGCAGCTGCACAGCCAGAAGGCCATTTCTGTTCACACTTACCAAAGGATTTCTAGGCTGCCAATTTGCTTGATTAAAGAAAAAGATATTTTATTAGACTCACTGGCTGGGAAGTCTCTACATTGATCTTAAAATAACTCCCTATTCAACTAAACTGAATGTAGATTTAGTTCAAAATCCTGAACGGTCAACTAACTGCCATCTTCCCACTCTGCAACCAGTGAGAGAGGTCAGGGCCAGCGAGCAGGTCACTGCTCAAAGCTGGGGAAAGGCGATTTTCAGCTACACCTGACATCAGGGACCAGCTGAAGAAGGTAAACTATACGTACTTGTTCAGGAACTAATCACCTTTAGCCCAGGAACAAGGCTGTTTTCCAACAATCTTCCGTAGAAAGAGATTCTGCTGGCTTCTGTTAGGAAGCGATCACCCACGGATGCCCCACACCAGGTTCGGGAGGTGGTGATGGGAAGTGTTAAAACCGAGAAGGGAGTCTGCTCTTGGCAGTCCCAATCTGCCACTGTGCAAAAGGAGGAGTTTGCTTTCCGAGACCTTCCTATGTTCTTACCTCTTGACAGTATAATTCAGACAAGAGACTTGCTGCTTCAAATTTCACATCTTCAAACTGTGGGATCTAGTGACGTCCAGTTAAGGAAGTAGAGACAATGCAAAAAGGTCAGTTTAAAAGGGTCGGGAGTTCCCGCTGTGGCTAAGCAAAAAACAAAACCAACTAGGATCTGTGAGGATATGGGTTCCATCCCTGGCCTCACTCAGTGGGTTAAACATGTGGTGTTGCTGTGAGCTGTGATGTAGGCCAAAGACGTGGCTCGGATCCTGCACTGCTGTGCCTGTGGCATAGGCTGGCAGCTGCAGCTGCGATTTGACCCCTAGCCTGGGAACTTCCATATGCTGCAGGTGGGGCCCTAAAAAGCAATAAATAAATAAGTAAGTAAGTAAATGGGTCACAGCTCAGGGTTCTTACATGGCAGAGGCTGGCCCAATAGGCATGCCCCCCCCCACTGCCCCCAAACCCCAAGTTCACACAGTCCCCGCTCCAGCAATCACTGAGCTTACTGCTAGCTGGGTGTGGAGGCAGGCGCTGGGGCCTGAGGAGCAGCACAGCACTCAGAGAGAAGCTGCTGGTCTGAAGGACCAGCCACGGTTAAGCAGGGATGCTCGAGGCGGTCTGTGGGGTCAAAGCCCAAACCCACGAAGGGCATTATAGGTGGGATTCAAAATTATAACACATTCCATTTATTTAGAAGGCGCTTTCGTTAAAGGGAAAAGAAAAGGATACTTGCTGTGATATCAACCACTGAAAGAGAAAGAAAAAAGGATTAATTCTCAGCCAAACGCTCAGCACCTGCTGCACTGGCTCTGCTCCGGGGTTTACACAGGCGGTCTTGTCACCAAACGCTGCAGGTTTAACACCTGCTGCAGGTTTCCTACTTAACGCTCAGCCTGAGAGAGCAGCCTTGTTTTCCCTCTAATCCAGCAACCAGGGTGTGTCCAGGGAAGGGGAACACGAACTTGCTCCCGTACCGATAGGCCTCCTGTCCTCCAGGCTCTGGAGTCCAAGCTGGAGAGCCCTTCCACTATGGCAGCAATGGTTCGGAGGTGGAAGGGGCACAGAGGGGCCACCACATGCCACTTGCTGCAGTACGTCAAGAGCAAATCATGACAGGAGGAATCAATCAAAATCAGAGAGTCCGTTTGTGGGCGTCAGTCTTTCTGGGAGAAGTTAACATTTGAAAGATGCTTGAGGGAGTTCCCTTGTAGTGCAGCATGTTAAGGATCTGGCATTGTCACTGCAGCAGCTCAGGTCACTGCAGTGGTATGACTTTGATCCCTGACCCAGGAACTTGGAACTTCCACATGCTGCAGCCAAAATAAATAAATAAATAAATTTATAAAAAATTAAAAAAAAATAATGCTTGGAAATGAGCTAAGGTTAGCCTCCGAGGGGAGGGAGGAACACTCTAGGAAGAACTGGTGTGGGCACCCCCTCAGATGTGGCCAGGGCGTAGCAGAGACGATTCTAGGACCTGAGCTCAGAGATTCTGTTGGTGTAGTGGGTTAAGGATCCAGCACTGTCGCTGCTGTAGCTCAGGTCATAGCTGGGGTGTGTGTTTGATCCCTGGCCCTGGAACTTCCACATGCTATAAGCACAACCAAAAAAAACCAAAAAAACAAAAAACAAAAAACCCAGATCTGAGCTCACCATCCTTCTCTGCTAGTACACAAGGTGAGGTATAGTTCAGACAACCGCATGCTCCCACTTGGGGATAACTGTGCCCTGGAGTTTCACATTCCAACAGGAGGTCCCAGGGCAGTCCACCACACTGACCATGGCTGTCAGACCATCCAGGACTCAAGCATATACCTGAAAGTCTGCAAACATTCTCAGAGCCTTAGCAGTTGTTAGAAGGTGGATCCAGAGCCCAGAAGACTCTGGATTCACTATACCCTATACCCTGTGGGAGAACAGAGTGTGTGCACGCATGCATGTGTGCGTGCGTGTGTGTAGGCAGGTGTGGGGGGCTGGGGTATCTGGGGCTGGGACTTGCTGGGTGAGGATGTAGGTATGGGAGTTCCCAGGCAAAGAAGGAAGGAGAGGTGCTCAAAGACAAAGAAGAGCCTGTGAAAATGACACAGAGGCCAGGGAGCAGAGGCTGGAAGGCCCACTGGGTCTCTCTGCTACTCATATAGCAGTGGTGACTGGGTCAAAGTGTCCTGATGTCACCCCTGGAGTCTGAGCTGGACGGAGGCATAAAACAAAAGCACCCAATCAGATCCAAGTTTCTTTTTGTCTTTTCTTTTTTCTGCTTTTTAGGGCCGCACCCACGGCATATGGAGGTTCCCAGGCTAGGGGTCGAATCAGAGCTATGGCTGCCGGCTTACGCCACAGCCACAGCAATGTCAGATCCGAGTCGTGTCTGCAGCCTACACCACAGCTCATGGCAACACCAGATCGTTAACCCACTGAGCAAAGCCAGGGATCGAACCCGTAACCTCATGGTTCCTAGTCGGATTCGTCAACTGCTGTGCCACGACGGGAACTCTCAGATCCAAGTTTTAAGAGCATCCTAGATGCAGCAAAGGACGCAGAGGGAGGAGGAGAAAGAGGAGCCAGAGGCTGAAGGCCCATGGATCTGATGGCCATAGGAAGAGATGCCACTGAAGCCGGGGAGGCAGACTGAGGGCTAGAGGGGTTTCTGGAGCTCAGTGAGTGGTAGCCAGGGAAGTCACCAAAGAGGCTGGGAAAGGCTTGGAGCTGGTCTAGAGACCAGCTGCCTAAAAGACACAGGTGGGCCAGTAGGGGGAGCTGTGGGAGTGGAAGAGAGGGACTGAATAACAGAAGGAATGATAGAGCACGGGACAGCCACTGGGCTCCTGTCTGCCTGCCTGCCTGCCTGTCTGTCACACATGCACAGAGCCTAGGCAAAGGCACTCTGCAGCCAGGCCCCCAAGGCCGCCCTGCAACAGGATCAGGAGGAGTTCAGGGTCCCCAGAGGGACAGTGCCAGTGCCCGCCATCAGGAGTGTGGCCCCAGAGGCGCAGCTCCTCAGCTGCAGGCTCTCTACAGGGACAGTGATGACAGGCCCAGCTCCAGCCACAGTGCTGCTGAGAAGTTGGTAAACACAGAAGTTAGGGCTTGTTTGATTTTTTTTTCTTTCCTTTTTTTTTTCCAGCCATGCCTGCGGCAAGTGGCATGTGGAAGTTCCTGGGCCAGGAAATGAACTCATATCAGAGAAGTGACCCAAGTGGCTGCAGTGGCAACGCCAGATCCTCAACTTGCTGTACCATAAGAGAACTCCAGCTCTTGCTTTCCACAGAAGCCACTCCTCTCCACCGGGAAGGGCAGTTCAGCAAGAGATGCTCCAGAAGGCCACCAGCTGGGAGGAGGGACCAGACCCCAGAGAAGAAACCATGTGATTGAAAAGCTGGGTTAGGGTCATGTTAAGAACTGGTCCAACCTCAAGATTCTGTGGCTCCGTGATTCAGGCTCCACATGCAAGACCTACCATGGGCAACACCTCCTTGCTCAAGGGGAGCCCTTCAGAGTACAGGGTGAATAAACAGAACCGACACACATGAAAAACGTATGCCTTCCACTTGACGCTGTGTGGCTTGCTCTCAACAACAACCCAGCCTGGGTAGCCAAGGCTGAGGGGGCTCATTAAACCCACCATGCACAGCTGAGTTTCCAAGTCAAGATGGGCCAAGCCTCAGGATGTGGCATGAAGCTGACCCCATCTGTGTGTCACTGCCCTCCAACAGGGTGAAGAGGGCAACAAGACAAGAGCTGAAACCCCTCCGGTGGGGTGAGGACGTCTTCGTTTTGGGTCTGGCCCAGGGATGCTCTCCCTACTGAACAAAGCACACTCCAAATCCACAGGTGAGGACAGCCCATGAAGACATGTCCACGGTGGGTGGACTGTGAAGGGACAGCCAGTTGCCTGCTGCCTGGGGGGAACTCCACCAAGGGTACTTCTCTAGTGCCTTGGTCTGTGCCGCTAGGCCCAGGCCTTCTTGCGTCCATTAGATGTGTCCTCATTTGGGCCCTTTGTGTGGTTAATGTCTACTGGGTAGACACTTGGGCTGGCTCCCCTGACATCTCTTCTCTACAAGCCAGATGTGTCTGTTATCGATTAGTTTCTGTCTCTGCCACTTCTGTCTGTTTTCTGACTGAGGGCTGCAGAAAGAGCATCACGTTCCCTCGGGCCTCTGGTGACCAACGAGAGAGCAGGGAAGCAGAATATCCAAAGGGTTAAGACTCGAGCCTTTAAAATTTAAGATGTCTGCCAGTGTGAGAGGCTGTCGGAGTGCTGCTCTAGGGGCCAAAGGATGAACTTTGAGGTGTAGACCACATGGGAATTAGCCACACTCCAGTCCCGGAGGAGCTGAATCCTAGGGGTCCTTAGCATCCATTTCCCAGGGCCATTACCTGCCACCATTCTCATGCACGTATTGTGGCCCCCGTCTTAAACACACACAAACGGGGGATGTTAGCTAAAGCCCTACAAGTGTGCCTCATCATGGCTCTGAGTCCCTAGCACCTGGAATGGGCTGACACACAGGAGGATCTTGAGAAACATCTGTAGCATGAATGACGACTTTCCAGCATCATCTGGAAATGAGGGCTTCCAAATGGCACAGAACTGAGGCTTATGCCTTTCAAACACAAAATCCGAATTCCTAAATGGTACCAGACATCTCCTAGTCTTTGAACATCACTGCTTCTTGCTCAGGCATCAGGGTCGATAATGCCTTGAGCTGTCCTTGAGATGACCCACTCCTGAAGCCACAGGACTAGCTCCATGTCAGAGTGAGTCAGTCGCTTCCCCAGGATCGTCAGTCAAAAGCCAACTAAATCACTTTGCTAATCTTTTTAACACTCCCAACATAAATTCATGAATCAGAGCTCTATAGATATTAGAAAATACGTCCATCTCAGAGTCCCTGTTGTGGCTCAGCAGTAAGGAACCCGATCAGTACCCACGAGGATGTGGGTTTGAACGTTGGCCTCACTCAGTGGGTTAAGAATCTGGAGGTGCTGTGAGCTGTGGGGTAAGTGGCAGACATGGCTCAGATCTGGCACTGTGGCCGACAACTAACTGCAGGCAGCTCTGATTCGACCCCTAGCCGGGAACTTCCATATGCTGAGGGTGTGGCCCTAAAAACAAAGAAAAGAATTCCCCCTGTGGCACAGTGGAAATGAATCCAACTAGGAACCATGAGGTTACGGGTTCGATCCCTGGCCTTGCTCAGTGGGTTAAGGATCCAGCATTGCCGTGAGGTGTGATATAGGTCGCAGATGCAGCTCGGATCCCGCGTTGCTATGGCTGTGGCGAAGGCCGGCGGCTACAGCTCCTGTTAGACCCCTAGCCTGGGAACCTCCATATGCCGTGGGTGTGGCCCTAGGCAAGGCAAAAAGACAAAAAAAAAAAAAAAGCAGGGGAGGGGAGGCTCTCAAGTGAAGCGTCTTGTGTAGTTACAGGATCTGCTGAGCCAACCCAGGGAATGAGGCAGCCTGCAAGAGATGTTGGCTGCAACATCAATAAGGCTGCCAAGGAAGGAGGGAGACTCGGTCCACACCTCTGATGGGAACCCTTAACAAATTTTTTTTTGTTTTTTTTTAGGGCCGCACCCGCAGCATATGGAGGTTCCCAGGGTAGGAGTCCAATTGGAGCTACAGCTGCCGGCCTACGCCACAGCCACAGCAACGCGGGATCCGAGCCGCGTCTGCAACCTACACCACAGCTCACAGCAACGCCGGACCATTAATCACTGAGCAAGGCCAGGGACCAAACCCACAAACTCACAGTTCCTAGTCGGATTCGTTAACCGCTGCGCCATGACGGAACTTCAACTCTTAACAAACTGATGAAGTAGGTGGGTGAACCCTATTACATATTCCCTATGGAAAGCTTACAAATACAACTGAGGAAATAATCTAACTGTATATATGTACACACACACACACACACACACGTATGTGATTACCAATGAGGTTAGGGTCCCTAATAGAGAAAGCAAAAGATAATGAAAATAATACAAGAAAATAATAGGGAAGGAGAATGTAGTACTAAGTTCAGAGGCCAACTAAATGTGTTACCACACTTTCCGATAAGCAACTTGAACTGACCTCTAAAAATGGTTTGCCATTAACTTACCCAGAAAACCCCACAAAATTATGCAAATCAAAAGGGTCGCTCCGATTAGACCCCTAGCCTAACCTCCATATGCCATGGGTGCGGCCCTAAAAACCACCCCCCCCCAAAAAAAAGAAAGAAAAAAGAAAGTTCCGGGGGAAGGGTTAAATCTTGGATTTCCTGTCGTGGCGCAGTGGAAATGAATCCAACTAGGAACCATGAGGTTGCGGGTTTGATCCCTGGCCTTGCTCAGTGGGTTAAGGATCTGGCGTTGCTGTGGTGTAGGCTGGCAGCTGTAGCTCTGATTAGACCCCTAGCATGGGAACACCTCCATATGCCACAGGCGCGGCCCTAAAAAGCAAAAAAAAAAAAAAAAAAAAAGGTTCAAATCTTCATGTTCACTTTAAGAAAACTTGTGAAACTGTTCTGGCCATTAACGGATGCACATCCTAAAAGTCACCAAGTATCTGAAGGATATCCCTTTACAGAGGCAACGTGTGCCAATCCATTGTTACAATGACGGAACTGGCAGGAGTGCCCAGGTCAAACAGTAGGGCTGGACACAGCGTTGGTAGCTCAAAAAGGGTGCTGAATTTTTTTTTCTTTCCCTTTTTAGGGCCACACCTGTGACATATGGAAGTTCCCAGGCTAGGGGTCAAATCGGAGCTGCAGCTGCCTACCTACATCACAGCCACAGCAATGTGGGATCTGAGCCGTGTCTACACAGCTCTTGGCCAACATCAGATCCTTAACCCACTAAGAAAGTCCAGGGGTTGAACCCACATCCTCATGGATACTAGTCAGATTCTTTTTCATTCATTCTTCTTTTTTTCTTTCTTAGGGCCACACCTGTAGCATATAGGGATCTAATTGGAGATGCAGCTGCTGGCCTACACCACAACCACAACAATACAGGATCCGAGTTGCATCTGTGACCTACACCACAGCTCACAGCAATGCCAGATCCTTAACCCACTAAGCGAGGCCAGGGATTGAACCTGCATCCTCAGGGATACTAGCTGGGGTCGTTACTGCTGGGCCATGACCGGAATTCCCTGCTAGTCAGGTCCTTAACCTGCTGAGCCACAAGGGGAACTCCAAGAGTGCTGAATTTTTATTCCACATGGTCAAAAATGCAAAGAATAATGCTGAACTTAAGGGCTTAGATGTAGATTCCCTGGTCACTGAGCAAATCCAGGTGAACAAAGCCCCCAAGATGCAGCATAGGACTTAGCTCATGGTCAGATCAATCTTTAATTCTCCCTGACACATGGAGATGATCTTTATTGAGCAGACTGTTCCTAAGCCAGAAGAAAAAGATATCCCAGAAGAAACTGAAGAAATAAAAAATTACGGCCTGGGAATAAATTTTGCAAAAAATAAATGCACATAAAAGTAAAAAAAAAGATTTTATCTATAGCACTTAGTATCTAGAACAGAATGATCAAGAAGAAAATAGTCCTCAAATATCTGGGAGCCATTTACCTTCTTTTAAAAAAAAAAAAAGGTCTTTTTCTGAGCTCCTGCTGTGGCACAGTGCCAGGATGTAGGTTCCATCCTCTGCTGGGCACAGTAGATTAAAGGATCTGGTGTTGCTGCAGCTTCCAACGTGGGTCAAAATTGCAGCTTGGATCTGATCCCTGGCCTGGGAACTCCACGTGCTGTGGGGCAGCCAAAAAGAGGATTTTCTTCTTACTCTACACTGGCTCCCTGAAAAGAAACTGGAAACTGTCTGGCCGTTCACTTTTTATTTATTTACTCAGTTTTGCTATTTTTAGGGCCGCACCCAAGGTCTATGGAGGTTCCCAGGCTAGGGGTCAAATTGGAATTGTAGCCACCGGCCTACACCACAGCCACCGCAATGCAGGATCCGAGCCGAGTCTTCGACCCACACCACAGCTCACGGCAACACCAGATCCTTAACCCATTGAGTAAGGCCAGGGATCAAACCAGCATCCTCATGAATCCTAGTCAGGTTCATTAACTGCTGAGTCATGAAGTGAACTCCGGCCATTCATTCTTTAGAAGTAACCCCTGCTGGGCACAGTGGGTTAAAGGATCTGGTGTTGCTGGAGCTGCAGTGTAGGTCACAGCTGTGGCTCAGATTCAATCCCTGGTGGGGCCATTACAACAACAACAACAACAAAAAAAAACAGAACATGTGATATACATACACGATGGAATACTACTTGGCCATAAAAAAGAATGAAATATGCCATCTGCAGCACATGGATGAACTTAAAGATTATCATACTAAGTGAAGTAAATCACCCAGAGAAAGATGAATATCACTTAAATGTGGAATCTAAAATATGATACAAATGAACTTATTTACAAAATAGAAACAGACTCACAGACTGAAAACAAACCTATAAGTTCTCTTGTGGCACAGAGGGTTAAGGATCTGGGTTGTCACTGCATCAGCCCAGGTTGCTGCTGTGGTGTGGGTTCAATCCCTGGCCTGGCCTGGGAACCTCCACATGCCACCAGCACGGCCAAAAAAAGAAAAAAAGGGAAAAGAAAGAAAGAAAGAAAACTTTCTTTTCTTTCTTTTTTTTTCCAAAGGGGAAGGCCAGGAGAGAGATAAATCAGAAGTTCGGGGAGTTCCCGTCGTGGTGCAGTGGTTAACGAATCCGACTAGGAACCGTGAGGTTGCGGGTTCGATCCCTGCCCTTGCTCAGTGGGTTAACGATCCGGCGTTGCCGTGAGCTGTGGTGTAGGTTGCAGACGCGGCTCGGATCCTGCGTTGCTGTGGCTGCGGCGCAGGCCAGTGGCCACAGCTCCGATTAGACCCCTA